>QEPC01009940.1:946325-960412 GCA_003113815.1 Sphenodon punctatus | reverse complement strand
AAAACCCCTGAAAAAGCCAGAACGAGATCCGAAAATCATGAAGAACCAAAACCGAAATTCCACTCAGAGTCCAATCCCTAATATCTATCTATCTATCTATCTATCTATCTATCTATCTATCAAGACATATATATATATCAAACACACACTCTCATTTGTGTGTGAGAGATATATTGATGACACTCATCTTATTTGGAAAGTGTGTTACAGATTCCTATTATTATGAAGCTAGCTCTTCTCTTATAGTCCAACACACCCCAAATGTAGCCACTTCCTGTGGTAGTCAAGTCATCTTGGTTCCTCATGGCAGACTCTATTTTGTGGCATAGCCCTGCCACATCCCTCTGTCAAGAAATGGTCCTTTTGGAAACAATGTTGTGTGTATGAAAAATTGTCAGCGTTCGGGGTTGTTGTTAAGCCCTGCAAGGTGCTGGTTGGGCAGCCATGATGAGGCAAGAATCTGGGTTCTCCTTATTGTGCATAGGGTTACTATTCATCTTGGTTTGACCTAGAGTTTCCAGATTCTAACCCAACATTTCTGGTGTCTGACTGAAGCCCCAATATCTCCAGGTTATCTGGGATTTCAGCGGGCAACAGGTAGTAGGGTCATGTTGGAAAGCTAACATTGCATCATGATTTCATGCAGCTCTAAAGGGGGCATAGCCATGTTGGAAAGAGGCAGGAGAGTCTCCTTGTGTTGTCCTACCCCCTTCCAGTGTGGCCCTGGCCACCTCCTGTGGATTAAAGCCTCAGGGAAGGCAGCAAAGCTAACCATGCATGTTCAGTGCTGATTGTATTCCCCCTTCCCAATTCAGCTTCTGGCATGGAGTATCCCTGTAGGACCATGTAGGAAGGGAATTAAAGGAGCAGAAAAACAGGTGGGCAGTTGGCGGAAGGCCTTGTGTTCTTCAGAGCCCCATCTGTCCACATTTCTGTGCTGCCCTGCTTCTGTGGAGAGCAACCCAATACTGGCGCAAAGGGGAGGGACTGAGGGAGCAGGGAAGATAGCTGCCTCATACAGTGCCAGCCAGGCCCATAAAACATGGGGCCCTCAGGGTTGCATTTCCATAGACCTTGCTCTGGGATAATTAACAAACAGGTGGTTTAATTCAGGCGAAACCACAACAGCAAGCTCTCTGAGGAAGGAACACTCCCGGTGTTTGTTTTGCTATAAAGGTTCTTATTGATGTACTGACTCAGCCTGTCCCTGCTTACTTAGTGTGAGTTTTGAATAGCCCATGGCCATCCCATCATTGTGCCACTGAAGCACAGAAATAAAAGGCCAGATCCAGTGGAAACTACCTTGTCTATCTGCAGCAAGCAGTGCTTGTCACTGCCATGACCCACTGAGAATCTCCTATCCTTGAATCTATCCTCGAAAGTGACACCTGGGGTATCTCTAATGACAATGCTAAGGAACTCCTGGTGCTGCTGTTCTGCCAGTATCAGAACATCCAGTCATGGTCTGTGTTGTTCTGGTAGCAATTCAGTTTGTACATGGTCCCTCCCACATTTGGCTGTCACCCACCTGGGCTTCTGGGAGTGCAGCTCCTTCCCGTCTCAGTGAGGCGAGAGAAGAGAGAGAAAGCACAGGAGTAGGGGGCTTGCAGGCAGCACATAAGCAACCCACTTAAATCAGACAACAAAGAAACAAGAAGGGGGGTAATAATTAAAGACACCAGAAAGTCATCCTATCTGGGAGACTGCCAGTTGTGGTTCTGTCTTATTTGCTTGTTCTATCTGCTAATGCTTGCTTGCTTGGTGGCTATTAGTCCATCTGTCCGTTTACCTATCTAATTTGGCAGTTCTCAAACCCTGGGTGCTTTTACACGGACTGCACCTGTGCCTCTGCTCTGCCTCGTCACACCTGGGTGGACTGTCCATTTAAAGGCAGCCGCCTTGGCTTGAGGCGAAACTGAGGCAGAGCAGGTGCTGCCTGCTCTTGGCCAGCTCCACTTGCAGTGCTCCAGAACATCCTGGATCACTGCAAGCGGAGCGGGTCACCAAACCCAGAGCACCGGCAGGGGACAGGGCAGCTGTGTGTCTGCTTAGCGGACAGGCTGCTGCAGTTCTGCTTCAGGTCGAGAGTTGCCCTGGTAATGCTATAGAGCTGTGTGCAGAAGCCGAGGGTGGTGGTCGATCCGCCTACAGCTCTATGGTGTGGCGGATGGGGCGCTGCATGGGCAGAGTGCAGGCTGCAGCTGTTGGGTCCATTTAAACCCAGTGCAGTTCAGGGCTGTGGGGGAGTATGCAGTGCTGGCATCCTCTGTCTGTTTGTCTGCACTTGCTGCAATCCTCTGTCTGTCTGTCTGTCTGTCTGACTGACTGACTGACTGAGTGACGTATGTTCAGTTTCTCGGTATACTGTAAATTCACTTTTCAGGGTATGTTTATCCTGGAGAAGAGAAGACCAAGGGGAGACATGATCGCCGTCTTCAAATTTCTGAAGGGCTGTCACATTGTAGATGGAGCAGATTTGTTCTCTGCTGAGGGAAAGACTAGAACCAATGGGCTCAAATTACAAGAAAGCAGATTTCAGCTAAACATTAGGAAGAACTTCCTAACGGTAAGAGCTGTTTGACAGTGTAACAGACACTGCCTAGGGTGGTGGTGGGCTCTCCTTCACTGGAGGTTTTCAAACAGAGGCTGGACGGCCATCTGTCAGGGATGCTGTAGCTGTGGGTTTCCTGCATTGAGCAGGGGGGTGGACTAGATGACCTCTGAGAACACTTTCAACTCTAAAATTCTGTGTTTCTATGATTCGATAAGTTAAGATAAGTTAAGTTTATTCACGTGGCCAAAGGCCATTGCAAGAAAACATAAAACCATAAAATTACTAAACACAAAAATTCAAGTGTTGAGTACGATACAGTACAAAACAAAATCCAATCCAAAATTTCTATTATCATGTTCCATACGATAATTCCTCCAAAGTCCCCTCCTTACCCATGAAGTGTTTGGAAGTTTAAAAACCTCTTTCTAATATGGAAAGCAAATAACAAAAACGACGTTACTGCTTGGGAAACCACCGGGTTCTTATCAGACAAAGCTTTGATCATTAGTTCCGAAGTTGTTCTATCCTGGAAACATTTTAGAAAATCAGCAAGCCATTTCCCCCTTAAATCATTATAGCAGTTACAGTCAAATAAGATATGATCAGTTGTTTCAACCACTAAACTGTCGAAAGGGCATAGCCTCTGAGCGAAGGGGAGAGCTACACTACACACTGTCCCTCCAACACTCTTGTTGGTAGGGCATTAAATCTTGTGCGCATGAAAAGGTGCATTTTCCTGGTCGTTCTTTGGCTAGTTAGGTAGCTGGCCATAGTACCAATTTCAGGAACCGGAGCCCTATAACTGTGCAGTGAGTTGAAGGAGGATACCGCCGCAAGATCCTCCTGTCTATTGGTGCCATCTGTTCTCCTATATATCTCTGCCTTAGCAGCTGCCAGTCCCTTAGATAACAAATAGGGAATAGCAAAGCCCGTCAGAGTGAGCTTTGTCTCAATGTACTGACACCATGTTATGGCTAATGGCTATTGATTACTTGTAAAATCACCCAGGGGTCAAGTGTGTTGCCACAAGCTCCGAGACGAGCAAGGCATCTCAACTTGTTTCTTGTGTTGTCTGTGCTTACGAATGCTGATGCACAGTGTGACTTTGTCTATTGTTTTATGTTATTATTATATTGCATATTTTGTATTTTGATTTTACTATGGTATCATTTAAATTGATTGTAATTTCTAATGAATTTGTAAAGGCCTATGGCCAGCAATAAAATTGTTTATACTTATACTACTGACACCATGTGCCAGTGTATAAATTTTCACTCAGGAATAAAAACAGACCAGTATCACCTTGTATTTTAAGGCGAAGCCATAATCTAAAAAGCTAACTTCTAAGCCTCATTTCCCCAAGTTATTTTGCCAAACTCCAACTGCACTGCTGCAGTGGGCACCCCACGGGGGACACCCAACAAAAATCTGCAAAATTTGGAATGAAGCACGTTCAAATTGAAAGTCCCCAGGGTAGCCCATACAGCTGCACCATAAAGGAGCTGAGCACACGGTTTGGCGTCTATAACCCTCAGGGCGGTGCTCAGGTGTCTACCCTCTTTTTGATGAAAAAAGTGGAGGATTGCCATAGCGCACACCTTGACCCACACTTTGGCCACAGTGAAGTGTTGGTCCCATTTCAAAGAAGCCTGGAATAGGAGACCCAGGTACTTGTATGATTTAACCTGGGAAATCTCTTGTCCCCTTATGTTCCATTTGTAAGTATGTCTTTCTCTGACAAAAATCATAACTTTGGTTTTCTCTTAGTTAATTTGGAGCCTATTGAGGTCACAATATTCTGCCAAGGCTAGTAACTGCCTCTGTAGACCTAGCCTCATCTGGGACAGTATAACTGCGTTGTCCGCATACATCAGACAACCAACTGAATGGTTCCCTAACTTAGGGGGGGGAAAAGTTGCAGAGGCCATAGATACAATTAAATCATTTACAAAGAAATTAAATAAAAAAGGGGCCAACACACAACCCTGCCTCACTCCTGAATACACTTCCATACACCTAGTTAGATGTCCAAACTGATCTAATCTGACCGCAATTGAAGTTGAAGTTTTAGCATACAATAGTTTAATCAATACTAAAAGGCGTTTGTTGATTGTAGAACTTTCAAGTTTCTCCCAAAGGAGCTCTCGATCAATAAGGTCGAAGGCTGCCTTCAGGTTGACAAAAACGCAAAACAGTCTCTTGTTTTGTTTAACATACTTTTCATCCAGGAAAAATAGGGTCAGACATTGGTCTATCATCGATCTATTTTTTTGAAAACCCACTTGTTCAGGTGATATTATATCATTCTCAGAAGCCCATGTTAATAGCCGCCTCAGCAAATACTTGGCTTAGACCTTACTGACAACACTCAGTAAGCTAATTGGTCTGTAAGTGACCTTGGACCATTTTTATACACTGGGACAACTACTGCACTTGAACTTGAACTTGAACTTGATTCTATAAGGCAGAGCTGGTCTTAGCACAGGGCACTCTGGGGTGATTCCTCTGGACCCTACTATTTTCTGTACTTCTGGGGGGCTGTCAGTGGCCCCCATTTTTACCAGGGCAGGTTATGGGGTCCTCCACTCCATCTCAGTGGGCCCCAAGCACATCCACCTCTAGGGAGCCACAGAGGGAGTCCCCAAGATGGTGGGGGTCATGGGTGGGACCGATAAGGGCCCCACATTTATCTTCAACTGGGCCCTGTGAATTCTAAGGCCCAGGTGAAGACTAGGGATGTGCGAACAGAATGCTGTTCGGCCGTTCAGCTGTTCAGCCGTTCAGTTTGGGAACCGAGTTCAAGTTCGGTCGTTCGGTTCGGGAGCTGAGTTTGGGTTCGGTCGTTTGGTTCGGTGGAGTTCGGTTCAGTCGATCCTTCGGCTGAGTTTGGTATTGTTTGGTCCCGTGATCCTGTGATCGCACTGGAAACACGAAATGGTAGTTTGATTGTGTGTAGAGCTTGTGTGTGTGTGCGTGCGTGTGTGTTGTGGCTTTGTGGTTTGGTTTGCTTGAGGTTGGTTTGGCTGGTTGTGAGTTGGTTTGGTTGTTTGCTGGTTTGCTGGTTGGATTGCGTGATTGGTATGGAGGATAAAAAACAAAGAAAAATGAAGTTGAGGAAGGTGAAGGTGGAGATGGAGAAGGAAGAGTCCCAGCCTGGATCATCTGAGGTGGTGGAGGTCAGCTCCTTGGCAGGAGTGGCACAGGAGGTGCCACTGCTGCCAGGTTTGTACATTTTATTTTTGTTTATTGTTCCATATAACTTTGAGGACAAGAATCCTTTAGAGTGAGCTCACTGGCGCGTGGGTGGGTGGTGGACAGACAGGATCAAACAGTGGGCATCAGCGGGTGGCAGCAGATGGGCAGGATTTGAACATGTCTTATTTCTTGGTCTGCCACAGAGAAAGAGGGTGGGGACTCGAAAGCACCCAACCAGACACGTGCCAGCACCAGGGTCTCTAGTTGCCATCCCTAGCACCCCAAGAAGCGCAGGATTTGCACATGTCTGATTTAGGTGTCTGAGATGGTGGTGGTGGTGGTGGGGCTCTTCCAAGGACTACATTGCTCTTGGAAGGACTTGAGGCATCACCATAAATGAATATTATTTATGTGTTGTTTATGTGTTCCTGTTTCAGAGAGGGTGATGATGATGATGCTACTGCTGGTTCCAGGCCCAAAACACCATCCCAGTGGAGGTCGCAGCCACAGGAGTTGCCAGAAAGCAGGCCGATGAGGTCCGCAGTCTGGCGGTACTACGATAAGCTGAAAGGGGGGTTTGCCAAATGCAAGGTAAAGCACGAGGGCTGGAACATCATGGAATGGATTGCCCTATGACTTGTTAGGAAGTCCCCTGCAGAGAGAAATTGACCACCCACCCACTTGTGGAGACAGAATGCAGGCAGGGCAAGTTGATAGACCATTGGTCTGACACAGCATGGCACTTCTTATGTTCCTATCCTTTTATGTTCTAAGATCTGTGACAAAAAAATAAAGAGAGGGCCACAGGGGACCACATCGGGGCTCATCGTCCACATTGAGAATGTCCGCCGACTGGAGGTGACGCAGCGGGATGTGTCTAGCTCGGGGTGCAGGGACTCTGGCACAGAGGAGCATCGCTGGAAGCAAGGGGGGAAGGCACGACAGAAGCGCCGCCACCACAGCCCTTCCCCCTCCAGCTCCTCTGAGGAGTTTCCAGACCCCCGGGAGGAGTCCAAAGCAGCAAAGGCTTTTTGGGCCCAACTGGAGAGGCCCACTCAGACCTATATTGAGGCCAATCAAAAATACATTGATGGGCTCAGGCTCCAAGCCCTCACAATGGAGGACCAGCTAGTGGAATGATTCTAGGAGCTGGAAATAAGGGAATGCAAGGTGGAGGCATATTCCAAGTACCTCTGCACAGAGATTGCAGATGTTGAACTGTACCGCCAGTCAGTCTCCAAATGGAAGACGTCCTTGGCGAAGGTCCTGGACTTTGCCCCTCAACAAGGGTTTGAGCCAAAGGAAGACTTGATGCCCACCCCTGGGTCCCGCTCACCCCTTTCCCCTACATTCTGTGGGACAGGCCCACAGACCCCTAATTAATTTTGTTGTGTATATATTCATGTTTGTTTTTTGTTTTATAAAGTTGTAATGTATGTTGTTATTTAAAAAGGTTTTATAAACATTATATTTATTGTTACCGGATTTGTTTGAACTTTCCAATCTTTTATGCCTCTGTGCTGCTTCTGACAGGTGGCAGAATCTCATTGTATATACAGCTTGTCAGATCCCTACCTGACAGCAGCAGCACATGTAGCATATTAGCCCCAAGATGGGCCATCAGGGTCTCAACTTGCAGACAGACCCCCAGGAGGGGCAGGGCATGTGTCTGTGTGGGTGTGAAAGAGAGAAAGAGAGAGAGGCTCTTTGGCAGTGGGCAGCAGGCAGCAGGTGCTGGTGTTCAGAGGGGCTATTTCAGCTGCTGCAGTGGGCATCAGTGGGTGGCTGCAGAGGACTAGGCTGGCGGGGGGTGCTGGTGGCCACTGGTCAGTTAGGCATGAGCAGTGGCAGCAGCCAGATGATGGTTCTTGGGACTGGAGTGACTGCTTCTGGATGCAGTGGAATCGAACGACAGCTCCCCGTGACTGGAATGATGGTTCCGGGATCTTGATGGTGGATGTTCCTGGGACTGGAGTGGCTGCTTCAGGTACAGTGCAATGACATCCCATGGGAGTTGAATGATGTCCCTAGAATTAGTGCTTGGTTGGGCACACTTCATTCAATCATTGCAATAGGTGGTACAGGTGGTACAGGGAGGCACACAGGCTGGGACACATAATTATTACATTGTGTGTTATTTCCATCTCATTCTGCTAGGTTTGTTTCTGGACATGGGCATTGTGCATGAACACAGATCAGATCTCCCGCCGGTTCTGACAGGTGGCAGCTTGAGCCAGATGCACCTCTTACTCCCCCCTCCCAACCGCCCAATGTCTCTCGTTCTAGCAGCGGGGAGCCTATCTCTCCCTTTCTCTCTGGACGTGTACTATCTATCTATAGTAACTATCTAATATCTATCTATCGATATATACAATATTACACAGGGATGGGGGGGAAACACAGACAGCTCACAACAAACAACACAGGGAGGAGTATGAGTAGAATGACGACCCTAGGACCCTGAGGGTGTGTCCTGGGGATAGAGTGGCAGCTTCTTGATACAGTGGATGGACAGCCCTCCCTGCATGTAATGTGGGCCCCAGAACCCTGATGGTGGGTCCTGGGGCTGGAGTGGCTGGTTCTTGATATGGTGGAATGACAGTGCACTGTGGGTGGAATGACAGGCCCCAGAACCCTGATGGTAGGTCCTGGGGCTAGAGTGGCAGCTTCTGGAAGAAGTGGAATGACAGCCCTCCCTGCCTGGAATGTAGGCCCCAGAACCCTGACGGTGGATCCTGGGGCTGGAGTGGCACAGACAGCATAGGTGGCATTGGCAGCAGCAGCAAAGATTGGATTGCCTGGCAGCAGAACCCTTGCAACAGACCGCATAGGCGGCATTGGCAGCAGCAGCAGATATTGGATTGCCAGGGCAGAGAACCCATGGCACAGCCAGTATAGGCAGCATTGGCAGAAGCAGCAGACATTGGATTGCCCGACAGCAGAACCCATAGCACAGACACAGCAGAGGCGGCATTATTAGCAGCAGCAGGATTTGCCTGTGCTCAGCACCCATGGATGGTAGGAGCCATGATGGTAGGATTTCCAGGGAAGAGCACCCACAGACCAGCAGACAGCAGCGGTGGGATTACCAGGTCAGTGGGGGACATCAACCAGGGTTTGTCGGGACGGGCAGACAGGCAGCGTGGCATGAGCAGAAGGCAGGCAGACTGAGGCAGGCTTTGATTTAGACCACCTGGGTGGGTGGGTGGGAGGGCAGGCAGCGTGGCATGAGAGGCAGGCAGATTGAGGCAGCTTTGATGTAGACCACTTGGGCGGGTGGGCAGGCAGCATGGCATGAGAGGCAGGCAGACTAAGGCAGGCTTTGATGTAGACCACCTGGGTGGGCGGATGGGCAGGCAGCATGGAATGAGAGGCAGGCAGACTGAGGCAGGGTTCGAGCTTTGCAACTGGGCGGGCACACAGGCAGAGTGGCATGAGCAAAAGGCAGGCAGACTGAGGCAGGGTTAGATCTTGGCAACCTGGGTGGGCGGGCAGACAGGCAGCGTGGCATGAGAGGCAGTAGGGAAGGCAGGCTGGGACATTGGCAGGGCACTCAGATAGGCTGGCAAAGACTGTGAATTGTGCGCAAGAGAGCCAGTCAGATAGGCAGCCCAAGATCATCTAGCCAGAGGCCGGCTGGCAGGCTTACAGTTTCCCAATGCCACCCTGCATCATGAGGTCAGTCAGATAAGCCAGCCAAGACCATCTAGTATGAGAGAGAGAGAGAGAGAGAGAGAGAGAGAGAGAGAGAGAGGAGGGGGGGTACAACAGGAGATTAACTCAATATTGCCAGCATCTGAATCTACCAATTATTTAAAATCCCAAGACCTGTCAATTAAGGATAAGCCAGGCAGAAGTGTCTTAAAACAGCCTGTTGAGCCAGCACTTATTGAACAATGTGCACCCTTAGATTGACAGAGGGACAGTGCTAGGGAAAATGAAGTTCACTTTTATATCCCTATACGGGATGATCTCTCGCGGGTTGCGATGAATTGGATAGTTTGGAAACATCATTCTCCTTACAGGTTAGTCAATCGGAGGCAAAAGTAATGTGTTCCAAGTTGCCACTTAGTTTGAAAAAGGTCGGATCTCAGAGTTCCTTAAAATTTTGGAATATTTCCGGATGTAAATATAGAGGCTGGGATCTTGAGTGGCTTGATTTTTTGATGCATTACGATGTGATTTTTTCCCCCAGGAAACCTGATTTCAAGAAGGGGATTATCTTAATATTCAAGGATTTTAGGTGTATTCTTCCCCCGGTACTAAAGTTAAGACCAAAGGCCATATTCCTGGCGGTCTAGCTATATTGATTGCTGACAAGTTTGCCGAACCTCTTGTATTGCTTCCATACCTGAGACAGGAATTTCAGGTAGGATTTGGGAGATCCCCTTCAGGGACCCCATTGCTCCTGTTTAATGTTTATATTCCCCCTTTTCCCTCAAAATACTATAGGTCCGATGTTTGGCAGGCTTTGGATGGCATGTTAGAACAATTGGACAACCAGTTCCCCTCCGCTTTGTATATCATAGCGGGAGATTGGAATGTCAGGCTGGGAGACACCCCCAGGATGCAGCTCCAGTGTCAAGCTCAGAGGGAGCAGGTTGGCCTCTTTTAAGATGCTCCAGAGACCATCAAAGGAATGAGCTTGGGTTTTGTATGTCCGAATTATTAATGACAAATGGCCTAATGACATTGAACGGGCATGAAACCGGGGATTCCGCAGGGGAATTTACTTTCATAAACGCAAATGGTAGGAGCACAATTGATTATATAGTGATTCAGGCATCTCAATGGGGACGATTTGAAAATTTTGCATTGATTCTGCATCCGGAAAGTGATCATTTGGCATTAACAGTGGATATTAAAGACTGTATTAATCCCTCAAAATTTCATATAGGTAGAGCAGAAACAAGAGACGCTAGAGTTTGGGTCAGATGGAAAGAGTAGTTTACAGCTGTAGTAATTTTTGGCTCTGTTATGGAGTCCAGAACTATGGAGTCAGTCTCAAGAAGTTATGTTGTCAGCATGTGAGGAGAACATGGATATAGGTATGCATTATCTCTTGATCATTTCGAAGTTTGCCTTTAACATCCTCTCTCGAAAACCACGTCCAATCAGATGGCAAATTAATAGGTGGTATGATCAAGATTGCAGGCAGGCTAAATGCATATTTGTACAAGCCAGATGGGCTTTGACAATGGAATATTCAGAAGTACCAAAATTACAATTTCAGGTAGCAAGATGTCATTACAAGGCTTTGATTAGAGAGAAAAAGCTTGCTCATTCTTGTTTGATTTGAGCTAAACTTAAGGTGTCAGCTTCTTTAATAGATTCTAGGTCATTTTGGGCTTTTATCAATGCCGAAGCCTCCCCTGGTACCAGTAGACGTATGTGCCAGATTGATGAAGAGGTTTGGGTATCCTTCTTTGAATCGCTTTTTGGACAAAATCTGGAGGAGGATGAGGAGAGCCCCCTCGATTTTGTCGAAACGTTACTTACAGCTGCAGTTTCGACTTTTGACCCACAGGTAAACCCCACCCAGGTAGCCGATGCGATAAAATCTTTCAAATGCAACAAAGCCCCTGGCAATGATTTTATCATCGCTGAGGTTCTGCAGGTCTGTCGTGATTGGTGGTCCCCCTTGCTAGCTGTTTATTTTACACAGGTTAACATAACTATGAAGATACTCCATGAATGGGGTATATCTGTTATTGTCCCTATTTTCAAAAAGGGAAACCCTAACAATCCAGGCTGCTATTGCCCTATTAGTCTTCTTCCAGTTATAGGGAAACTCTATACCAAATTGCTACTTACCCATCTTGAAACCTGGGCATATGAGCAGAGATTGATTCCCCAGGAACAAACAGTCTTTCGCAAGAATTTTTCTGTTACCGATAACTGCTTTATTATCACCTACGTTATCGCAAAATACGTGAGAATAAGGGCAGGGATGCTATTTTTGGCTTTCATTGATTTTCGGAAAGCCTTTGATTCTGTCCCGAGATTGAAGCTTTGGAAAAAATTACATCTGTTAGGTATTGACCATCATTTATTGACTTTACTTATTCACATACATACAGAGAATTATGCAAAGATTAAACTGAGAGATGATGGCTCTCTAACAAGTCCGACACAGGTTCAGAGGGGGGTCAGGCAGGGATGCGTCCTGGCTCCCTTACTGTTCAATTTGTACCTAAGTGATCTCATAACAAAATTAGCTTCATCTGCTTGCTATCCACCAAAGATTAAGGACAGACCTCTCTCTACATTGATGTATGCAGATGATGTTGTCCTAATGGCACAGACGAAAAAGGGACTGTGCAAACTTCTGGAAAATTTGTTAGATTATTGTGCAGACAATGAATTGGACATCAATCTGCAAAAATCTCAAATCATGGTCATGGGGAAGAGAAAGGCTTGCAAACGTAGCTGGCTCATTAGAGGCAAGAAGTTCCATCAGGTAACCTCATATGCTTACCTCAGGCTAGTTTTGTCAGATAACAGCTTATGGGAAAGACATAAAAAATTAATTGCATTAAAAGCAAAGGCAGCTTACAAAGGAATCTTAAGGCTAGCCATGCACTCAACTGTGATTAGTACTTCACTCATTTTGAGTGTATTCAGAGCAAAAGTTCAATCTATTTTGACTTTTGGTTCTGAGGTCACGTTTTCAATGGATGTTCGAATTCTTGAGACTGTCCAAAACATATTTTTGAGAAAGCTGCTGAGAGTACTTCAAAGTGTCCTGGCCCCAGTGGTAAGGGCCGAGACAAGTACCCTGGCTATCAACTGTCTTAGGAAACAGCTAGTCCTTGGATATTGGGTTAAATTAAATTATCTGGATGAAGTCTCTTTACCTGCTCTCTGTCTGAAGGAAGAGCTGGAATATTCAGGGGTGTTATCTTACCCATGGATCACTCAAATAACATCGTGCATGTCAACTGCAGGTCTTTCATTCTCCTGTTTTGGGGGGAAAGGGTATCTCTCCAAAAAAGTCTGGTAAAACTAAGGATGAGTGATATCTCCAGGCAGGATGATTTGGCTGCTCTGGCCTTGTGGAAGGTTGCCCCTTGGCTTCATCATTTAAAAAAATTGCATGAAGCCAAGCTATACCTTGACATTCTGAAAGAGCCTATGTTACGTAGAGCCTTTACATGCCTTCGTTTCCAGCTGTTCCCCTCTGCAGTTACTAAGGGTTGCTACAATAATACACCTTATGATAAACGGACTGGCCCCTGTGCGAACCTTGAGACAGAGGATTTAGAACATTTTCTTATTGAGTGTCCTCTATATGAAACTTTAAGGCAATCTTGGTTAGCTCCGTTATGGGAAGAAAAACACTACTTGTCAGCTACTGCAAAATAACTGAGCTATTGGTATCATGGAAGGAGGAAATTATGCAGGCAACTGCATCCTTTACTTTTCTTGCTATAAGGTTACGGGAGAAAGTAGTGTGATAAAATTAGTATTTGTTTTTTTGTCTTGATTAATGTCTGCTGGATTTTATCATGGTGCAAATTTTCCTTTGTATTACTTTGATGTTTCTTTTTACCTGATTACGTTTTTTTTATTTGTATAAATTGTTTTATTTATTGACCATGGCAAAAGCTGGTGTCTTAATAAACATTATTATTGTGCAGGACTCCATGATCCCCAGAGTGGCCTGCACATAGGAGGAGTTGCTGCTGCTGCTGCTGCTGCTGATAATAGGGGTGCTGCTGCTGCTGCTCATCCTGCTGCTGGTGCTGCTACCGCTAGGGCTGGGGGCAGGGATAGACCTTGCTGGCTGAAAGGGGTGGCTGCTCCCACTCCCACAATCCCCAGGGGCATCCTGCTACATAGCTCACTCTGCCTTCTGGACCCTCTCCACCAGCTCACCCTTCCAGTGGCCATAGAGCTGTGTTTGGTGTGCCATGCTGCCCTTGACCCTGGGGTCAAGCATTGTTGCCAAGACATATTCCACCTGCCGCAGGAGCTCGTCAAACTGCACCTTCAGCCCTGCCTTCAGCTGCCGCACCAGGTCAACCACCTCATCGACCAGCTTTCTTCCCTCAGGGCCACAATCCCACCCCTGGAGAATCTCCTCCAGCCTCCTGAGAAGACTCTGGACCAGAGGAGTCACCTGGCTGATGGTGGCCATGGAGGTGCTCACAGTCTCCGTCACGGCCAGGAACGGTCTGAGTACAAAGACCGTGTGAGCCAGTATCTCCCATTCCACTCCATCGTACCCTGGAGGTGCCCTGCTGTCTGTCACCAGTTGAACCTGATGCAAGGTGGCTTTCTGCTCAAGAAGTCGCTCAAGCATCAAGGTGGAATTCCACCTGTTGGACACATCCTG
>QEPC01009940.1:912874-937493 GCA_003113815.1 Sphenodon punctatus | reverse complement strand
TGGGGAGGGGGCGTAGCTATGCGGTGCGACATGCGGCTGCATGACCCCGACCCCCACGCTCCCCCGGGCAGCTGCCCTCGGGGAGATGGGCAGGTGCAGCGTCCAATGTGGCCACTGTGCCCAATGCCGTCCCGCGGTTGGGGTCATGATCCGGGCTGGGCTAAAGGTAACAGACGTTACCAACAGACGTTACCAACAGAGTTGGCTTAGTGTTTTCTCTATACTATGGTGACTGGGGGTTGCTTGAGCCCATGGTCAAATTACTCCAGGCTACAGAGATGCTAAATCCCATGATTCTGCTGCCAGTCCAATGATCTCAAATTACATAGATTCAACAGGTTTGGCATTATAAAAACTCTCAAAATATGCTAAAGATGGTTTAGCAGAAACAAAGTGGAGGGGGTGGAGGGGTTGCTTAATTTTTCTTTAGGTTTTTAGGATAGGTAGTTAGGATAGAGAAATGAGTCATCTCCATAAGAGATGGGGTGGCGATAACTGGAGATAAGCAGGGCACGGCTAACAACAGGTTCGTCACCCTGGGAGGGGTGTATGCAAGGGGATGAGGGCAAGCACGGCCCTCAAACCTGAAGACACCTTCCTCCTTACTCGGGCCCGTCTGGGTCTTTTCCCTTCGGCCTTGGCCAGGGCGCTGTTCGAAGGGGAAGGTTTGATAAAATTTGACCTGGTGCTGGCATTGGAGGGCATATCCAAGCCAGACCTCTGTTATGTTATGTTTTAAATAGGTTCTGAACATAAAATATTGGACCCGTGATTGCTTAGCAGTAATCCCCACCAACTTTATTCCTCATTGTTTGATAAAAGATTGTGGCCAGTTTAATCCATATACGGTGTCCGAGTTTTATTTCCGCTTTGGGGTGCGTCGGCAAAGGAATTGTTCTTTCACATAACAATTTACATTTGGAACACATAGCTGGGGGATGTTGTGAAGGGTAAGAGTATAACTGGGTTCAAAGGAGGATTCGGCATAGGTTCATGGAAGTTTGGGCCAATGATGGCTATTTTAAGCAATATAGCTGGGTTAGGAAACGTTTAATTGCCAAAAGCTAGGAGTGAGTGACGACAAGGAATGGATCACTCTTTAGCTGCCCTGTTCTTGTATACTTCCTCTGAAGTCTCCAATGGGTTTGAGGAGAGGAGGGGACATCTATCTTTTGTACCAGGGCCCATTCTAACCTAGCTATGCCTCTACTCAAAGGAATTGAGTTTCCACAATCCATGTAGTCCCCAGCCATCCAGAATGAAAGGCACTGAGACTTCAGGATGGGAGGGGTGGCTGAGTCACATGAGGTCTTGCTTATTGTCTATAAAGTGCAGACAAAGCAATGCCGAGTAATGAGCCTTCTTCCCTCTCACCCCATGACAGCACCATTCATGACAAATGGGTCAACGCGTTGCTGTTCCAGTGGCCCATGTGGTATTGAGAATGAGACATAATTTGGTTCACAGGAGGAAGGGAACCGGCAGCTCCCCTTTACAGACGTTTAACCACAGACCTCCACCCCGGGCCTTTTTATTGCAACACGGTGCCTTTCCGTGTTCTGTACTGACAATATGAAAGCCTCCTCCCCACATCCGCTGTGCTCTAGAGTTCCCGCATACCACATCCTGCCTGCTCGTTGCTGCTCCCCAACCTCCATATCTCATGGTTGCCTCCCTCCTGTCCTCAGGGTGTTCTGAATTGGGTCAGCTTTCTCTAGCTAAAGACAGACATAAGACTCTCAAGGAACAAAAACAATTGCTTCAGGAACTGGTGTGACTAAATGGGTAAACAGGCGGATGTAGAGGCTGCTTGACCCTGGAGGTGCTCTGGGGGTGCACCCTCACGTCTGCCCACTTGCAGCCCCATCTGGGTTCTTTTTAGATGAACCCGGCAGTTTCCTCAGTCTGTGGTTCACCCATGTGTGCCCCCCCCCACCATAGAGTTGCAGGTGGATCACCTGATGCTCAAGTCTAGCACCCACAACTCTATGGTGTTGCTCTGGGCAATGGCCGGCTGAAAGCAGAGCTGTAGTGTGGGTCTGCTGAGCAAATGGACAACAGCTCTGCTTCAGGCCGGCCAGCACATTCCACAGGTGGTGCTCCGGGTTGTACTGGCATGCTGCTAATGCAGCTATCCCAGAGCAGATGCAGCATGCTTAACTTTACACATCTGGTGGAGTGCTTTTAAATGGACCTGCCAGCCTGGGGGTGAAGCGGGCTGCTGTGGGCAGAACCAGAGCTGCAAGCCATCTAAAAGCACCCAATGAGAAGCTATCTTGTTTCTAGGTCAATATAGATCCCAACACTCCATCTTGGAGTGCTGTGCTGCAGAGAAAACATGCTTGGGTATGATCCTGCCCGGGGTGAGGCCTCTCACCCTAGGCAGGATTCGGGTCTGACCGCCAAACAGACATGTTAGCAACCTGGGCTAGGGAGAGGGTGAGGCATGGCCCTACCTCCTGCGCTGTTGAGTACAGTCCACCCTCCTCCTGATGGACAGTCATGACGGGCTATGAGGCCGCCGCACTCACCTGGAACAGTCCCAGCTCTGAGTCAGGTAGAGTGGGCCATCAAATGTGATGGCCTACTCTACCCTGGTCCGGAGTTGTGTTGTGGCAGTGCTTAGCCTGGCCTGGGCTGTGCCTCAGCGATGGCATGGGCACAAGTCACAGCTCAGGCTAAAAACCACCGTGGCCCATGCACACCCCAGGTCCGTCCCAAGGAAACATCTGGAGGGCCTTTTCAAATGTGATAGGACCACTGGTGGCCATGCAGGTCAAAGAGTGGCCATGCATGGTACCGTGGCATCTGAAAATACCCTCAGTCAGGCAAGGGCATAATGAGTGGGGTCGACATGGGGGAGCTGGATCAGGATACTTGGCTAGTCTCGTGGCTCAGATGCTGGTTTTGGATAGATCTCTGACGTGTCTCTGGATCCCTGGATTGTGACCTAGGCTCTGTTCAACCACATCACAGGACCCAAGTCAGTCATCCTAGAGTACAGGAGCTCTCTCTGATCTGTGTCATGGCTTGCTCACTCTAGCAGGGGATAAAAGGCTAGAACAATGAGAGGCAAGAGGGTGGGGACTAGTAACGCTTAGGACGGTGCTTTTCTGAACAGTTGCAGGGGTAGGTGGGCTATAGCCACAAGTTTTTACGATGGGCAGGTTTCCCCCCAAAAATGGCAACCATCCCCTCCTCAGGTTTGCTGACTTTTGAAACAAAAAAATCCCGTGCGCCTTTGCGCAAAGCCCGAGGCAGCTGATTAGAGTGTGGCTGCCATGTTAGTTCCAAGTGTAGGGTCACCACACCATTGGATTTGACTCAGTGGGTGGATTCAAATGAGATAGTGATAGCCACATTAGCCTTCACTAGGCACATTCCCACGTGCCCGTCAATTAGGCATCTACTGAGCAGTGGCCACAAGGAGGGAGATTGCTAGTGCCGCTGGTGGAAGCTGCTGCAAGCACATGAAATACGGGCAGGAGGCTGCCTGTTTATTAGGTTAGATGCACTAAACATATGATTGTGGGCGGACTGCACAGACCGAACACGGACTCCAGGGGGTATAATCTCATTTTATTCCACCCAGAGTCTCTGGAGTTTCGCTGAGGCATGGGGCTGTAATGGGTCGCTAAATTGTCTATTTGTGACCATTTCCTGCTTACCAATAAGGTACTTGACTTCCTGAAATACTTGGAAATGTTGCAATTTACCAACTTTCCATTTACCATCCTGTTATCGATCCACATTATCAGGTTTTTGTTTTACTTCTCCGTTTCTGTTCATTAGTTGTCTACTGAATTTCTTAGCCAATCATTGGGTGAACAAATGCTGAGAATGGGGGAACGGAATGCAGAGAATTCAGATAAGAACTATAATATTACACTGGGAACTGAAATTGGTGTAAAAGCAGCAAACAGCAAATGGTAAACATTAGTGGGGAAATGGGAAATTTATCGGGCAGTTGATGAGTACTGCTCAGTTCCCAATTTAACTGAGAGAGTAGTACCAGGTATTGCAAATTCAACAGTAATTCCTGTTTGTGCAGATACTTGTTTCAGCACTAGTTTCTTATGCATCAGCTCTGGGTGGAAGCCCCCATTTCCTTGAGGGTGCTTGGATCACCCAAGGATAATTTGGGAGGTGGCAGGGAGTGGGTCCATATCAGAAAATGGTGGGGTGAAGAGACTCGCCTGCCCCCTTTCTGATGTGCTCCCCACACTCTTCGGAGCCCTAGAAAAAACTGCTAAAATTGTAGTGTAAGTTACCAGCAGAAATATGGGAATTCCTTTATGGTACAAACATGGGATTTGGATATTTGTTAATTGGAACCCTGGCAGAGCCCTTTCATTGTTCACTGGCAGAGCCCTGGCAGAGCCCTTTCATTGTTCTGTCAGGGCCCCGTGTAACTACATTGGTTGCACATACTTGAGGATGCTATAAGACTTAAGGGCCAACGGTTGGGGAGAACAGACCAAGCTTCATGTTTTTTCCCCCAAAGAAAGAATCCAAAACTTTATTATTACTCCAGGGAGCAGTCATTTCATTCTTCAGAGAAGCTGTTTATTGTTTCAAGCTCAGCAGTGGAGGTGAAGGCCCCCAGTGAGGACAGTAGAGTGGAGACAGAAAGAAGGTTCCTCCTAGGGATTTCACACCGACGGCAAGAATACAGGGAGCAGCACAGGAAGAAGCTTCTCTTTAGAAGACGTCTGGCAGTGAATAAAATGAGCTCTTGCTGTGGTGCTGGAGGTGGCTCCCTCAACTCATTCTCTGCTCAGCTTGTCACCAGTCTAAGCGGAAAGACAAAAAAAACAGGAACAAATCAAAGGACTCTTCTACAATGATAACGATGGATCAGAATTATCAGGACACTCTGTTTCCTCTGCATCACAGTGTAGCACCATGGTGAATACTAGGGATGTCAAGTATGGGTACACATTAATCCATAACTGCCCATAATGAGCTGTTATGCAGTAATCTGTACCAGTTCGTAACAGCAGTCAGCCAATTGCAGATCTGCTGTTACGGACCCGGGTTTCCCACCGTCCACTCTCTGGGACCCTGGTATGGTACTTACCAGCCTTGGAGGGCTTAATTGAAGGCCATGGGGACTCCTTCTGTGTGGAGGAGCACACACCCCCCCCTGGCAGGCTCCCTCGCTGTAGCGCACCGTGGAGGTCCCTGCTTCACAGTGCGTACGTGCAAAATGGCCACTGGGGCCATTGTGTGCATGCACAGCCCTTTTCCAAAATAGCACCAGCAGCGTCGCGCCTATGCAAAACAGTCCCAGCAGCCGTTTTCCGAGCTGGGACATCCACAGCGTGCTGCAGCGAGGGAGCCTGCCGTGGAACTCCTCCACACAAGACGAACCCCCTGGACCTTCAATCAAGCCCACCAGACCTTCAATCAAGCCCTCTGAGGCTGGTGAGTAACATACAAGGCCCCTGGATGGTGGTGGAAAGACGAGCCCTGGGTGTGGGGGGTAAAAATGGGTTTTAAAAAAATAATAATTACTGGTCCATATCCGTACCTGTAATTAGGTCCAACCCACCCTAACCCCAACCACACTGTAACTAATCCATACCCGGAACTGTGTGGACTGACATCCCTAGCTGAAATTGCTGATTTTGATTCACATCCCATGATGTGGGTCCAAAACACTATCTGTATCTGCTGTATTCAAATCTTTGTTCCGTTTTTTTGTTTGGGTTTCGCCTGTTTGACTGGTATTTTTGGTAATTTTGTTACAGATATTCAGATGAATAACCAAATATCCAAACAAAAATTACCAGGGGGAGAAAAATGGAAAAAGAGGGGTGATAATGAATATGAGAATATTTATTTCATTTGGATACCTGGAGCGCCATATGAAAATATGAATAATATTTGTGAATATGAAATCGACTCTGTGAACTTTTTCAGTACTATTCCGTGCTGAGATCCTTGCTGTTTCCCACATCCTACTTTGCCTCCCCATCTTTCCCTGTCACCATCCGTGATTGGTCAGGAATTTTGATGGTTGTTGCCCTGACTGTAATGGATGTAACTTGGCAACCCTACCCTAGTGCTTCTTGGTCTGTGGATGGAACCTCCCCTGAGCCAATTCCCATGCTCTATTCCCCTTTCCCCAAACCAGAGATTCTTTCCCTGAGCCAGTGACCCCCCCCCCCGCCAGACCTAGGCCCTCTTTCCCCTCCCCAAGCCAGCAACTCTCCTTGAGCCAACTCCATGCCCTATTCCCCCACCCTAAGCCAGCAACCCACCACACGAGCCATCCCCATGCCCTATTCTCTCCTTTCCCAAGCCACCAACTCCCCCAGAGTCAAATGCAGGCCTCACTCTCCCTCAAGTCAGTGACCCCCTCCCCCCACGAGCCAGACCCATTCCCCCTTCCCAAGGCAGAACCTCCCTCTGAATCAAATCCATGCCCCGTTCCTCACTCCTCAATCTAGCAACCTCCTCACCAAGCTAGCCATGTTTCCCACCCGCCCTCAAATCATTGCTGCCCCCCATGCCTGGAACTCCCTCCCTGTCCACATCCGCCTTGCCCCCTCCATTCATACCTTCAAATCTCTCCTTAAAACTCACCTCTTTCGCTCTGCTCTGTCTGACCCTTTATCCTGCTGAGCCACTATTTCCTATACCTACCCTTATCCTTGCCACATGCACCTGCCTGCTGTCATTCTCATCGAAACAAAGACAAGTATGTGCACCTGAGATCTCGCATCTTCATGAATGTTAGACCCCTTGTCTCTCCCTCTGTTCCCCTTCCTAAGTCTCTCCCCCAGCTCCTGTCTCTCAGATTGTAAGCCCTAGGGGCAGGGACCGTGTCTATTTTATTACTTTGTAAAGTGCCAGGTATACTGCTGGTGCTATATAAATGTTTGTTAATAATAATAATAATAATAATAATAATAAATAATTAATTGCCTGCCTTCCGTTTTAAACATGTGTCAGACTTAGCAGTAGTTTTAACTGTGTTTTATCTTCTTTATAGGACTGTCAAACTGGCAAAGCCTCACTGCGCCAAAATAACCCATACACCAACCCCATGTTCACTGCATTTTCCACATTGGCAGTAATGGGGAAAATGCAGTAAACATGGGGGAAGAAAGATACAAATACAAACACAAATAAGGATACATATGCACATTCTTGACCCTGTGCACAGCTCTTGAGAATATATGTAGAAAACAATCCCGCAGCAACTGGAAGAAGAAAAGACTGTTTTTTTCTTGTCTTTTCTGTCCTTGGTTTCCCTTCCAGCATCCTGTGACCAACATTCCAGCTGTCTCATACCAAACAAAGAGCAACCCAAAGACATACCTTGGCTTTCCACATTAGAGCGCTCACCAACAAGGCATAGAGCAAAGCTTTGAACAGAAGCATCCGGTAAGTGAACTTCGTAGCATTTGTCTGTCGCAGGTAGGACTCTGTGAATGACACATGGATGATTTATCAAGTTATTATAGCCAAACCTGAGTATTTTCAATCTGGGGTGTAAAAAATCAGATACAAAGCTGTTACAGAGAGGAATTAAAAGTCTTGGTCTACATTACTGACAAGTCAGGCTGGGCATTTGGGTATCACTTGTGAGATAAAACGACATTCAGTATGGTATATAAAGGAAAGGGACAAAAAAAGCCAGTGTAACCTAGTGGATAAAGTGTTGGACTTTCCCACATGGGGTATGTCCACATGTTTTTCATGCCTGTAGCAAGGATGTGGCCCCTAATTTTACCAGGGCACGGTGCAGGGGCCCCACTTTCTCCCAATGGCATCCTAAACACAACACCTCTAGGACCCTGTAGAGGGTGTCCCTGAGGGGGCAGGGCCATGAGGAAGGGGGTGGGGTTACGAGGGGCCCACATTTTGTCTTCGCCCTGGCCCCCGCAAATTGTAAGGCCAGCCCTGACTGCAACTCCAGTTCTTTTTTGAGAAACAGACCCAGGTTAGGCACATGCTTTTGTGTACAAATATGCCTAGAAACATAGAAATAGAAGTGGCACAGGCTAGAGCAATTTGCAGAAACGATCATGGACACGTTGCTGTTGATCTTTTGTTGTTGTTTTGCTTCTAAGATAAAGAAAATTTAGGAAATTTCATACTCAGAGTCCTCATCTTTTTAAAACTACATGAAAATGACACAGGTGCCTGCTATGTCACGGGCTCCTAGCAACAACAGAGCTGAAATTCACCCCTATAGATTGCTCACCCCCATAGTTTTGCTCGCTGGTGCTTTTCCTTTCAGAATCTCCTACCTCCTCTTGTAACTAAGCAAAGCACCTACATCTGCAGCTTCTCAACTGCTTGATTGTTTTCCTTTCTCTCCTTATGTTCCCCTCCTTGCCACCCCTTCCTTGTCCATCCTAGATTGTAAGTTCCTTGGCTTAGATCTGTCTCTAGTCATTGGCCCCAATCCAATGCCTTGTATGTGCATGCATGTACATGGTTTATGCATGGCACTATGTGCCGGCATTGTGGATCCTTGCAGGTTCTGTGTGGTTCTGCTCATGCATGGTTCCGCGAGGGATCCGCAGGGCATTGGATTGGGGCCAGTGCCAAAAGCAATAATAACAAACAACATCTATTTATTAATTATTTATTTGATTCTGACTGTATCAAAAATAATAGCTTTCTGGGCATGTCTGTTTAGTCTCTTTGGGAGCTTGAGACGATCAAAGTTCTCATCTATTTGTGGATGGGCCAGCCTGGACCCAAAGGCTCTGAAGGGGAGCTTCGATCGTCTCAAGCTCCAAAGGAGATCAGTCAGTCATGCACAGAAGGCTATTATTTTGGACACAGTCAGAATCATTTGCAAGAGTGAGTCTTGGAATCACAGGCACTGCACAGTGTAGTGCAGCTGGCTCAGCTGGCTAAGTGCAGCTCTATTCTGTTGCTAAAAGCCCCACCCAATATAGGGGAATAATAATAATACATTCCCAGAGAACTGTGATGGCAAGAGGAACACTTACCAGGAGTGATGCTGCATCCTGAAAGAGAAAGAAAAGTCTGTAAATCACAGGCCTGGTTGAATATATGACCTTCAGCATTTCAGGGGAGCCAGATACTAATGCCATTTGATTCCACATCCTGGTTGTAAGTATATGAACACGTTTTAGCTATCAGTGCCATCCTGTGTCTGCTTAGCGCCAAAGCCAGCCCTTAGGCTGGTTCAAGTCCTATTAATTTCCATGGGACTCTTGCTGAAACTAAGTGCTAGTGCTGGCATTAAATAGCTGGGGGATCATGTTGTGCACTCTGGAAATAGTTGTGAAGTGCACCTCTATCCTCAATGGATGGAATCTCAGAAATGTGGAGATGGTAGATTCCTCAAGACCCATCTCATCCAACTCAATGCATTGAGCAAGTTTCGCCCAGACTAAGCATCCCAGAAAGATGTTTATCCAGCGTCCGCTTAAAAAACATACCATAAAGAAAAGAGATTCAACAATTTCCCTGGCCAGTTTACTCTATTGCCCAGCTGTTCTGACAGTTTGGAAGTTTTCCCTAATATTTTACTTAAATTTGGATTTCTGCAACATAAACCTATGGGTGCCTTTACACAAACACCCATGGTCTGCTCTGCCTCAGACCCGGACACCCCATCTGTTGAAGGCAGGCTGCAAGATGTGCAGGCAGAGCAGAGGCAGAGCAGGCGTCTCCTCTGCTCCAGTCCCGCTAGTGGTGCTCTGGAACATCCCGGAGCACTGTCAGTGCAGCAGGCTGCCCAATCCTGGGGTACCGGCCAGAGGCAGAGCTGCAGCCCGTCTACTGGCCAGGGGTTGCTGCGGGCAATGCCATAGAGCTGCAGGTGGCTCTATGGTGTGGGGGAGGGAGGTGCCGCGCAGGTGGACTGTGAGCCGCGGGAGGTGCCAGGTCCGTATAAACCTGGTGCAGGCAGTGTTTCAAGTGTGGAATGCAAGGCTGGCCAACCCCAGGTCCATCTAAAGACACCCATTGTCTTCAAGCTGTACATCAGAGGCAATGGAGAACAATTGTTATGGAGAACAATTCTTCCCACCAGTGGTGTAACTTTGGACTACAATTTGTGTGGGATGCTGGAGGATCTTCTTGACCGACCGATGCTGGAGGATCTTCTTGCTCCACCCTTGGAACAGTCCAGGGAGAAAATTTGGAGGGGGGGGGAGGGGAGGATGCATCACCTACATCCCCACTATAAATACATACGTATTCCCCATGACCCCGGGAAATAAAACCAGAGGGAATGGGCTTAATTTGCTGAATGGTAGATTTGGTTAAATATTATAAAATCTTCCTAACTGGAAGAACAGTTGGGCGCAGAATAGGTTGCCCAGGGAGGTTGTAGCATTTCCTTCCTTGGATGTTTCCAAAAAAACAGCTGGACACACATTGTTTTGCTGTAGGCAGAGGGCATCCTGCCTTGGAGCAGCAGGGGGAGGTTGGACAAAATGACCTTTGAGAACCCTTCCAGCCTTTACAAGTTTCTGCTTCTCCGTCTTTTTTATGGCAGCCATTTAAATATTTGAAAACTCATAACATGTTCCTGCCCCCAAATCTTTTTTCTAGGTTAAAGAAGCCTGCCTTTCTTTCTTCCATCTTCATTCCCTTATGTGACTTGTATTCTAAATGTTTAGCATATGCGAATACTCCTAATAATGCTGTTCACATGCAGACGTGTTACCCTACAAGGCGATAGCTATAATAGAGACTGGTGGTGCAGTTGCACCAGGGCCCACACTCCCAGCTAAAACAGCTGTACCCCCTGCTGCTGGGAGAGGGGTCAGGAAGCCCCATTCTATCTTCTGCAACAGGGTCCATTCCAACCTAGCTATGCTCCTGCCACATGTGTGAACAGGAGCACATGCAGTTCATGCCCATAAAGAGATGTATACTGCTGTCTGTGTCTATGAACTTCTACAAGTGCATGCTGCCTCTGCTCTTTGCACTTGCCTCTCCTTATTTTTCCAGTGATTAAATACTTGGCCTTCACTTACCCTCAGCACCATTAATGGCATCATCAAACGTTTGTATCTTGTCCCCGTGGAAATCAACATGGCATTTGAAATGATTCCTTGAGTTGAACCACTCCTGGTCCGTGATCCTAAGGCGACTGGTGAGCGAATAGCTCTTTGCTTTATCATCCCTCTTGGAATAATCATCTGTCTTCACCCCCTCTGTTCTTCTAGCCCCATTCACCCACCAGGTGAGATTGACATGGTCCGGATAGAAACCTCTGGCCAAGCACACCAGCGTGGCTTTCTTCTTCTCTTTGATCTCTTGCTTGGATGGACTAAATATGGCCACTCTTGGGGGGGTGATTTTGAAACCATCCTCTGGAACAGAAAGCAACATGTCACACAGAGCTTATCCCCAAACTCTCTCCTTCCTTATGTTAATGACCCCTGGGAACTAAATGTCTGACTACATGTTTATATGTATGTTCCTAGATGGGGACTACTAGTTCATAGAAACTGAAAGGTATAACACACAACATACAGCTTGTGACTTGTAGGGAGTGAGGTTAGTTTTGAGATGCAAGAGACAATATAGGGAAGTTTAATTTAGTTGAGTTTTAGTTTATTCAAATTTATAACCCGCCCTCTCTTGCCAAATGGCAGCTCGGGGCAGCGTACAAAAGACATAATATAAATATAAAAACATAATATAAAAATACAAAATACAATATAAAAACAATTTTTAAAAAATCATCAAACGAAGCCCAACTAAAACCCACTAGTCTCTCCCCGAAAAGGACCACCACACCCAGCCGTTTCCTTCACCAAATGCCTGGTGCAAAAGCATTGTCTGTGGAAGGAGTAAAGATCCGGAGAGAGGTGAATCTCCATCGGGAGGGAGTTTCATAGCCATGGTGTGCCCACTGAGAACATCCTCCTGAATGTCGCCACTCAGAAGACTCGGAGGAGGGCACCCCCAGCCAACCGCAGGGGCCGATCCAGGACACGAATGTAGTATGACAAGATAGATACCATGTTCTTTGTGATTATGGTACTCAAAAGTGCACACAAACCCTATTTAGATGATGGCAGGGAAGGGGATAACTCTGACTTTGGTTGGAGGCAGGTTTCTATAAAGATCATGGGAGATGAGAAGAAACTATTCCATGCAGTAAACCACTGTTTAACCATTAGGTTTGAATCAGAGAGTTGTAGAGCTTTGAGAGAACTCAAAGGTCATCAAGTCCACCCTTGCACTGAACCAGGATTAAATAAACATCTAAACTGTCCCCAACAAATATGTATCTAGTCTCTTCTTAAAATCTTCACGTGAATGAGAATCCACAACCTTCCCCACTCTAAGTTCCATTGCCCAAATCGTTAAGAAGTTCTTCCTAATATCTAATCTAAATCTGCTTCTTTGCAAATTAAACACTTTTTGCAAATTAAACATCTTCCCTTTGATAGCAGTGGAGCAAAGTTGTTTTCCATCTTTTTTTTAAATATTTGAAATTGCTAACATGTCTTCCTTACTTGTAAGGTAAACATACCCAGCTCCTTCAGTCTTTTTCTATAAGATTTTAAACCCTTTACCATATTACCTGTGGGTTGGCTGGGGGCAACGTTTGAGAGGGCATTCTTGGTAGTCGCACCACGGCTATGGAATTCCCTCCCAACAGAGATTTGCCTCTCTCCAGAACTTCCCTCCTCCTGTCCTTCAGGATCTTCCTTCCCTCCTTCAGGATCCTCTTCAGCTGGTCCATGTCCTACTTATAAAGTAGTGACCCCAACTGGACATAATAGTCTATTGGAAGCCTAACCTGCGCTTAGTACTGTGGTCCATTATGGATTGCAAAGCTTCGGCTAAGGCAGTCCAAAATAGTATTTGCCTTCTTTGCTACAGCTTGACACTGCTGACTCCTATTCAGTTTGTGGCCTACTGTGACCTCCAGATCTTTCTCTCAGCACTGCTACTGCCTTGCTAATTGTCATACATGGATGACAACTTGTAAAGCATCAATTAGCATATATATCAGGTGTTTTTAAACAAAATGCTACCACGCCTGCCCCCCCTCCCCCCAGGGGCCGATCGTCTGAAGGTGGTGCAGGGGAATGTGTGCTCCCATGAGCCATGCAGCACCCACTCATGGCTCACTTATTGCACACTGCTGAGAAATCTGGCGTGTGCCGTGTAGGGAAAGCCAAAAAAGTGCGTGGTAGTGGGCGGCCATGCATCCCCTGCCCATATGAACTGGGGCGGCCACCCATGCACCGGCATGACCCACAGGACTGGTCCATGACTCATAGGCACTGTGGGTGGGGGACATGGCCTTTCCAAGTCACAGGAATTGGCCGTGAGTGCTGGGGAGCCCGGGTTGCCCAGCATTCACGCTGGGACATGTCCATTTCAAAGGCCAGTCTGGTGCACTTCCCCCTCCCCCATGGTCCATGGCAGGGAGGGTGCGAGGTGGCTGCTGCGGTAGCCACGTTGGGAGTTGCCTGTTAGAATCCCTCCCCACACGCTCCACCTGAGTGGACGTGCCATGGCTGTGCCACTCAGCACCACAGAACCCTCCCCCCAGCCTTGCTCATTTAAAAACACCCACCACAATTTCAATCGTTGTTGAGTTTCATTTTAGTGTTTTAAGCCTAGTTCTCCCAATTTTATCAAGATCATCTTGAATTCTAATCATGTCTTGCAAATTACCCAAAAATGTCTGCCCTGGATTCATGTAGCTAAGGGAAGCCTTGTCATTTTTATGCCTCATTCTTAAATTCCTTCTGATGGCTTTTTGGTTTCATAAAAACAAATTATATTTTTAAAAATAAAAATATAAATAAATAGTATAGGCTTTGTGGGCCATATAGGAGTTGTGGGAGGGGACCCCGAAAAGCATGTTCCACACAGGGAAAGCGTGGGAAGTATCCAGACATGGGTGTGACCCACATATCCATCCCCTAACCTCTATTCCCTTCCCCTGAGCACACCCACTCAGTGCTGTAGGGTAAGGACCGGATTGATGGGCCAAATCCAAGAACTGGAAAGGGGCCTAATGTAAACTGGCCACTAACTGCATTTGGCCCACAAGGGTTTCCCATGTCTGTGGGGGCATTTTCAGACAAGACACTCTCCACCCACTACCCGCCCAGCCACTATACATGTTTCAGGGCTGCAGTGTTGCCCTATGGGTGCCCTGTAACATGTATAGTGGGTGGATACAGTGTCTTGTCTGAAAACGCCCTATGTTATAGTTTATTATGGCTCTGCTGACCCGTTGTGGACCATTTACAATGGCTTTGTGCATTGCAAGTAGTCCAGGGACCACAGTTTGAAAACTACTGGTCTACTGGCTAAGAAACTTAGATAACAGGCATCAGGGCCTTTATATGTAAGTGTAATATAAGGAACACAGAAATTGCTGTATCAATGGGTTACTCACTTTTGTGCCTTGTATGTCACGACAGCCAGATCAACACACACACACACACACACACACACACTTCCTGTTTCAAACATGTTGTAAACATGACAAATGTTAGTGTTTGAAGGCAGCAACAACTTAACCCCCACCCTCATGATGAAATGGGTTACAATTGGGGTGATATACAAGTTCTCTATAGAGATTGTGCAGTAGCTGTTAAACCCAAATATATGATATGGTGACAAAGTTGTTCAGAGGAGATCTTTTACTGGACAAACTTCTGTTGAAGAGAGTATAGTTCTGGTTTTTTTGTAAGCCATATATGGTTTGAAAGTTGCTTATCCTCCTCAACAGGAGCTGATCTAATAAAAGAGATAATTTGAACTACTGTGTCATCATCTCTAACAAGAAGTTCCTGGAAAACTTTGTAAAGGAGGAAAGGTCACCTAGGTTAAACATGCTCCTTGGAGAGGCGGCTTTCAGGCCCCATTTCAGAGAACCTGTCCACAACAAAACTCCTTGGACTGATCTCTCCCTGTAGTTAAACCACCCCCTTTCCCTCATCACAACTGCCCTTCTAGCAGGTGTGGAAGTCTATGGAGGCCTTTAGTTTGTGGGAGGTTCAATCCAACCCAGCACCAAAAAGGAGAAGGGGAGAGAGATGCTACAGATATATGTTGGTACAGCAATATACAATTTATCATGCAAATGCTAAAATGAATCAAATGCAATGATGATCCAAATATTATACAATATTTAAAACATATATATAATTGTGATCAAGGGAAAACTCAAACCACCAAGAAAAACAATGAACTGATACTGGCTCACAATATAACAAATCAAGCAAACCCAGACATGTTTCGGGAGTGAACAAACCCCCTTTCTCAATGGGTAAATGTGTAAATGATGGCAGATCACGTAATATATAAAAAAAGGCAAATGCTGGCATCTCCAGCAGTTAGTCCAAATGCATTTAGCAATCTATGAACCTTTTCTCTATGCTTACACAATTGTAAGCATTAAAAAATTGGCTTTTTTTACATGGACTGCCCCCCCTCCCCCCTGCAACTTGATGTGCGGCGGTGTGTGTGTGTGGAGGGATGGGTGTATGCCCATGTAAACACCACGGGTGGCAGGTGTTTGTGCGTGTGCGCTCTGACTGCACACCCAACACCCGTTGCACATCTACCCATGCCCACCTCCACCCACAGAGCCATCTACCATAACGGACGATGCTCCGTGGGTGGAGGTTGGTGTGGGTAGGTGTAGGTGGGTGTGTGTCCATGTAAATGGGAACACACCTACCTACAACTGCCGTGCCAAAACACCCCACCCCAGTCTGTGGAAAAAAAGGCCTATGAGACAAGAGAATTTAGACTAACTGCTGGAAATGTACATGATAAACTGTATATTGCTGTGCCAACATCTATCTGTAGTTTTGTGGGTGGTTTATCCCTCTCCCATCTCCTTTTCGGTGTTGGGTTGGATTGGACGCTGTCCTTAGAGAGGAGACATTTCTCTGTGCACTAGGATAATTTTCAGTCACAATGTTCGATGCAAATCCCAAACACACCAAAGTTTTCATTTGGTTTTTTAAATCTAACATTTCCTCTAATGGTTATCAGTGGCGAGCGCTTACCTGGGGCAGTGAAATCGGCCGACTTTTAAAAGTTTAATTAGTTTGGGATTAGATTCTAACTATCCAAATAGAGCTCAGGACTGGAGTTTCATTATGCATAGCATTTGAAACCAGGGTCAAATTTTAAAAAAACTGTCTAGTACTTATAGGCACCAAATTAGACATCCAGGAGAAAGTTAGAGGTGCTATCCCCTCATCCATCCCTATCACCCAGACACCAAAGTGGTCATGAGGCAGTTCTTATTGTTTTCCCTTTTCTTTAATTATCTTTCTGGACCAAGCATAAACTCACTGCTCCCATCAAGGGGCAATCCTCCTGCTCTTGATGAAGCCAATGACTACACTCCCATTGATTTTAATGGGTGAGGACCATGTCCATGAAGAATACATAATAGAGACAGGAGAAAACAAACAAAAAACTAAATTACAGAGAGAGACAGACTGAAAGAAAAGCAGGGAGGTGGAGAAGATATGACAAAGGAAGATAAAATGATCATGACAGAATGAAAAAAAGGGCAAAGAGGATAAAGAGAAAGGTAAAAAGACACGGAATGATGGAGGCTGAGAAAGAAGTAGAAAGAGACAGCGTGAGACAGACACACTAGAAGAGAGAATCAGGAGGCTGATGCAGCAGCCTGGAAAAATTCTGCTCACCCACTTGCCAAGGGTAGGAAATTTCTAGTTACGGTGAGTAATCTATTGCTGCTTCCCCCCATTATCATCCTGACAACGGCCAGTTGGGTGCTGTTTGTGCCCGGGATGGTACAATACTGTGAAAATTTATACACCAACTGCCTCAGTTGAATTCTCCATTCACATTCATCCTCATATGAAAAACATTTGTAGAAGAGCTCCATGTCAAAATAGTGACCTCTTACCTATAACGGTAAGCACAGTGCCGGCACCGAAGACTGGGGGAGAGGAGGCAGAACACAGCTGCAAACCGTTACTCTAAAACCAAGTCGCTATCCCTGACCCCACAAGAGGAAACTCAACAGAGATTAGCGCTGGGATGTAGCGGAGTCTGCAATATGGCATTGCATTCAAACGCAAATAGTGCAGGAAGGAATAAAGGACCCTGTGGTCTTTGAGATAAATTCAGATGATCTCTGTTATTGGATCAACCCAAAATATGGTGATCAACTCTGAAGAAGAAGCTCAGAAAGACCGAGGAAACACCTTTTACATTAAATATTCTCTAAAAGGTACCACCAACCTGGGTGACCAGATATGCAATTTTAGAGGACACTTATGAGAAATACAGATTGCAGGGCTGCATTGGCTCCAGTGCAGCCCTGCATCCTGTATTTTTCATAAGCGTCCCCTAAAATTTGCATATCTGGCCACCCTACCACCAGCTAAAACAAAAAAGTATTGCCTGCTCCAGACGCCCCCTCCCCAATCTACTTGGAAATATGCAAGAAACTCAAATAACAGAAGGTGGGCTGATAAATGAAATTATCTGACCCACTTGGTTTTCATCTTCATCTCTCTCATTTGGGACAAACACACTCTCTAGACTGGGGTTGGGGGTGGCCTGAGACCTAGGGGCCAAATGTGGCCTTTGGGTGGCTAGTTTTTACTGGCCCCTTTTCTGTTCTTGGAACTGGTCCTTGGATCCAGCTCCTGCTCCCATGCACTAAATAACTGAGCTCAAGGTAAGGGAGCTGAGATGAGGGCATGCAGAAGAATAAGGGACAGATTCATGGCACAGACTGATGATCTGGAGTCAGAAACTTCTCTTTCCTGAATGCACCCCTGCCCCCTGTCTGGCTCTCAGAACTTGTACTAATCTTCAAAGTCGCCCTTCCCACCACTGCTTAGTCTATAGCACCCTTCATTATTACGTCGTTCATACCCCACTGGAAGGATACCAGAGAAAAAGAGACTCAGAAATGGAGAACAGAGGTGTGTGTGTGTGAGAGAGAGAGAGAGAGAGAGAGGCAAAAGGTGAAAGAGAGAGGAGTTGAGTGAATTCTGTAAAGAGAAGGAGGAAGGCAAAGGGGAAATGTGTGAGATAATATATAGGCATGTCATAAAGAAGAAAGGAGAATACAGAAAGAAGAGAAAGCACTGGACTTGGTGTGTAATGTTGGGGTATCAATTTAGGACTTCCCAGAGTTTGGGGCTATTCAGATCCAGGTTTCTGGCACAGTTTATTATATAAAAGGAGGTGATTTGCACAAGGCAGGTTCTCTTTGAAATACTGAATCCGGGGTGTGTTTTCATGGGGAGTTTTTGAACTTATCTCTGTGCTTTCAAGGGAGAGAGAGAGAGATGTGAACTCTTTACAGAGAAAACTCAAGGGCAGAAAGGAGAGAAGGAGGGAGGGAATGAGAAGGGAAAGGAGAAAATGACACGGAGTGAGGCGAATGCTTCATTCACAAGCCTATGGGCTTCATTGGGGCTAATCTGGGGTTGTGGTCAGAGAGAGAGAGAGTGAATGACCAAGTGACAAAGAGACAGACAGACATTTTCTAAAGCAGGGGGCAAAAAAAGAACAAAAGACCCCAGAGATGCTACTAAGAAGCATGTATAAAGCACTCTCTTAGCTCTCCAATCTTTTTGCTGAACCTCTAGCCCCAGGGCCCCTGCAGGGGCCTGTTCCTTACCCAAAACTGTTAGCTTGGTCCCATCTCCGAAGTACTGTTCTCGTTCATTACACAGCGAGGCAGGACAGTGCCAAAACCACAGACTGAAAGGAGGGCTCCTTCCCACCCAGTCCCCTTTCTGTCACCAAGGGGAAAGTGAGGAGAAGGGCTGGTATTCTCAATCAAGGGAGAGAGAGCACTTTGGGGATACAGCTCCTCTGAAGGTGGCCACAAGGAGAGCAGCTCTCAGCTCCTTTTGTCATCTGTTTCTGTCCCTTTGGTCTATAGACACTTACTTTGCATAATGAGGACATTATCCCTCAGTGAGCAGTAAGGCAGGCTTTATCTCCTAGCCTGCAATCAACAGCGACTGTGCTGCAGTCCTGAACTCATTGAAGTTAATGGCAGAACCCACATTGACTTTAATGGTGAAGATCGTACCCTTAGACCCTACGGCTGCAATCCTCAAACCACTTAATCTAGAGAGGTCCTACTGAATGCCATTGTGTCTATATCTCTGGCAAGTTCCCTGGACTTCAGTCGAACTCCTCTGGAGTGAATGTGGCCTAATGTGACTGTGAATATGGCCACACTTGGAAAGGCAAGACAGCTAGGAATCCACAGGATGCAAGGGCTTAAAATGGCTGTAGTTTGGAGACAAGGGGGGAAACAAACAAAAAACACCACCCCCAAGGTATGGTTTTGTGGCTGAAGCACATATACCCTCCTCAGATGGAGCTCAGGACTACAACACACAGGTCAGTTCCAGGAAATGGGACACAGCTGGGGGTGAGCATTTTCTTAGCTCCTATGGAGCTATCACAAACAACATGCAACTTGAATTTCTCTTACCTAGGACGGTGAGTTTGGTGCCCGAGCCAAAGTACTGCTGTTCATTGTTCACACTGTTACATGACTACAGGAAAACCTCCTTGCTCACTTACTGTCCTAAGCCAGTCTTGCAAACTACACTGCTCCCCTCATGACACCAGCAGCACACCAGAGAAATAGACAATTGTTATTCCTGGGCACTAAGGAATGGAAGGCCTCCTACGTGCCTCCAAGCCCATTCTCTAGGGACAAGTGTGGGATTGATCGAACAGCACATTCTCCAGGACATTGTCCGATCTAGGTGGCAATGCCAATTGTCTTGGAGATTCTCATCCTGCCTTTTAGAGAAACTAATCCTGAAACAGTTACATAAACCCAAAGGCAGAATCACTCTCTTTTCTCAAGTTTCATCCTGCTGTCCATTTCAGACTCTTTTCCACCTCAAACACACACCTCTACCTCCATGGCATTAATACTCTCTTAATATAAATATTGACTCTCCAATTTGGAACCTGCCTTATTCAGAGTCTGTCTTTGAGGACAAAAATCAAGTCTCTCTAATTTTCCAGATATGAAGGCTTCTTCTACTGAATTAGTTTGCCTTCTCCACCCAACTCAGTTCGAACACATTTATATACATTCCCCTACTCCAAACTTAACAGACACTGGTTTCATTTCTATCAACTATTTATTTTGTGCTGTAACAAGATAAGTGGCTCTGACAGGTTTAGGAGACCTAGCTTCCCTGGCTCAGGGCTAACTAGCCACTCAACTGAGTGGAATGAAGGGGTTGGGTGGGCTGGACCAGTAGAGGGAAACTCAAGGGCAGGTGAAGCAAGGTGTGTTGAAACAAGGCTACAAGAGGTGAGGTAAGGTAAAAACCCTCCTGAAAAAAGGTAAGAGGCTTTCTTGGGGGAGAGTGGGAAGGCCTGGTTAGGACTGCTTATAAGACACCCAAAGGCTGAGGATGTTTGTGGAGACTGTCCTAAGGCAAGGAGATATATAGAAACTGTCTGTAGCTCCCTGGGCTGATTGATTGTCATCGCTGTAAAGAAAACCTCTGTAACATGAAGCCTGCTTCAACTATTTGAGCCTGGTTACATATTTCCATTTTCCAGAGAGTGCAACTAGGAAAAAAGTCATAGCTTGTGCCGGGAAGGGTATGCTTGCTTCACCGCTGCCTCTAACATGATTGTAATTCAGTCCCCCCTCCCCCATCCCTATCTTCCCTTATTTTTGCGTGTTTTGTAAGGATCTCTAGCCCCAGAATAGCTAGATGTCCAGGATAGAACATCATCCTTCGTATGCACCAGGGAGAATTTTACACTGAAGGAAAGAGTTTAATGCATACAAATGCATCATACCTCTTCACTTTTCTCATTCCCCCCAGGACAGCCCTGAGTCACACAAATTGTATCCACTCAGTTACCCAAAAAGAATTTCATATTCTTACCTAGAACCGTCAATTTTGTCCCTTCTCCAAAGTAAGCTTGGTATTGGCACACTGATAAAATGCCAACTCAATAACTGATAGGGATGGGATTACTTTCTAAAGCAGAGTTTTCTTGGTGACACCTCCCCTCCCCCTCTTTTGAGACTTTACTATAATTTTATGTCCCTAAACATCAACAAAAACATACTAAGCATATGAAATGTCAGCTGAGGTCGTCCATCACCCCCATAAACAGATGATGCAACTGCATCTGGTGTCCTGACCCACACATTCTTGAGAGCCTTTGGCCTAAAAGGAAAGAATTGGGGTTTCAAGGGATTAAAACAAAAGCAAGAGGGAGGATTTCCTTACCTAACACTGTGAGTTTAGTGCCCGTGCCAAATTTAAGTTCGTTGTTAAACACAGTGACAAATAGCTGCATTATAAGCATGGCAAAAGGATATGGTTCAGGTGACTTTAACATGGCAAGACATAAGGTGGGTCTGCCCTGTCTTAAATCCCAGCAATGTGAGGTACGCTGAAGGACATTCAATGGCCACAGACAGTGAAGCAGGATGCAGTCCTCCGTAAATAATGACATGATTAAGAACACCATGCCTTCCAAAATCATGAGTCAGGCCACCAGAATTAGCTTAAAATCATGAGAACTTCATCAATGATACCTCAGGGATATTTTTTATCCCCTTTCCGGTTTTTGAACTTCTTGGATTCACATTTTCCAGCTTTTATACCACAGGAATGGGAAACTCTTGCCTTTTAAAACAAAATGGAAGCTGAGTTGCTTGCATAAATCACAGTACTCAAGAATCTTGTGCTTCTGGATGACAGACTCGTGATAAGACTATAATTATAATTAGCACAAAGGCAGCAGTTCTTCCACTTCATCACCGTGGCTATTTATTTACCCACTCAGCTGCTTTACAGAATTATCTATCCCTGACCTAACCCCTGTGATGGCGATACATACTACACAAAATTTACAGATGGGAAAATTGAGGCAGAGTGTCGCCAGCAGAGTCAGAAACAGACCTTCCTAGGATCCTGGAGTTCTTTATTTTTCATCCCATTCTCCAGGCTAGGCAAACTCCTTTCTCCTCAGTAGCCCAGGGATGTGAGCTGGCCAGTGGCCATTCCCAGTTACATCACGGGAATGATGTATAATCCTATGGATTTCAGTTCTCTTACTTACAGGGTGCCGGAATTCTAGGAAGGCCCTGTTGAAAACTTTGTGAGCCTCAATGATGATCCAGAAGGCTCAGATATACCTTTGCTAGCCATTAACAGACACAAAACTGAAGTGGACGTGTGAACTTGTGGGGCTGGTGATCACAAACAATCAGAAATCCTGAGACTGGATCGAAGACTCAGACAAATTTAACATTTGCACACAGTTTCCAGCTGATTCAACAAATAACTTTAAAGGCAAATCTTTGCTATACTTGGATTGTCGTTTTCCTGTAATAATCGGGCCACTTCTAATTTTTAATGCAACAATTGCTACCCCAACAGCAAGCTACAAATTGCCTTCCTCCCTCGTCCTGTGTATATTTCAGGTACATCCCGAAGACTGGTGTCCTGCCAGACTTTCTAGGTACATCCAGGGTACAGCATGCTGCCCAAGCTGATGAATTTCTCGATTCATTCTTAGTGGTTGCACCTGTCATGCTGTCTGATGCTCTGGGTACATCTCAGCTGGTATGTGTTGTGTTCCTGAAATTCCTGTTATATCCCAAGCAGAACGTGCTGGCTGTGCTGAAGAAGGCCCATTCCAGAAGGAATTCTCTTTCTGCAATTCAGCATAAAATGAATAGATGCCATCAGAAGAAGGTGCTTGCTCTGCTGCAGGCTGCTCCCCGCCTGGCCCCAAGCAGAATGCACCTGCTACCCATCAGTCACAATGTGATTTCTGGAGGGGAGGTTTTTGTAAAGGCCTCCCTAGGGAATGTATCATTGTGGGCTCCCTGTCCCCACAATGTTACAGTCTCATACAAAAACAACCCCTCCCCTCAGCCTTGCCACTCCGTGACATCAGAGATGGGCTTAGAAAAACCCCACAGCCTTATTTCCTCCCTTGCTCTATTTCTACCACTGCCAGAGGAAATGCTGTCTGTGTGTGTCTGTCTGGGTGGGGCTAAAGGGAGGATTGGTGAGGGGGGAAGATGAAGTCATAATTTCCTAACAGAAACCTTTTCTGCAGCTGCAATAAATACACAGTGGTTTTTTACACTGGTTCAGCAAGCTGCTTCCAGAGACAGTTATCATTCTCCAGTCTTTTCAGTTCTTTCTAGAGGAAGCCACAGTCCTTCCCCACAAATTTCACTAAGCCTTGGGGAGGACTGGAGAGTATGAACCTTACATCACCCACATTCCTTGACATCTCCAACACCCCCCCCTCCCAAATGATAAAGTCTGGTACCAGCACTGCTCTCTCCCCCTTTCCTCCCCTACCGTAGCAGCTTAGTTTGCTCTGGGCCTGAAGGGGGCTGTACAGCCTCCTTCTGGACAGAGACCTTTGTTCGCAGTGTCGGCTGAATGGATATTCCCTTGGAAATCCCGTGTAGCCTAAGGGTGAGAGACTCCCTTGATGAGAGGACCATACTGTTGAAAGAGGCTGGATGGACAACGTTGAGAGTCTCCAGTCTTTGGCTGATCTCCTCGAACAGTGCAGTGGAGAAAGCTTTTCTGAGGCATGATATGTCACAGGCCCCACCACGAGGAGACCTGATGTGCGAATAAGAAGTGAGCTCAGCCCCATCCAAGTCCTTGTCCCTCTTAACTGAAGCTGCTAGCAAGGGAGGCAGTGACGACCAGTGTGATGGCAGCTCTGCGAGATACCGTTGTTATATAGATGGCCAGGCTTTGAATCATCTTTGAGGGGGTGAGGTCAGATCATGTGGCTTCCTGTTTACCTCCAATACACCCTACACAGAACGGAGAAGAAGTCCTCTTAAACACATATATACAACATACACAGAAAGGGTAAAAACAAACATTACTGCGGTGCAGTGGCAACCCGGCCTGGGTCGGGAAGCTGTGGTGGACATGATCTGGACAAGGGTGGGGCACTGAACAGATCTCCCTCCGACTGTGTGGTGGTGGGTGGGTGGCGTGGGGCATGCTGAATGTGCAGCCAGCTGACCCGAACAGACATGATAGCCGCTGTGGCCCACTTTGGCCCGGACGAGCCTTAACCTGGCCTGTGATGTGTTTCCCAAATCAGAACCCAGGCTATTTGCCAACACAGCCCCGGGCAACCCCGGGCCAACATCTGACGGTGCCTGCACCAATGGAGCAGGCTGCTGTCACGTCTGTTTTTACACAAAGACTGTTTGTAGGGCAGCCTGAGTGTCATCCAAAGAAAGGAGGATTCATGACAGCAAAGCTTTGAAAGCCATGATATGGGGACTTGCAACAGACACAACAAAGCTTGACAGAACTATTCAGCAGTTGGCGCTCCCATTCTTGAAGAAGCAGCTCTTCTCACTGACAAATGGGGCACCTGCACGGTGTCTCTCCTGACTCATATTGCAGGATCTGGGTCACTCAGCCCAGGGTTGGTTCTACCAGTTTTGCCACAGCCATGAATCAGAGCACATTCACACATACATTAAATCAGTGCTTTTTTCTTTCCCCCGCATATTAGAACGATGTGGGAAAGAGTCCATGCCCTTATTTTGTTTATGGGCTTTTGTTTATTTTTCAGGGCTAGGGTGGTAGGGTGGGGGTATTGGTAAGGG
>QEPC01009940.1:862848-875738 GCA_003113815.1 Sphenodon punctatus | reverse complement strand
TTCCCACAGAATGACATCTGAAGCAACTGAATGTGTATTTTCTTGCAAGAAGTTTGAAATGGCCAGTTCAATTGTGCAACAAAAATTTGGGTCCTTTAGGAGCAAAGTGTTTAGCTTCCATCCAGAGGACATTAGCAAAGCATAATCAGTATCTACAGTAAGTACAATTGGGGCATGGTCTGAAATTAGTATATTACCTATAGTTGCCTCTAGACATACAGGGATCAACATAGAAGACACAAGGAAAAAATCAATTCTGGAATAAGATGAATGAACTGTGGAAAAATATGTATAGTCACGTTCCTTTGGGTTTCTCAGCCTCCATATATCTTTTAAATCAAGCTCTTTCATTAATGGTAATGGTTGTTCTATAGCTTTTTGTGAGCTGGATCTCACAAAATTGGATTTGTCCAGATGTCTATCAAGTGTATTATTCCAGTCACCCCCCAGTATTACTGGAATATCTTTTTTCATAGAGATAATGTCTACTATATCCTTGAAAAAATCAGCATTCCCTCCACTTGGATTATAAATGCTTCCCAAAATTAGCCGCTTTGAGTTAAAGCAGCCTTCAAGAAGAAGATATCTTTCTTCAGGATCAGACCAAGATTGTATAAGCTGAAAGGCTACATTTTTATGGATCAAAATAGCAGTGCCTCTACTCTTAGAGCTCAAAGATGAATGGAACTCCACACCTACCCACATTTTCTTGATTCTATCTGCATCTATTTCTGATAAATGAGTTTCCTGCAATAACGCTACTTGATATATTTTGGATTTGAGGTGCCTGAGAACTTTAATTCTTTTAGGGGTTCATTAAGTCCCCTCACATTCCACGAGCACACTTTAAGGATACTCATGGTGAGATTTCAATAAATGATTACAAACATAAACGCCTATTTTAATATATGCCTCCATGCTGACACTATGGAACCACTTCAACAAGATACGAGTTCTATTTATGCATATTAGATACTGTTTTAAATTATGAAAAGGTATGTCCTCAATTGAGCCTTTTGGGATATCAGGTAAACAAAAACCCTGATAGGTAAACATCACAAATCCTGGACCATATAAACAACTAAATAAACTTAAAATAAGCCAACGTGGGCACATTCAGATCCCAGATAGGTTCAGTTCCATCTGTTTCCTCTTTCCCCATATTATCTATCAATATCTTAAACATCCCTAAACAAAAATGTATTTTAACTTTATGAAATTCATATCATTGAACAGTCTATGTAAACATGTCAGTTTCTAGATACAGAAATATTCATGTATGTACAGTGACATGCTAACCGCAAATAAGCTTACCATTAATATTAACTAATCAAATACAGAATAATATAAACATTATGAAGAAAATTGCACTATGTTAGATAATTTATATTATACCAAACATCATGACTACTGCTATTAAAGTTAGCAGCCATTCTACTAATTGGCATTTAGTAGAATATTAAATACTGCAATTAAAAACAATGTATGATGATAAATGTATTAAATATACAAACTGACTAAATAAACAAAAGAATATTTGTCTAGGATCTTCAGCACTTCAGTACTTCAAAGTGGTGTTCCAAAGCACAGTTCATTAAAGACAGGCCTTAGGCCGTTTTTAGACGATCGCGGCCGTGGCCGCGCTTGTTTTGAAAAAAAGCCGCTAGCTGGGATCAGTCGATACACTCCTGGCAATCATGTGCCTGGAAGGGGGACGCGCATGCTTTTCCGGCTGCGATTTGACCGGGTTGAAAAATCGACCCAGTCAAATCGCGACTGGAAAAGCATGCGCGTCCCCCTTCCAGGCGCGTGATTGCCGGGAGTGTGTCGTCTGATCCTGGTTCCCAGCTTTTTTTCAAAACAAGCACGGGCGTGGCCACGATGGTCTAAAAACGGCCTCAGAGACTATATTTGTCTGGTTACTTTGACAGTTAGTGTAATCTACAGTTCTGTCAGCAGATGGTGATATGAAAAACTTCCGGATTATAGCTAAGCAGCTGCTTCATGTCTGAAGGGGTTAAACAGTTAGGCCTAACTGTCTGCCTGTCAGAAATAAGCACTAGGAGAAATCAACTAAGTCTTTTGTTTCAGTGGAATCTCTGTTGCTGAGGTAAGTTACACAGTAAACAATAACTAAACATGTGATTGTTTGAGTTTTAGTCTGCCTGAGATATTCTTTTATGATGAAAAAGCCATCCTGTTGCCCTTGGTGAGATCTAGTCTTAGCCTCTGAAGTGTTTCCCAGACCTCTGAGGGGGTTCTGCAGAATTTTGTGGAGTCTGCTAGGTCCATTGTGAATGCGGATGGGTATTTGATGCTGTATCTCACATTAGTTCCCCTCAGAATTTGCTTTATGCCATTAAACGCAGACTTCTTTTTGCTGAGCTCTGCTGAGAAGTCTGGGAAAAGAGAAACGTTGTGGTCTTTGTAACTGAGGTTTCCAGCTTTTATGGCAGCATTCATTAGCAAGACTTTGGGTATTTTAAGACGTGCCGGGGCCCATTTGCTCACCCCTTTGATTCCCCGCCGGGGCCACCATGTAACGACCAACAGACGCAGTGGCTGATCCCAGTGGGGAATCCAGGGGGGGGCGGGGCTATGCAACATGCGGCCGCTCAGCTGGCCCGGCCGCTCAGCTGGCCCGGCCGTCCGCCCTCCGCAATGTGCGGCAATGCCCAGCCGCCCCCCCCCCGCATTGACCTCAGCCCAGAATCCCGCTGCGGATTCCGGGCTGTGGTCTGGGGACAGACGATACAGTTCCCTTCATCACAGGGGGGTGGAGAATCTCATTCACCACGTAAATGGGCCAGTCCCGGTGGGACCGCCGTTTGCATGGTGAATGTGATTCCCCCCCATGATTCACGGGGGTGAACATCTGGGGGGGAACTTCTGTTCCCCCCAACAGATGTTCCGTGATCACGATCATGCAGTGGGATTCCCCGTGGTTGACCGTGATCATGTAATGTCTGAAAATACCCTTTGTCACTGAATCTCCACAGCTTGAAGATAATGGGCCTGGACCTGTCAGACCCTTGCCTTCTAGGAGCAGGTATTCGGTGAGCCCTCTGAATGTCCAAAGCGGGGAGCTGGGAGTCCAATTTGAGTATATCAGAGAGCAGCTTCTGGAGAAAAGCTAATCATGTCCTTACCTTCTGAACCTTCAACAACACCCAGAAGGCGAATGTTGATTCTTCGCGATCTGTTTTCTAAATCATCCTACTTGTGTTATATCTTCTCCAATCTGACTTTTAAGGCAGCATTGTCTTCTTTAATTTCATTGGTTTCTATGGCAGTCTTTTGCAGCTCATTTTCCAAATGAGTCATTCGTGATTTTATATCAGAAATGTCTTTAGAAAGACTGTGAATATCACCTGATAGTGTATCCAGTCCAATCCTGCTTCCTGCAGTCACTTCTCTTGGGCCGGAGCCCTGCCCATGTGATTGGTTCCTCGGCGCAACCCGGGGTGGGGAGTGGTGTGGTGGCTCTGGCTGCATGGGAGGCTGCACTTTTGTTTAGCTCTCTCTGCCAGCCCAGTGAGTGGTGATTGCGTTGGCCCGCTGCGGGGCAGGCGACGGATCTGGCAGGCTGCTGTCTTGTCTGTTTTCACCTGTATTTGTTTATCCCAGAGGCGTTCCCAACTCCCAAATATTCATCTGCTTGAGACCCATAAAACACATACTCATACATATATCAAATACGTATATCATTTGATTTTAGTTGATCCAGAACACTTGTATACGAATACACATAGAAACAGCAATGAACACCTGCACATTCACGCAGTAAACAGACACATTCATAAAGATGTTTTGTTTTTAAGCAGTTTTTGAGAAATTTTGGTCAAGCAAAATAAAGAAGCTAGCAGGCATCCGTATTGACTTGGCAACCAAAGCGAGAGTGCATTGGGTACCAGGGAGTAGCTATGGGTTCAGGCCAGGGGCTTTACCCTGTTAAAGATAAGACTGGCTAAAAAGATTAAGGAGGTGCCATAAGTGGGCTGACTTTAGAATCCCGTCTCGGGTTGCCAAAAAGGATGGACCAAGCCTGAATTAGTCAATTGTAGCCAGGTGATCTGGCCCAAAAATCATGCTTTGGGATGCCAAAAAGGGAGGGCCTGAACTAGATTGGTCAGTAACGGTGAGGTGGCCAGGTAGGCTGAAACAACCAAAGTGTATAAAAGAGCAAGACAGAGAAGGTGTGGCAGCTGTCCGTTCCACCGCCCGCTAGCCACGTGCACCAGCATCAAGGACTCTGACTGTGGACTGGATTGGTGAGACACTCATTGTTAGGGCATTTTGTTTGCCTGTTGTACCATCCATACTGCTTGCTATCCTATCAATAAATGTTACATACATATTAAACGCAGGTGTGGTCCTTGTTGGGTGCTATGTAGTTGAAAGATACCACACAGCACTGAAGCCACTGGAAGCCGGTTGGGCAAAGGGAGTTTGCCCCTAGGTGGCGCTGTAACAGATCTGGGGCGGATGAAGCATGAGGGGAGGTGGTTGGAGCGATGGTGGCACCGTACTTGTGATGAAGATGACCGATTGAGGCATAAACTGTATTTGAAAAGTTATGCCTTGGCTGTGCAGGCAGCAAAGAAGGGTTTCTTTGCTGCACTCATAGCGTCTACGAAGTTGTGTCTGGCAGAGTTTTTCTGGGTGGTGAGGGATTTGGTCAGTCATGCGTGCCTCCACCTGGACCCGGAATTCTCCGGGGGCCCGCTACAATATGTTTATGGCATAATTTGCCGGAAGAATTGTTCACATTGAACGATTTTACGCCGCCCTTTTGGATACAGTGGTGGAGCCAGAGGTACGAAATGCCCCAACTGGTCAGTGTTTATAGGATCAATTCTATTTGGTAACACCTTCTGAGGTGGTGGATGTGCTTGGCTCTGTGAGAGCCACAACATGTGAACCGGACCCTTGCCCATCCTGGCTGGTCAAGGTCAGCAGGGAGATGATGGGGCTGTTGCTGGCTGGGGTGATCAATGCTTCCTTGGGGCAGGGACACTTGCCAGAGTCCCTTAAGGGGGATGTGGTCTGTCCCCTCCTTAAGAAACTATTTTTGGATGTTGATTCCCTGAAAAGCTATTGGTCTGTCTCTAACCTTCCCTTTTTAGGGAAGGTTATTGAAAGGGCAGTGGCTCGTCAGTTGCAGGTGCATCTGCACTGTATCCATTTTCTAGATCCTTTGCAGTTCGTTTTTTGCCCAGGCTATGGCACTGAGACGACCTCCAAGTGGATCTGGATAAGGGTCATTCGATCCTGCTGGTTCTGCTCACTCTTTTGGCAGTATTTGACACAGTTAGCCATGAGGTGTTGGTGACTCGCCTACGGGACCTGGCTGGGTTGGATGGAACAGTTTTAGGATGGTTCTAGTTCTTCCTAGCAGGTAGATCTCAATGGGTGGTTCTGGGAGATTGTTCATCTTCTCCCAGGGATCTTCCATGTTGTGTCCTGCAGGGTTCCATTCTGTCCCCCTCTTGTTCAGTGTTTATATGCAGCCGTTGGGAGAGGTTGTATGCAGATGGGGAGTTTGTTGTCATCAGTATGCTGATGACACGCAGCTATTCCTGTCTTTTTCATTCGACCCAGGTCCTGTAGTCTCGGTGCTTTCCTGGTGCTTGACGACTGTGGTGGACTGGATGAGGCTGAGCCAATTGAAACAATCCCGACAAGACGGAGGTGATGTTCTTTGGCGGGTCTGGGGTTCTGGATGAGGGGATGTTACCTGTTATCAACGGGCTTTGTCCCGTGTTGGCATCTCAGGTTAGGCGCTTGGGAGTGCTTCTGGATCCACAGCTGCATCTGAATCTCCAGGCATCGGTTATGGCCAGGAGTGCATTCTGCCAGTTGCATCTGGTGAGATAGCTCTGCCCCTATATCTCGGATTCAGACCTGGCCACTGTCATCCATGCGTTTGTCACCTCGTTGCTAGACTATTGTAATGCACTCTACTTGGGGCTCCCCGTGGTGACAATTCGGAAGCTGCAGAAAGTGCAGAATGCCATGGCCTGTCTGCTCACTGGGACGGGTCGTTGGGAGCACATCATGCCGGTGCTCCGGGCGCTGCACTGGATGCCTATAGTCTTCCTGGCCCGATTCAAGGTGCTGACCTATAAAGTCCTAAACAGTCTGGGTTCTACTTATCTGAGGGACCGTCTCACTTCCTGGGCCCCTAGGCATCTCCTGCAGTCATCGGGGGCTGCCCTCCTGGAGGTTCCCCACTATAGACGGGTGAGGACTGACAGGTGGGCATTCTCGGCGGCTGCTTTGATGACGTGGAACTCTTTCCCAGTGGAGGTTCACCTTAGCCCGAGTCTTTTCGCCTTTTGCCATCAGTGTAAGACCTGGCTCTTCCACCAGGCGTTTGGTGGAGGGGAGGGTTAAAGGGTGGGCTGGGAGGGGAGTTTTTGATATTTTGATATTCTGTTGCACACCATTTGTACTTTTAATGTTTTATACTGATTATTTATGTGGTTTATATTATTTCTATTTTTATTGTATTTTTATGAGATGTTCGTGAGCCGTCCTGAGCTACCTGAGGCAAGAGGGGTGGGATATAAATTTATAAATTTATAAAATAAATAACTAAAATTAATAAATTAAAGGTCAAAACCAGGACCTTGAATTGGCCCGGAAAGCTATAGGTAGCCAGTGTAGATTTCGGAGCATGGGACGCTCTGGATTTTTCAGGAACACTCCGTGTGTTGCCATGAGTTGCCACTGCATGGATCACAGGAGCGCCCCTCCCCACACACCACCGTCACACAAGCAGTTGCACACGTGGACAGTGGGGGGCCATGCATGGACACATCTCGTTTAAAAACACCCACTGTTATTAATAATTCCTTATCTTAGGATTTCATTTAGATTCTCTTTATCCTCTTTGAGGATGTGGTGACCAGTGGATGATTGCTCTTGCCACAGCATGTTCAGGGCTGGCCTTAGAAATTGCAGGGTCCAGGGTGAAGACAAAATGTGAGGTCCCCCCAGCTCCACCCACTTTCCCATGGCCCCTGCCATTTCCCAAGGCCCTGCCCTTTGACAATTAAAGAACTGTCATACAAGTTATTTTTAACTTGTCAGTACAATGTGCCAGTGGTGTCTGGTGGGTTCCGAGGCGCAGGGTGGGGCCAGAAGTGGGAGGGGCCTAGCCAATGGTAGGTGTGGCCTGGCCAGCAGTGCGCATACAAAAACAGACAAAACAAAGCAAACCATCTTAAGCTAACAATATTATGTGAAGTTCTTAGCACACCACAAAAACAGCAGCATTGAGTTCCACTTGTCCCCTGGCCCCAAAACATGCTACACAGTTCTGTTGCAATGTAAAAGGCAAGTGCTTCAACCAGACAGGGAACACTGTCCATTAGTGAACCGACATCATGTGCCATGGTGACCTTCTTGTAACAGAAAATCCAAACTGGCACTGCAAAGGGGCCATTTTACAATACAGGAAACATTCCAGATCTGATCATCCAGCTGATTAAACATAGATCAAACAACCCCCCTTCATGGCCACAGCACCCCCAGTCCCTTCCAAACACTCCCCCAGATGGCCCCAACCTATGCCCAAAGCCCCTCCAGATCAATGTCCCCAGTCCCTGTCTGCACCCAAACACACCCAAGATCATGGCCCCCCAGTCCCGCTTCCCTCAACTCCCTCTCCCAAGTCTCCAGATCATGCGCCACCATCCCCTCTTCCCTCATATCCCACTATGACTCCTCCTCTCCCAAGATCATGCGATGCCCCCATCCCCTCATCCCTCAACCCTCCCTCCCCCCAAGATCATGCCCCCAGTCCCTCTTCCCTCCCTCCCAGATCAGGGCTCCAGGCCCCCAGTCAACCAGCAATGGCGTGTGTGTGCTTCCCTCAACCACCCCCTCGTGGACCCAGGCCAGCCACTGACTTGCTCCAGCCACCTCCTTCCCTTCTTCCTGCAACCCCCCCCCCCAAACCCTAGTAAGGACCCAGTGAACTGGCTTTAGAGGCAGGAGTGCCAGAGGGGATAACTGAAGCAGCTCGCTTCCCTTGGCCGCCGCCGCTTTGGCTTTCACAGCTGCCTCCGGATAGACCTGGGGTGGTTCTGACTCCCGCACTGTGCTGTCCACTGTGCTGTCCACCTCCAACACCACGTCGGCGCCTCTTCGGTCCCACGCCGCCGACTTCAGTGCCGCACACAGTACTGAGGTCAGGTGAAGCACTGAGGGGCCATGTGCAGCCCTGGGACTCCTCCCAGAGGAGCCTCAGAGGCCCTTCCTCCTCCTCCCCCTCTCAAGGCAACTAGGCAGCAGGGAGAACTGAAGGGCACGTCATGGGCAGGGATGTGGTTGGTGCGGCGTGGGTGGTGGGGTCCCGCACTGCGTGACCCTCCCCTCAATAAACAAACAGTGGGTGCCATGTGTGTGGTGGGCAGGCCCCTGCTCCGCAACCCTGCGGGGCTGCCATACCCCCCTAAGAAAACACCTACATTTTAAAAAAAAACCAATCCATTTGGGGGCCAAATCGTGGGGCCCTCCCAAGGAGCAGAACCCAGGGCGATTGCCCCAGGAGCCCCCTTGTAAGGCCGGCCCCTGAACATGTCTAACTTGAAGTTGCTGTTGTATCCCACCCCAGAGGTGGTTTTATTTCAGAGGCAGAGACAGTAGAATAATAGAATCTTAGAATGGTATGACCAGTGAGGGTCATCTAGTCCAACTCCCTGCTTGGATGCAGGATGAATACAGCAACAACATCCTTGAAGATGGCTGTCCAGTCTTTTTTTAAAAAAAACCCACAAACCTCTAGAGATGAAAAGTTTACAGTTTTCCTAGGCAGCTTGTTCCATTGCTGTACAGTTCTTACTGCTAGGAAGCTTTTCCTGATATTTAACTAAAATCTGTCTTCCTGTAACTTGAACCCATTGTTTCTAGTGTTGCCCTCTATAGCAGTGAAGTTATTTGCCATCTCCTAGGAGGCAGCCATTTAGATATTTGGAGACTGATATCATTTCTCCCCTTAGTCTTCTTTTTGCTAGGCTAAACATACCCAGTTCCTTCAGTCTTCCCTCATAAGAATTACTTTTTAAGCCATTTATGATTTTCATCACCCCCTCTGAACCCACTCCAATTTGTCAATGTCCTTCTCAAAATAAGGCATCAAGAACTGGACACAACACTCCATGTGAGGTCTGAGAGAGTGCCAAACAGAGTGAACATTTTACTTATGCTGATCTGGAGCCCATGCGTCTGTTTACAGCCTAAAATTGCATTAGTATTTTTCTGGTCAGGTGACATTGCTAACTCATTTTCAGCTTGTGAGCAAGCACAGACCCTCATTCTTTTTCACATGTGCTGCTGCCAAGACAGCTACCCCCTTCCTAAATGTGTACATTTTTTTTTTAAATAAAAGATTTCTATCCCACCCCTCCAGCCCACAGGGCAGCTCAGGGCGGTGAACAACAATTCAAACATGAAAACAATTCACAGTTAAAAATCCCATATACATAAAAAAGACACAACAACCCCCCCAACCCCCCCCCAAAAGCCTGGCAGAACAGCAAGGTCTTACACAAACGTCAAAATGACAGGAGGGTGGGGGCCAACCAAGCCTCCTCCAGGAGCGAGTTCCACAGCACGGGGGCAGCCACCAAAAAAGATCTCACATCAGTGGCCACCCACCTCACCCAGGGAACCTCCAAAATGCCCCCACGGATGATCTCATGGATCACACGGGCACATGGGGAGTGAGGCGATCCTGCAGATAGGTAGGACTTTAAAGGTCAAAACCAGCACCTTGAACCTAGCCTGGTGCTTTATAGGCAGCCAGTGCAGAGCCTGGAGCACAGGTGTCATGTGTTCTCTGCGGTTCGGCCTGATAAGGAGACGGGCCGTGGCATTCTGCAGCAGCTGCAGCCTCTGGACCAGCTTCTCGGGCAGCCCCACATAGAGCGCGTTGCAGTAATTCAGCCTTGAGGTGATGAAGGCATAGATGACGGTGGCGAGGTCAGAGTCTGAGAGATACGGTCGAAGCCACCGGACAAGATCTGCCGAAATGCACTCCCTGCCATGGCCACAATCTGAGATTCCGGGCTGAGCCGTGAATCGAGGAGCACACCCAGAATCCATACCTGAGAGACCATGGGAGGGTGAATCCCCCCAACAAGAGGAGATTTAACCACTCCCAGGCCCCTCAGGCCCTCACCCACCAACATCACCTCTGTCTTGTAAGGATTCAGCTGCACATGACTCAACCTCATCCAAGCCCCCACAGCCAACAGGCACTGGGAAAATAAAGAGACTGAATGGCCTGGGTCGATGGAAAAAGAGAGGTAGAGATGAGTGTCATCAGCATACTGATGACACTGCATGCCCTGAAATGCTCTCACGATCTCTCCTAATGACTGCATATAGATGTTAAACAAGAGGGGGTACAGAATGGCACCTTGAGGGACTACACACATGAGGACCGGGGGGAAGCTGTACACTCCCCCAAGACCACCTGGTGAGTTCTCCTGGCCAGGAATGAATGAAACCAGTCCAAGACCACCCCACCAATCCCAACACGGCCTCGCAGGCGAGTCACCAACACCTCATGATCGACTGTTTTGAATGCAGCTGAAAGGTCTAGCAGGACCATTAAGGTCTGATGATCCTGGTCCAACGCCAGATGGAGATCATCAACCAAGGCCACCAATGCAGTCTCCGTTCCATACCCAGACTGAAAACCAGACTGAGAGGGGTCAAGGAAACCGGTGCTGTCCAGATGTTCCTGGAGCTGCTGTGCCACAGCCCGTTCAATAAGCTTCCCTAAAAAGGGAAGGTTAGAGACTGGACGATAACTGGCAGGAGCATCAGTGTCAAGAGATGGCTTCTTGAGCAGGGGCCTAACCACAGCCTTCTTCAGGCAGTCAGGCACCCTGCCCTCCCGAAGGGAGGCACTAACCACCCCAGCCAGCAACGGCCGTAATGTCTCCTGGCTGGCTTTCACCAACCAGGATGGGCAAGGATCTTATTCACAGGAATTGGCATGAACAGATCCCAACAAGGACTCCACATAGTCAGGCAACACCATCTGAAACCGATCCCACAAAACAGGACAGGACGGGACATCCATAGCCCCAAGATGATCCTCTGCAGCAACTGTGGTACCAAAATCGTGATGAATGCAAACGATTTTATCTACAAAGTACTTGATAAACCAGTCACAGCAGTCACTGGATTACTCCATGTCCAGGCGGAGGCAGGCAGGACTGACCAAGCCTTTCACCACCCGGAAAAGCTCTGCTGTACGTGACTTTGCAGATGCAATAAGGGCAGCAAGGAACTGCTTCTTTGCTGCCTGCACCACCACAGCATAGGCCTTTAAACTGCTCTTATGCTGCGATAGATCATACTTGTCGTGAGTCCAGCACCACCATCGCTCCAACCGCCTGCTATCCTGCTTCAAGCACCACAGGCCCTCAGTAAACCAAAGAGACCTGTGGGAGACTCGGGAGGGCAGTGGACGCCTGGGAGCCACTCTGTCAATGGTCTCGGCCAACAAGGTGTTCCAGAAGGCTACGAGATGGTCGACCAAGCGGGTGTCAAGGTCCAGGGGAAACTCCCCCAGAGCATTCCGGAACCGATCCAGTTCCATAAGTCTCAGGGGGCGGACTGATCTAATAAGTCCTGCACCCCATTGGGGGCTGACATGCGCCAGGATGCACGCATTAAGGAGGTAATGGTCAGACCATGACAAGGGCTCCACCCCCCCTGACTTCTACTAACTGACCCCCTGCCTCAAGGCCAGTGCAGAAAACCAAATCAAGTGTATATTCCTCATCATGTGTGGGGCCACAGATGATCTGGGACAGGCCCATGGTTGTCATGGAGGCCATGAATTCATGCCTTGCTCCTCTAAGATTGGTGTCAGCACGGATGCTAAAATCCCCCAGGACCACTAATCTCGGGGTTCGGAGGATCACATCTGACACCAGATCAGCAAGAGCATATAGGGATGCCACTGGGCAATTGGGTGCAGGGTACACCAGCAGCACCCCTAGTCTGCCCCCGGCCAAATCCAACACAAGATGGAGGCGCTCAACACCTGGTGGAGCCTGCACCGGATACCTCCTAAGAGACAGCGCATCCTTGATAACAATGGCTACAGCGCCCTCCTGTCCCTCCAGCCGAGGCTGATGCTGCACAGAGAACTCAGCCAAAACAAGATCGACCAGGATAGGACCTGATTCATTGTCCAGCCAGGTCTCTGTAATACACACGAGGTCAGCGTCCCATTCCGGGATTAACTCCCGAATGGTAGATGACTTATTGACCACTGACCTCACATTCAGCAGCACCAGACCAAGGCCTGGGGTCTCCTTGGGCCTCAACCCACAACCTTCCCATGTGGGGGGTTGAGGGGGGAATGGGAACAAGGCACCGCTCCATCCTCACTGATGAAACACCCCCCCCCTTTGGACCATATCTCCCCTGACCCGTAACAACCCCGATAGCTGTGGAAGCCCTCCCATCCTCAAAGAACCCCGTAGACACTCACCCTCTATGGGCTGCCCCGACAGGCCGGCGAGAGGGACTCCACCCCCCAACCCTTCAACCTTCTCTCCCCTCCCCACCCACACCTCCTCTCCCTGGAACTCCCTCTCTCACAGGGAGTCCCCCTTCCCCATCATATGGGAGGTGCACCATGTTTCACTGGGGGCCCCCACCGACCCTCCCCAAGGGCCCTCTTCCCTCCTCTCACCAGTGGGATTGGTCCGATCCTCCCTAAGCCACTCCCCATTCCTCCCCAGGACTCCCCCTCTCACAGAGAGTCCCCCCAACCCTCCCCAAGGGCCACCTTCCCTCCTCTCACCACGGTGGGTGTGTGTGTTTGGCCCTGTCCACCCTAACCCATTCCCCAT
>QEPC01009940.1:847309-862748 GCA_003113815.1 Sphenodon punctatus | reverse complement strand
GAGCTAGCCACTGATCCTGTCAGCAGACATTTTCAGAAGTCTCCCTCTCCCAGCAGTTTGTGTTCCTCCCAGTCCATTGCCATCCTCCTCCTATTTCACCCATCCCACACATTTACCTCCCTAGTATCATTTATTTAGATTAGATTAGATAGATTTAGGCGTTATTTTTATTTTTTACCCATCCCTGTGTTCTTTCTCCCTACCCTCCATTGAATCCTCCCCTCCTCCTACTATATATTCCATCCCTGCTTCCCTTCTCCTGTTTTTGGATTTATTGAGTGCCACATTGTGTCTAGTTCTGCCTGCTGCTTGGTCGGCACCTGGCACCATGAGGCCAGAGAGATCTCTCTGCCTGACTCCACTTCCCATTCTCTGTCAAGTTATCAGTGCCACAGTACCACTGCCATACCAAGAGGGTGCCCTTGGAAGGGCGCGGTGTGAAATTAATGTCTGGTTTCTTAATTTTGTGATTGCTGGGGCCTCGGCTTGCTGGCTTTTAGTGGGATTTATTTCTCCATGCAGTTGAAGACTGTTTTGTGGGGTTGTGTGTGTTGTCTAAGCTGTGGCATGGCACAACAGATCCTAATTGTAAAATGTAACTTCTACTGTTCTGCCAGCTGCTTGGCACCATGAGGCCAGACTGGGATTACTTTGTCTGGCTCCAATTCCCTTTGCATGGTCTGTTCAAGTTACCAGTGCCACAGTACCAATGCCATGCCAAGAGGATGCCCCTTCTGGGGTGTGTGAAAGTCTGGATTCTTAATTTTGTGACTGCTTGGGCCTGGACTTGCTGGTTTTTGGTGGGATTTATTTCTCCATGCAGTTGCAGACTGTTTTGCAGGGTTGTTGTATTATTTTTAAGCGAATGTCCCTTGCTAGCCTGCATTTTTGTGCACTGCTTGGTTGGAATAATGATTAAAGTGGGTGCACTCACTGCTGATGCTGTGGGTACACTACTTCTTTATTTTATTTTTTAATTTCTGCATGCAGTTACACTTTTGTGGGGTTCTCTTCTGGTGCAATTGTCCCCCTCTTGCTAGTCTGATTTTCTGGGTAGTGGTTTGGCTATGGGTTCAAGAACTTTGCAACAACGTTCCAAAGTTTCTGAAGTTTTCCTAAGTCCAGAATTTCAATTCCAAATTCTGAAACTTAGAAAATGGCGCCAAAGGACCACCGAGTACTCTGGCTAATTACGAGGGGTGTGCATGTCATTTTTGTTATTACAATAACGATAATGAAAATGGTCATTTTTGTTATTGTTATTGCAATTTAAAAAATGGTAAATAATAATAATGAAAATAGAAATGAAAATGATTTTTCATTTTTGAAATAAAGGGGAAAACCTGAAAAACGTATTTCTGGATATAGATTTTTTGATTCTTATTCAATTATTATGAAACTTGGGGAGGTTATACCCCCAAGAGAGGGCACTATGTGTACAAACATTTTAAATGATTAGATAAACAGAACCAATTATAAAAGCAATTGAATGTTGTGAATTTAAGAAAAGCTCCATACACATTTATGGCTACAACGTCTTTATCTTCCATCCAATTTGCTTGATACCTTTGAATTTTATGTCCCTGCACAAGCTTAATGCTCCTGCCAATTTTCAGAAAGATTGGATAAAGGGTCCTTATGGTATAGGACATTAACCTTGGAATTACATTTCCAGCTGTATCATTGTTATATTCTATCCTGTCATATTTGGCAGAAATGTATCACATACCTTCACTGTCATCTCTGCCAAACTACAGGACAATTTGATAAAGGGAACCAATTTTATAAGCAATTGAAATTGTCCCCTTGAAGACTATTATTCAGATAAATAGCAGCACATGCAGTGCCAGTCAGAGGCAGGCACCTGGCATGGCAGGGGGAGGGAGGCTGTAGGAGGGAGGATGTGGAGCAACCCAAAATACTGATTGACACATTCACTGGCCAATTACTGCATGCTTCCTGCTTTACAGGACTAATTGGTAGTGGCTTTGAGGTGGGCATAGGGGGCGGCCCTCAGGCGGGCATAGAAGGGACATAACTGGAACTTCGGGGATAGCATCACAGCAATCATAAGACATAGTTTACACATCCAGGCTGGCCAATTATCATCAAAATAACATCCTGCAGCACTGTGACAGAGGACATAAGGGAATCTCTATTGGTGCTTTCCTAAACAGATGCTTCCGATTTCCCAGTAACAAGTGGAGGAGAGATATTGGGATGATCACAGCACAGAATGATGATATTTGGTTGACATTTCTGCTGGCCAACTGGCATCACAAACTGATCTTGTACCACAGTGACACGTAAGAGAATCCCTGGCATAGGCTCCTTCTCTGCATGTGCTGTGCAGGCATATAGAATTGTTACCCTTTATTGAATCTTTCTGATATGTGGCATAGATGATCATGTACATGTGAGATATAGCTCTGACAAATTGTATATACACTGGCTGAATGACAAAGATGTTACAGTCAGATATACATTTATAAGATAATTGTTGATACCACCAGGACCCTTTATCCAATCCTTCTGAAAGTTTGCAGAGATGGTAAATTTGGGAAGGGGCATAATCTGGCCAAGTGTCATCTACATTATATGTGAGGCAAAGAAGTTACAGCTAAGAATGTATATAAAGATTTTCAACAAAATAATATAATTCAACTGCTTATAAAATTGGATTCCTTTAGCCAACATTTTTGGGGTTTGGTACAATTAATGACTTCCATGGGAGGTACAATTCCTCCAAGTTGAAGCCAAATATAATGAAAAATATAAATATTACAGCTGAAAAAGTGTGTTACATTGAAACCAATGGAGAACTAACACGAAAGAAAACACAAAAAACAAGATTTGATATTTATGAAAAAGAAAACAACAGATTTAAATAACAAAAACAAAAAATGAAAACAAAAAACAACCTGGGCTCCTGGTGCGCACCTCTGCCGATTACTCAGAACTTCGGTATTCGGCCCAAATACTCGGAAGCAGTATTCGGTACAGCCCTACTTGTAGTGCATACAGGGTAAAAATTAGTGAATAGTAGCTGTGATATATAGGGCTTCTTCTTCCCATGTCTCATCAATGCCTGAATTCTTCACAAATGTGCCAATTCTTCTTAGAGCAATTGTGGCATGAAGTTCTCCCAACCTCAGAACAAACTTTCCTTTCAAGTCAGGTGTTCAATCCACTAGCTGAAGAGCCTTTTCATATAGTGCCATATTCAATGTAATAACTATAGTTTTGTTTTCACCAATAATGACTGCATTTATACTCTGTTTGCTTTAATACTGTTAACAAAGTTGGCTATTCATGTGCTGGGAAAGATAAAATAGAAAGTACTCCACAGTTGTGGACAGATGTTTCATCAGAAGCAATTAGTAATTGAAATCCAGACCACCAGGGTACATTATATCTTCCATCTTCTGTTGCAGTCAAAGTGCACAAACAAAAGCATCCCAAAAATGCACAAACAAAAGCAAACACTCGTCCATCCTAGTTCTTTACAGTAGGGATGCACCAATTTTTATTTTTTATAATATAACTCGGAAATCAGAACCATGGAACACGGAAAATCTTGGACCTTGGAATCATTTGGAATCATAGGACTCTGCACCTCAGCTGACACGTGGTGCCATGTGCAGCAGTTGTTTTTTATCATCCTGCTCCAATCACAGTGCAGACCAGCACATCCAACCCTTCCTCCCTGCCCCCCTACAGTATAAAAGGGACTAATTTCATTTATTTCTTATTGTGTTGTTGGAGAGGGAGTTGAGAAGGAAGGAAGGTGGAGGAGGAGGACTGGTGTCAGGTTGCTTAAATAAAATAAATCATATGTATTATACACTACACACACACACAATTTGGAAGGGATATTTGGGCAGGAGGAATTTAGGTTAGGCTTAGTAGTAGTAGCTGTATGAGCAAGTTAGGTAGCATATTAGTAGGAATAGGATATAGTTATTATTAGTAGGATATTTTAGGATATAGTATAGTTTAGAAACTTTAGGACATAGCTATTAGTTAGCATATAGTTATATATAGAATATATAATTTAGGATTAGTAATAGGATATAGCTTGGTTTAGGATATAGAATATCCTCTCTCTCTCTCTCTCTCTCTCTCTCTCTCTCTCTATATATATATATATGTATCTCCTATATCCAAACCAAGTGCCGTGATCCTTGGTACATTCCAAATAAATTTGAAGACAGAGTTGCAGCTACTTCAAAGGTATCCAGGCAGGAAAAAGGTGAACTTGTGTTCAGTGTTCCTTGAAATTTCCCACATAAATGCACTTTTGGCTTCTCAAATGACAGTAATGGTGTCTGATATCATTGAACCATTTGGCTTTTTTTATCTTCAGTTTGCATTCCTGGAACAATTAATTCACCTTGAGCATCAGACCTTTGAAAGACAGGCCCTACTGTTCCCTTGCCATCTGGGGCGTCCTCAGCAAAGTCACAATTATGAAAGGCAAAGAATACAAAGCTTCCATAGTAGTGAGAGAACACACACAGTTGAAGGTACCCAAGTTCTTCAGAGCAGCATTGGTAAGTGATGTTTCCAACATTAATGTACGTGCATATGGGACGCAGTATCCATGGGAGACTGATAGCTGAATACAACTCTCATTTCTTGTGTCATAGTGAGCAGTTAAAGCCATTTCAGCTACCTTCACATTTTCACGTGCATGTGGAGTTGAAAAGCTGCTACTACATGTCTGAAGTTTGTACAAGACATGTCTCTTGGTCTTGCATAAATACATGGTGTTCTGAGCAAGATTTATTACTGCTCGGTTTTTTTTTTTGTTTTTTTTTTTTAAGATTCCAATGTTTATTCTGTAAAATGCTGTGATTTTAGGGGCTGACCCACGATTTTTCTACAAATAAGGAAGCAAGAACCCTGAACCTGAACTCCACAAGAAACATTTCTTCCAGCTTGGAGGAGCTATTCAGACAGATCATACGAGGCATTCATTCTTTTCAAGTAAATGTCCAGTTTCTTAGACCTAGTTAAGTAATGTTAAACCTACGTTTTTAGAATATAACTGGAAGGGGTATCTTTTTATAAATAATTTTAAAACAAAAACTATCCTTCTCTTTGCTGAAAAAGATGGAAGTCCTAATCAATCTATATGCAGGATTCAGATCTGTGATTCTCTGTGCTTCGTTTGCAACGTCTCTATTGGTCCTGAAACTACCCAGGTTAAGAATAAATATAGAATATCTGGAATGTCTTCCTCTTCCCTTGTTAGTATTAGTCCAAAAGTATATGGATGTTCTTCTTAGAAAGCTTCAATCATTTTCCTGATGATTTCAGCAGCTTAATCTGGATGTAAAAAGAATGGACAAACTGTTCAGTGCCGCTGTTTCCAAGGGCAGCCAGGCTACTTCCGGTATAGGGAAGATTGTCTAAACTGTCCCCCCACGAGATTGCTGAAAGCAGAGGTAGAAATCCACGAAGAGAAGAGGCACATTGAAAAACAGTCTTAGGGGAGACATTCTAACAGTCTTCAAATATCTAAAGGGCTGCTGCCAATAAGATGGCAAGGAACTGTTCTGCATTGCTACAGAGGGCAGGACTAGAAATAAGGGGTTCATATTATTTTATATTTATTTATTTAATAGATTTATACCCCGCCCCTCCTGCTAAAGCAGCAGCAGATATTAGGAAAAATTTCATAGAAATAAGAGCTGGTTGTCAATGGAACATTGCCGATGCTTTGCCGACGCTTAGTGAGGCCATAGGCTCTGTCACTGGAGGTTTCTAAAAAAAGGCTGGATGGCCACCTGCTGTGGATGTGGTAGTTGCGCGTAGGCAACCTGCATGCAGGCAGGCGGTAAGATTAGATGACACACAAGGTCCTTCCACCTCGGACATTCTATGATTCTAGTTGATTCCTTTCCCAGCTTCAGGGTGCCTGGCAGCTTCAGCTTGTCTAAGAATCCCATCACACTTAACACATATTTAGACGAGACGCCAGCTTTTCCTGGACTGGGAGAAAGAAACTCGGGAGTGGGGGCAGTGTTTAGACATACCCTTCTCCCCTCCCCCACCACCAGAAGTTGGCCAGTGCCACAGGAAACAGCAGGCACTGGCAAACATGGGCATGGATGGAGATACGGGCTTGTAAAACCTCATTTTCGGGGTTTCAGAAGTCTGTATCCCTATCCATGAGCAAGACTGCCGGTGACTGCTGTTTCCTATGGTGCTGGCTGACTTCTGGAAGTGGGAGGGTATGTCTACCCCTCCTCCCCACACGATCTTGTTTCTCCCAGACTCTAAAGTCCGAGAGAGAAGCCACGTCTCATCTAAAAACACCCGTATTCAAATCCTGAGAGGGAACAAGGGGTGTTTTTACATACATATTCCTCCTGGATGTTTGCTGTTCCATCCTGAATTTTCTGTGTGTCTAAATCACTCACCCAGATCTTAAACATCCGGCTCTTTGAACTTCTGCAAAGAACTTCTCTCAGAACGTTTGTGTGTAAAACATTCTCCTGGTAAACTGCTTTGCTCCCGGCAGCTGTGGTTACTTAGTTTAATGGTTTCCATGGCAGCCTGTCACATGATCTTTGCCGACGCACCGAAAGGAGACAAGACAACAGTGCTGGGATTTGAATGGCCGCACTCTTTATTTAACCAATTATAATCAAGAATCAGGTGGGGGTAATCGCCTAATGTGATATGGGTCCAGTATTTGACTCTTAACATCCTGATCGAACAGAACAAAAAACCCCGTGGGTGGTTCCGATGTACCCTCGATTACCACCCAGAACTGTCTGTAACGTCTCCCCCTCTCGGTGACAACCGGCCACGGGTGAGGGGGACCAAAATTCTCAAACATGAGTAAGGATGAGGGCGCCTGCTGGTGGGGGACCATACTTGTCCCTACCGCCCTCGCTCGATGCCCCTCCCAGGGAGGCTGCCCCACCGCTTGCTATCCCCAGCATTCCTGCGAATGGGCCTCCCCATCTCTTAAGGAGATGACTCTTACTTATGACCTATCTATCCTATTCTAAGCTATAGCACTGGACCCCTGCCACAAAGGGGTCGCCGGAGGATCCAGACGAGCCCGACCCCCCACCTTCTGCTCTCTCTTTCTCAATTTCCTGCCGGACCACCTCTTCCGATCCTATTACGGACTTCAGGTTTGGGGCTACCCTCTGCTGTTGCACCTCGCCAGCTGGGATCTGAAATCCCTGCTGGAAACCCCTGACCACATATGCGATCTCCTCCCTTTCAGGGTTCTCAAGGAGGGCCGCCTCGAGACGTGTTGCGTTAACTGGTGTTGGGGCTTTTTCCACTGCCACTTGAGCTGCCTGTCCCAGTGCCACCCTTCCCATAGGGGAACTGTCTGCCTTTTGTGCTGGGCCTCCCTCGCGGACAAGCAGAGTTTGCGTGGTGGCCCCCACAGGTATTGCATGAGTGGCGAAATCTGCATGCTGCCCGTGAACATTTTTCCGAGTGTCCAAACTCATGACACTGCCCCGGGACGCCCCAGGTGCCCTTCTCCCTTCATAACAAAAGGACTCCATTGCTGACGAAGCCCCACCCTTTGCCAAGAGATGCCCGCTGTCTGACTTGGGTGCATTCCCCAATCCGCTCATACAGTTGAGCCACAGATCATTGGTGTGTAGGTCCCACCTAAGTCCCGGGGTGAATGCTGCCCGGTGACGGAAGGCTTTGTCATATTGCAACCATGCCCCATCCGGGCCTGCCTCATATACCTGCCGCACTATATCGGCGTATTTCAGCAGATCAGCCACCCGGCCTGGGTGTGCCTGTATCATTACGCCCTGGTAGATAGAGAAGGCCGCGGTCCAATTTGTCCAATTCCTCTCAGCTTTTGGCCGCTTGAAGCACTCCCTCTCCTTCTTTTCGTCCTGTTCAGCTGGATCCACAATGGGATCGCTGAATAACAGGGCAAAGATATCAACGTACTCTCCTTTCCAGATCCTTTCTCTGGTGCCCAGGAGTAGATGATCCCCTATGGGGGCTGATACCATCGAGTACCCCCCATCCACCAGAGGGGGCTGGCCCACACCCTGCGGGGGGGCCTGTGTAGTCACAGCCCCATCGCCCGGTGTCAGTGATTACTGGCATGTGGGGGCCCAAACCTGCTGGATGTGCGCACCCAAAGAGGGTGTGTTCGAGCCCGTCACCATGCCTCCCCCTACTGGGACTGGTCCCATGCCAGGTGTGGGGGCCGGGGAAGGGGGGACGGGTACTGAGGCCCACACCCCGTTCCACCATACAAGCTGGTTCCTTGCCACCGCACCCGGCTGCTGTAAGGCGGCTATTGTTCCTGACACCGGACGGGCTGCCCACCCTTTGTTACTGGTCCCTCCCCATTGAAGGGCCCTTGCCCTGTTGGTAACCCTGGTCCTTGTTGCGGCATCTGCTGCCCGTCACGTTGTTGAACCAGCGCCTGTATGGCATTCTTGATTCTCGCCACTCACTGGCACAGGTCATCATTCTCTTCTCTTTGCAAAACCACCGGTGCTGGCACAGGCCCTGGTGAGAGGAAAGGAGGCAAGGGCTCTCCTGCCCAATCCCACCCCTGGGACGCCTTTGCCACCCAGCTCCAACCAGCTGGGGTACTGGCAGCTAGCGGGGGGCCCCCAAGAGGAGCCCACCAATTCCCCGCTGGAGGTGCCACAGCCCCCAGCTGTTGGACCCCTTGGGCATTCCCCCCCTTCCCTGGCTATCCCCGGTGCTATGTACTCGGGCTGATTGGGGGTCCTGCCCAAAGGGTTTACATGCCTCATACTGCTACCCGCCGGAGGGGGGTTGACTGCATGTGGGGTTGTGTGATGCCCATGGGCTCCCGATAACGGGCAGGGGTCCTTGTCACTCGCCCACCTCTACGCAGGGAAGGGGGGGCATGGAGGGCCCAGATTCTGTGGGACCACCCTGGCCCTGCGGGGTTACTTCACTTTCCCATGCTTGGCTGTGGTTTGGGTCTGTGGGCTCAGTGGATGGGGTATAGTTTGCCCCTCCCTCGTTGATCTGCAACACCCCCGCTGGCTCCCCAGCCCTTGTGGCCTGGCCAGGGCTTTGGCCCATGGTTGTAGTAATTGGGGGGTGGGGCGGGGCCTCACAAGAGTTCCCGCAGCAGGGCCTCACACCCCTCCAGTCTCTCTCAGAGGGGTATTTCCTCCTGTCCCTCCGTGCTCCCCCCGCCAGAGGGGGGTACCATTTACCCGCTCCCTGAAGTCCCTTGTGGCTCCCTCCCACCCCCCAGTGGCTCTTCCCCTTGGAGGGGGGGACCTGCTCGTTGGTCTGCCGCCACTTTCCCGGCACTGGTGGGGCCGCTTCTTCTTGTTCGTTCCCATCGCCGGGTGCCTTCAGGTCTCTTTCTCCACCTTGCCTCTCTCGGAGGGGATCTGGACCCGTTGCGGCAGCTCCTTCTGCCGTCTTCGAGCTCTGGCCACAAGTGGTGCTGGAGCTCTCCTCTCCACTCTAATCTTCGGGTCACGCCCATAGGCGCAACCCACATGGTTCCCCTGGGACCAATCCCTACTGGCGGGGTCGCTGTAGCAACCCCAGCTGGGGGATCGCAGTTCGTGCGGCCGCCGTTTTTTCCTGCCCGGGGTGCTTGCAACCGCCCCAGCACGGGTTTTCAGTGATTGCCCTGCCTCCTGGCTATTCGGGTGCGGCAAGGAGCCTCCCACCATCCACCATCCCCTTTGCGGGGAAGGGGAAGGCGGAGGAAAAAAGCTGCGGCTACGTTAGGCTGCTCAGGAAAGTGTTTGTGTAAAGAATGCATCCAGGAACTGCCTCAGGGCAGTGTGTGTGAGACAAATGCATCCGGAACTTGCTTGTGAACTTGTAAACCCAGCAGTTTGAAAAATCCGTAACTTTAACACGTGTGTAAAAATGCCCAAGGACTCGCACAGCCCAGGAGGACAGCTTTTCCAACCCCTCCAACTACCTCCATGCTTCCAAGGATTAAGAAGTGAGACTTTCTGGGATCAGCCAGGCATCTCTGCGTTTACAAATTAAACACTGATATTGAGACAGAATTTGTCATGCTTTTCTACTGTTTGGCTGCATGTCCTCTCCTACTTCCTGATTGAGGTGAGAGGAGTTGCTGTGTGTGATGAAAGGTGGAGGAAAGAGGGGGAGGTTTTTGTAGAGGGAGGAGGTGACTCTGAACCACTGTGTCTGCGCTGCTAGCACAGAAATACACAGCCGAATCCTCTGACTCCACAAATGAGATGTTCAAGCGAAAGAGCTCGATCTTAGGCTGGTCAGGTTGGAAGCGAATGGGAACACTGCCATTATCCTGTAGTTCCTGATATTGGAAGTAGAAGAGAAACTGCAGCCCCCGCCCCAGAGCCTGCCGGTACCAGTACATATAGTTGTGTTTATTCGTTTGTCTGCACTCCAGCAGGGCTGTCTGTCCTCTCTTCAGTGCCAGGCTCCAAGACTGGCTGATTCCAGCTTCTGTCCATTCTATGAAGGAAAAACACAAAACACATGAGAAAAAGGCAAGAGAAGAGATGGCTCCGAGGAGAATATTTAGAGTGGCCAGGGATCTGCTAAATGACCCCACGCTCTAATGACTTACTTGCCCCAAAGATAGAAATGGCCACGGCCTGAGCCCAGACAAGCCACATTTCTGTCAGAAGGAGCTTGTTTAGCACCACGGTTTATATATGTGGTGCAAGTGTCTCCTCCTTTTAGTGGTGTGGAGTAATTGTGTTGGTTTGTGACGTTATTGTTGCTGGCTTCCTGCAGCTGCAGACACAGATCATGCAACTTCAGTGAGTGGGGTCAGCCTCTTTCAGAGAAGAAGAATGTCTCTCAAAACAGCAAATCAAGCAGCAATATATATTGATCTTGGACTTGTCACAAGAAGTAAAATGCAGCTCTTGAGAGTCAGTGTAGCCTAGTGGATAAGTGTTGGGCTTAGACTTGAGAGACCGAGGTTCATAATCCTGCTCTAGCCATAAACTCAGTAGGTGGCTTTGGACAAATCACTCTCACTCAGCCTGGTTTTCCATTTGTTAAATGGAACAACAACAACCTGTATCATAGGCTTGCTGTCATGGGGCCAGGGTATCAGGGGGGCCAGGATGGGGAAGGACCACTGTCACGGGACCAGAGTATCAGGGGAACCAGGATGGGGGAAGGACCATGCTCCCAAAGGAAGGAAGGGGGAGACCCCCTGGGAAGGGGAGCCTACGGAAGTCTGTAGGGGAAATGGACCCCTCAGAGCATCTTGGAGTCTCCAGAGCCTGCTCTCATCTTGAGGCCTGGAAGCCTATGTCAGAGAGGATCTGATTCGTCATCGAGGTCAAGGAGAAGACTTAAGACCCACACACCAAGATCTTCCCAAAGGAAGAGAAATGTAATAGGTGGCAATGAGGAACAGGGGGAGCCCCACGGATTGGGCGATAGGGGATATGGGACCCAGAGCTGAGGAAGCAACGGGGTACCAGGGGAGCCACAGGGAATAAGGAACAAGAGCCAAGGGGCTAGGGAACCAGAGCAGGGAGAACAATGGGGACAAGGGGAACAACAAGGGACAAGAGCCAAGGGGCTAAGGAGTCAGAGTAGGGGGAACCACAGGGATGAGGGGAACAACAAGGGGCCAGAGCTGATGGGTTTGGGAAACAGAGCTGGGGGAACACCAGAGACAAGGGAAACAACAGGGGACAAGAGATGGGGGGCTAGGGAAACAAAGCTGGGGCACAACAGGGACACAGGGAACAACAGGGGACAAAAGACAGGGGGCTAGGGAACCGGAGCAGGGAAGCAACAGAGATGAGGGGAGCAACAGGGAACAAGAGACAAGGGTCTAGGGAACCAGAGCGGGGGAGCAACAGGGATGAGGGGAACAACAGGGAACAAGAGGACAAGGGGCTAGGGAACCAAAGCAGGGGAGCAACAGGAATGAAGGGAGCAACAGGGAACAAGAGACAAGGGGCTAGGGAACCATAGCTGGGGAAGCAAATGCAGACTATAGGGGAGACAGGGAGGAAGGGCAAAACACACAGCAGGAGAAGAGGCACTTGCTACAAGACTACACATCAAACCTTAGGGTGGGTGTGAGCCGTTGCTCCACCGGGTTCCTGTGACCACACCAAGGCTTAAATGCTTCCTGTGGCCAATCAGTAAGCTGGGGTGGGGGGGCAGGACTACGGTTACCGGCTACAGCTGGAGGAGGCACAACATAAAGGGAACATCCCCACCGGAGGAGACAGAGGGAGAAAAACCAGGGCATTTACAGACCTATCTGGTGGTGCAGGGTGCTAGAATGGCGCCTCAGCACCCACAGGTTCAAGGCCTAGCCCTGACACTTGTGGTCAGAGTGAGCTAGAGAAGGACACTGAAAGTGGTATAGAAATTATTAATTATATTAATGGTGCTGTCAGCGGCTAGAGATAAATGCAGTGGCTTTGTGACTAAATTTACTGTAGAGCCAGGGTATACCTTGGGATTACATGTATCCTGGAAGGCAATTTTGCTCAGCCCTGCGGAGCTTCAGAAAACCATGAAAAGTTTATATTTTGTTTTAAAAGCGTCAAGCCTTGACTGCTGTGTGAGCTAATGTCTGGAAAGGAGAGTGGATAGATGAAGAGCAAGTTGTCTTAATCATTAATTTCATGATTTTGAAGCCAGTCATAATTTTATGGATCATACACAGGAGTTCCTAGTTTTTCAGCGTGACAATCTCCAGGCTTTTGGTCAGCCCAACTGGCTGGGGTCCACCTCGCACCACAGCTTTAGGGAAACCCCAGACCAGCAATGTCAAGTGTGCACACTGGCTTGAAGTGCAACATGTTCCACAAGCTGCAGTTGTGTATTATGGAAATGCATTAAGGCCTGACCCCCGTCTAATTGGTTAAGTTGTTCCCCCTTCTGCAAAGTGTGTGTTTTGAGAAGCACTTACTGACCCCCCTACTTCATAGGAGTCAAGCTACCCTGGTGCCAATTTCTCCTTGCTTTGGGCACATGATTGTACAGTAACAATACCTGCTTGGATGGTGGATACAGGCCTTCCCTCTCTTGTAGCAAACTTGTAACAAATGAGTAGTGAGATGCTTGTTGCACATACAAATGTAATGACCAAATGTGTGTTTAGTGCTGCAAGCACGTGGCTAGGTTCATGTCTGGTGACACCCAGAGTCTTTCATGTTTTTCTGTAGTGTAGCTGCTTGTCCTCTCCCTCTTCCTGACTGAGGTGAGAGTAGTTGCTGTGTGTGATGAAAGGTGGAGGAAAGAGGGGGAGGTTTTTGTAGAGGGAGGAGGTGACTCTGAACTGCTGTGTCTGCGCTGCTAGCACAGAAATACACAGCCGAGTCCTCTGGTTCCACAGATGAGATGTTCAAGCGAAAGAGCTCGCTATCAGGTTGGTCAGGTTTGAAGCGAATGGAAACACTGCCATTATTTCGCAGTTCCTTATATTGGAAGTAGAAGAGAAACTGCAGCCCCTGCCCCAGAGCCTGCCGGTACCAATACATATTGTTGTGTTTATTCGTTTGTCTGCACTCCAGCAGGGCTGTCTGTCCTCTCTTCAGTGCCAGGCTCCAAGACTGGCTGATTCCAGCTTCTGTCCATTCTATGAAGGAAAAACACAAAACACATGAGAAAAAGGCAAGAGAAGAGATGGCTCCGAGGAGAATATTTAGAGTGGCCAGGGATCTGCTAAATGACCCCACGCTCTAATGACTTACTTGCCCCAAAGATAGAAATGGCCACGGCCTGAGCCCAGACAAGCCACATTTCTGTCAGAAGGAGCTTGTTTAGCACCACGGTTTATATATGTGGTGCAAGTGTCTCCTCCTTTTAGTGGTGTGGAGTAATTGTGTTGGTTTGTGACGTTATTGCTGCTGACTTCCTGCAGCTGCAGACACAGATCATGCAGTTTCAGTGAGTGGGGTCAGCCTCTTTCAGAGAAGAAGAATGTCTCTCAAAACAGCAAATCAAGCAGCAATATATATTGATCTTGGACTTGTCACCAAAAGTAAAATGCAGCTCTTGAGAGTCAGTGTAGCCTAGTGGATAAATGTTGGGCTTAGACCTGAGAGTCCAAGATTCATAATCCTGCTCTAGCCATAAACTCAGTAGGTGGCTTTGGGCAAATCACTGTTTCTTAGGGTAATTTCAGACGTTATGCGCTCCCTGGTCACCGCAGTGGATTCCCAACTGTGGCGAGCCATCAAACTCTGGCCCATGGTTCAGGAAAGCCCCGAACAGCCGTGACGGGAGTGGGACCACGGCAAGGAAACAGCCGGCCGGACCATGGCCTGGGGCAATGCAACAGATGTTACACTGATTCCAGATCATGGTCAGAACACCCAGAAGTCACTGGGGCAGGAGGCAGACATGGCTGACCAAGCGCAAAAGTGCCAAAAGGTACCGCTCACACAAGGGAAATGGGAAGGGAGGGGGAGGAGGGAGAAGAGATGCATAGGTGCACATGCAACAGGAACAGGGAAGCCACGGCCACAGCAGGACGCAAACCACACATACACACCCGGGTGCAAACACACCCAAACAGGAAAGGAAGGAAGGGGGAGAGCACACCAGGAAGGCCAACACACACAGCACCATGAACAGGGGGGTGGGGGAGCCCCGGGCCAAGGAAGTGGAGGGAACTGGGCCGGGAACAGTCCAGGACAGGGTGAAAGATACCCAGAACCCCACTGACAGCACAGGCAGCACGGGACACCCAACAGCAACACATGCAGCCCAAGTCACAGGGGGAGGGCAACCAAGCCAGGAAAGGCACCGGAGCGGTCTGAGGTAGGTCCATATGGCAGGGATCCCCCACGCTGATGCAAAGGCACAGCCATGGACGGATGTGAGCTGGAACACATGCAGCACATGCAGCCAGCCCCCCCCCCCCGGAATCCGGGAGGCGCTGTCCAGGGGCCCCAGACCTGCACAATCATACAGGCACCCAGCGGGCGAGGGGGGGGCAGGTCACAGACACAGGTGAGCAGGCTGCCGTGCAAGAGATGACAACACCATGGGGAGAGCCGGTAGCAGTGTCAGGCAGCAGGAACCAGCCAACGGGGGGGCTGGCCATGTAGAGGAACATCACAGGCAGTGAAGGCCAGGGGGCACAGAGACACAGGCAAGTGGCGCGGAGGCAACCGACCCAGCCATAACAGCAGTGAGGCTGGGACAGCAAGGAATGAGCGGTCAGTGCCCTGAGTCAGCAGGGAGGTGCAGGGAGCACACGGTGGGGCACTCATCCATGGCAATGAATACACAGGAGGCCTCACAGCCAGCTGCACCGGGTCACGAATAGGGCTGTAGCGGCATACCGCCGCGGCAGCTTTTACCGACTGTAACCCCTATTCTGCACATCGTGGCACGGTACGGCAGAGGCAGCTTTCCGAGGGCTGCAGCTGCGGTTTGTCGCTAATGGTATCGCGGCATCGGAACTGGCGAACGGAAGCGAAACTTGTGCGGA
>QEPC01009940.1:824883-847209 GCA_003113815.1 Sphenodon punctatus | reverse complement strand
GAAAATAATGCAGAATCGCGGAGTATCGCGCGAAATTATGCGAGGCGCAAACAGGGATGCCGAGGTTTAGGAATGGAATCGCGGAGCGGTAACAGCTGATTTCGCATCAGCCCTAGTCACGAAGGGGGCTGGGACAGGTTGGACCACCAGATGCACATAGTGGGGCCACTGAAGCATGCCCGGCAGTAGCCCAGCCCCGCCATGTGGTGGGCAATGAGGTAGTAGGCCTCAAATGGATCTGACCCAGCGAGCCTCACCTGAACATCAGCACAGGACCACAAAGCAGCCAGCACCGCCAACTCTGGTCCGGTGGGCTCCGACAAGGTATAGTCAGCAGCATGGGGCCATGCCAGGTGCCTAAGCTCTAACAGGTGACAATACGCCATCCCACGCAACTGCTGGTATCCATGGACCCCGTGGATACAGCCGAAGAAGGAAACAGCCAGGGCAGGGCCCCCCTCCTCCAGACAGGTCGTGAACCCAGCCAGGCTAAACTCAGAGAGGGCCAACACAATCGCCGGGGACCATGCCATGTGTGAGCACCTCATCTCTGGAACGTGCGCATCGGGAAAGGGACGGAGGCCCAGCGCCTCCCCATGGAGCTGGCACTCATGAGCGCTGGCATCATAGCCAAAGTAGCGAAGGCTGAAGCTCAGACTCACATAGGCACCAGAAAGTACCCACCACGGGCACCAGCGCTCCCAGGCCAGGCTCAGGGCCCTGTGGGCATCTGGGGTGTACCAACGGGTCCTGTGTCTCATCTGAGGGCAGTCAGCTGCTCTTCGGGTGGCAGCCGAGTGACACTACTGGCACCGGGCAGCCCTGGGATGCGCTGCCATGCTCGCCATACCCACACAAAGGTGGCTCTGGGGCATGGATCCGGCAAAGGAATGGTGGGCTGGGGCCCTGGCACGGTGGGATGATGCAGCGTGGAGGGCACACTTCCGAATGGACAGGCTGTGCCTCCTGCACCTCACTGAGCTGTTGGCACCCTGGCTGGACTGGCTGCACACCCCCATGTGCACCCCCATACCCGTGGTCCAGCGCATGGCCAAAGCTGTCTGGGCACTGGCAACACCAGATTCCTGCCGGTCTGTGGTGCAGCAATTTGGTGTGAGACTGAGCACCGTCACGGGAATCCTCTATGACTTCTGGGAGTCTGTGGAGGGCGTGCTCATGGACCGCATGATCCAGCTCATGGACCAGGAGGCTGTGCTGGCCAGCTTCGAGGCTGGTGGATTCCCCAATTGTCTGGGCACTGTGGATGGCATCCACATCGAGATCCTCCACCCCACCAATGGGGATTCTGGCAAATACATCAACCGGCACGGGTACCATTCCCTGCAGCTCCAGGTGGTTGTGGACCACGAGGACCACTTCATGGACATCTTCACCAGTCACTTCAGCCGCAGCCACAATGCCCGAATCCTCGTCATCTCACCCCTCTAAGCATGGATTACCGGGGGAACATTGCCGACATGAGGATGTCCAGGCTTATGCCCCCCTGAATCCTGGGGGACCTGGCCTATCCCCTCCTCCGCTGGCTCATGAAGGCATACCTGGTCCCCAGGAACCCTGTGGAGGCGCTGTTCAACGCCCGGCTAAGCGCTTCAAGTACCGTGGCTGAGAGGGCCTTCGGTGCCCTCAAGCAGTGCTGGAGGTGCCTTGCTGGGCGGCTGGACTTCGCTGTGGAGACCTCATCCCTTGTGATTGGTAAATATTGGAAGGGGTATAAACTGGATATGTTTCACATGTCATTGCGCCTCGCCCGTGGCAATCCCCCGGCCTGTTCCCAGTACTGTTAATCACACATTACAGCAGTTGGTTGCATACACCCGTGCGTTTATTATCCATTAGATGCACCCTGTCCCCTCCCCCTCCCCCCCGCCACTCCCTGGCCCGCCCTACCGCCACCTCCCCTATCCCCCCCACTATTCTGCTTCCTGGGCTGTCCCCTCGGCCGCCTTGCGGCTGCCATAGACCTCTAAACCCTCCCCTCAACCCCGCTGTCAGTATCCCCGACCATGTCCTGGGAGGGCTGTGGGTCTGGACCGGCCTTTGCGGTGGGGATGGGGGGGCATGGGCAGTGCCTGTGGTGCCAGAGGGCCCCCCCGGGTGTCTCCTGCCTCCGGAGGCAGGGTGGGACTGGGAGGCCCAGTGGCCGTGCCGGCAGCCGGGGTGATGATGGTGGTGGAGGGTGTGCCGCGGAGGGCACCTGAGGTGCTGGAGCCAGGATGGTGCCGGGTAGAGCGGCTGCCATGTTGTAGATGCTCATGCTCATGTAGATGCTCATGTAGATGCTCTATGCTGATGACACTCAACTCTATCTCTCTACTCCCTCTCTCTCTCCCTCTGTTCAAGCTCGTCTCATCAACTGTCTCTCTGACATCTCTACCTGGATGTCTCAACGTCAACTCAAACTCAACATGGCTAAAACTGAACTCCTTATCTTCCCCCCTCATCCTTCCTCTCCTTCCTCACTGTCAATAACTATTGATGGAGTCACCATCCTGCCTGTCCCCCAAGCCCGTAGCCTAGGCTTCATCTTTGACTCACCCCTTTCTTTTAAACCCTACATTGACTCTGTTGCTAAATCCTGTCGCTTCTCCCTCCATAACATTGCTAAGATTCGCCCTTTTCTCTCTGTCTCGTCTGCCAAAACTCTTGTTCATGCTCTGGTCATCTCTCGCCTCGATTACTGTAACCTCCTTCTCACTGGCCTTCCCCGGTCTCACCTTTCTCCCCTCATCTCTGTCCAAAACTCTGCTGCCAGGGTCATCTACCTCGCCAGTCGCTTCGACCATGTGCAGCCCCTCCTCTCTTCGCTTCACTGGCTTCCCCTTCCTGAACGAATCCTGCACAAGCTCCTAGTCTTCACCTATAAAGCTCTTCACAACCTTGCTCCCCCCTACCTCTCTGCACTTATCGCCCTCCATACTCCAGCCCGTGCACTTCGCTCCTCCTCTGTCCCTTCTCTCACCCTTCCACGCCTTCCCTGCTCCCCTAAGCGCCTTCGTCCCTTCTCACTTGCTGCCCCCCATGCCTGGAACTCCCTCCCTGTCCACATCCGCCTTGCCCCCTCCCTTCATACCTTCAAATCTCTCCTTAAAACTCACCTCTTTCGCTCTGCTCTGTCTGACTCTTTATCCTGCTGAGCCACTATTCCTATACCTACGATCGGTTTACCCTTATCCTTGCAACATGGACCTGCCTGCTGTCATTCTCATCGTAACCAAGCCAAGTACGTGCACTTGAGACCTCGCATCTTCATGAATGTTAGACCCCTTGTCTCTCCCTCTGTTCCCCTTCCTAAGTCTCTCCCCCAGCTCCTGTCTCTCAGATTGTAAGCCCTAGGGGCAGGGACCGTGTCTATTTTATTACTTTGTAAAGTGCCAGGTACACTGCTGGTGCTATATAAATGTTTGTTAATAATAATAATAATAATAATAATAATAATAATAATAATGTTCCCTGAATGCATCAGCAAGGAAGTGCCAATGCCCAGGGACCGGTCCATCTTCTGTGTGTTCTCTGCACTCGGGTTGATGCAGCAGGAGCTGTTACCACGCCGCGATTCCATTCCGCCATATTGCCCGCGCCACACTGCGGATTTTCTGCGGACATTACGCTAATTCTGCCAGCATTCTGCAAATTGTGGAATTGCGGAAAAATTGTGGAAACTGTCAGAAAACCGCTGTTCCACTATTTTGTGGTGCTGGCGGAATGGCGGAAGTAGCAAAAATGTCATGGTTCCACTATTTTGTGAAGCCTGTGGAAGTAGCGGAATGAAATTAGTGGAACTGTGGAAGTAGCGGAATGAAACTAGCGGAATGAAAGCCTCTGCCACGCCATACCACTAATTGCGGAAACGCTGTTTCCGGCGGAATTAACTACCGCTGCGACATTCCGCTACAGCACTACTCTGCACCCAGCTGATGTATGGCTTCACGTAGCAGCCCGAACACCTCCAACTGCTGTGTGTGCTCCTGGCACTCCCACCGCTGTTCCTGGAGCATTTCCACCGCTAGCTGCTGGTCCTTGGCCTCCGCCTGCTGCAGGGCCCCGTCTGTGGCTGCCTCCAAGTGATCGATGGCAACGATCATCCGCTCCCCCTGCTCCATCTCCTCGTCCAGGTCCTACCTCTGGTACCATACCTGTGCCCTGTGCTCCCGCATCCACTGTGCCGGGGGCATGGGGTAGGCTGGTGGGGGCGCTGCTGGTTGCCCTGTTCAGGAGTCAATTGGAGACCATTAGTCACTTGCCACCTGTCCTGGAGCAGTACTGGTGGTGGCCGTAGGGCCCCTCCAGCTCCTGGCAGGTGTGGTCTTCCCCCTTAGTGTCCCCCTGTCCCCCGTCCATCCTCCCTCCCACCCCGAGCTATTGGGAATGCTGTACCGGGGTGGGGGGGGGTGCCTCACCTGCCCGTCCGTGCCCTCTGTGCACCCCTGTTCTCCCCCCCCCATGGTACCTAACCATGTTCCATCGGCTGCTTCTGTGGCTATTCCCCGTTGTCCGCCTCACCTGGCAGTCCTGCATGCTGGGGCATGTGTGCACCTGTTGGGGAATGGATGTGGGGGGTTGCGTTACCCTTACATGGGCCCAGTACCCATCCCGCATCTCCCCCACTTGCCGGCACCAGGGGCCGGTTCCCCCCGGACAGCAGCACCTGTCCCCTGGGCAGGCTCCCATCCACCCCAACCCCCTTCCCGCATTCCCTGGTTCCCGGTAGCCATGGGGACAGGCCCACGCCCTGTGGGGACCCCCAACCCCTGTGCGTGCCACCTATGTTCCATTAGCCGTCCCAACTGCTTGCCTACCCTCTATGTCTGTCTCAGATCCCTCCAAGGCTGACTCCTCCATGTGGTTGTGCTCCCTCTGCATCCACTGGCTCAGGGTGACCAGTGTTCCGGCCTCAGATCTGCCTGAGTTGAACTGTGGCCATGGGCTCCCAGTGCTGGTTTGCGAGGGAGGCCTGCTGCTTCCCAAGGTCCTGGGACATTCCTCTGGGGTGGCTGGGTCCCCGGAGTTGGTGCCTGTGGGTGGGGCTGCCAGGGGTGGGGGCACGTCGCCCGCTCCCTGCCCTGGACCACGGCACTCCCCATGAGCCATGGGGAAAATATTGAGCCCTTCATGTGAAGGATGTGATCCAGAGCCTCGTAGTAGGGGGAGGTCCGTGCTCTGTGCCTGGACCGCTGGTTATTGACTTTTATGGCCTTGTACCCCCTCTTGAACTCCTTGGCCTTGGAACGGCATTGGGACATGGTCCTATGGTGTTCTGCCACCTCCATGTCCCGCACACCCTCCGTGAACATGTGCTTATTTCTCTTGTTCATGACTAGCTCCAGCTGGTGCCCCAGGGACCCCCAGATCCGGATGAAGTCCTGGGTCTCCCTGTGCCTCCATTGCCCCCCCTCGCTGGTACTGGCACCTCCCACGTGTGCCCTCCTCCTTCTCCTCTGCTTCCCCTCCGCTGGTCTCCTCCGGGGGCTCTGGCTCCCAGGCCCGTTTCCGGGTCTGTGGGTCATAAATGGGGGTTTAGGTGGCTCGGACCTTCCGACTGCAGCCTGCCTCCCTGCCCCCCTCCCACTGGGCACCCCCCTTCATGCCCCTCTGCTGCTGTGCAGCCCCCCTCACTCTCCTTACCTGTTTCCGGGGTGCCTCCATCCCCTGGCCAGTTGTCCCCTCTGGGGCGGCCTGCCCTGGCTTCCGCTCCTCCTCCTCCTCCTCCTCCTCGCTTGCTCTCCACTCTCCTCACCCTTCTGCCTTGCTCCATCCTGCCACATTCCCCTGCTTATATGTGCCCTTTAAATCTCCCTCCCTGGTCTGTGTGTTGCTCGTTGTCTAGCAGCAACGCTGCGTGCTTTTGTCACGGCTGGGGATCATTTTGTTTGATCCCGCCTGGTGGTTGCCATTCAGTCGTTACGTTCGGTGGTTTCCCGGTGAGAATTCTTTGACCACAATTCCGGGGATGGTCCCATCCTGACCTCCAGAACCGTGGTTGGCTTTGTCCCCTACGGGTGATTGACTGTGGTGAACATCTGGATGCCGCTGATCAGACGTTCAGGGTTCTTTGGCCATGCTGCGGGATTGTCTGTGGTTCACTGTGGTTGACTGTGATCTTGTAACATCTGACATTACTCTATGCTTCAGTTTCCCATTTGCAAAATGGAATAATAACAACCTATATCATAGGCTTGTGATCAGAGTGAGCTAGAGAAGGATAACACTTTGAACACTGAAAGTGGTATAGAAATTATTAATTATAGTAATGGTGCCATCAGTGACTAGAGTTCAATAAAGTGGCAGTGGGTATTTTCAGACATGACGGGACTGGTATTGGCCCCGTCACGGAATCACCCATTAATCCCCTGCCGGGATCAAAACGGCCATCAAACAGACGTGCTGGCTGATCCCAGCGGGGAATCGGGGGAGGGGATGTGCGGCTCAACGTGTGGCCGCACAGCCTGGCCCCCCATGCTCCCCCGGCCGCCCGCCCTCCAGGAGACGGGCGGGCGCCGCTGCCAATGCAGCCGCGGCACCCACTGGCCCCCTCGGGGCATTGACCATGCCCCGAATCACCCCGCTGATTCCGGGCCATAGTCAGGGGACAGATGAGACAGTCCCCTTGATCACGGGGGGGAATCACATTTAACGTGCAAATGGAGATGGTCTGGCCAGGACCTCAGTTTGCGTGTTGAATGTGATTCCCCCCCGTGAGTCGTGGGGTGAACATCTGGTGGGGAGCTTCCATTCCCCCCAACAGACGTTACGGGACCACAATCACCATGTGGGTATTCTCCATGGTTCACCGTGGTCTCGTAATGTCTGAAAATACCTTTTGTAACTAAATTTACCTTAGAGCCAGGGTATACCTTGTACCTTTTAAGGCAATTTTGCTCAGCCCTGTGGAGCTTGATAAAACCATGAAACATTCATATTTCGTTTTAAAAGCTTCAAGCCTTGACTACTGTGTGAGCTAATGTCTGGAAAGGAGAATGTATAAATGAAGAGCAAGTTGTCTTAATCATTAATTTCATGATTTTGAAGCCAGTCATAATTTTAGGAGTTCCTAGCTTTTCAGCTTGACAATTTCCAGGCTTTTGGTCAGCCCAACTGGCTGGGGTCCATCTCGCACCACAGCTTTATTGAACCCCCAGACCAACAATGTCAAGTGTGCACACTAGGTTGAAGTACAACATGTTCCGCATGCTGCAGTTGTGTGTTATGGAAGTGTATTAGAGCCCTTCCCCCATCTAAGAAGGAGTTCTTTGCTGCCCTCATAGTGTCTGCGAAGTTGTGTCCAGCGGAGCTGTTCCGGGTGGAGCTGGGGCTTGTTAGTCTGGCCTCCCTCCGCCTGGACGGGGACTTGTCCCAGGTCTGCTGTGAGGAGTTTGCCACCTACTTTGCAGACAAGATCGCTCAGATCCAGAGTAACTTTGACACTGGATTAGAAGCAGTAAGCGAGGGGCATGAGGTTATGGAGGCACCGTCTGGTTGATCTTTCTGGGATGAGTTTCAGGAGGTTACACCGGCTGATGCAGTGAATGTCCTGGGGTCTGTTAGAGCCACTAGTTGTGAACTAGATCTGGGCCCATCCTGGTTGGTGAAAGTCTCCAGGGAGACCTTGGGGACGGTGCTGGCAAGGGTAGGGGAGATTGTCACCCAGTCTCAAGGAGGCGGTGGTGCGTCCCCTGCTGAAGAATCCATCTTTGGATGTGGACGCTCTCGCCAACTACCGACCCATCTCTAATCTTCCCTTTTTAGGGAAGGTTATTGAACGGGCAGTGGCACTGGAGCTCCAGGCGCATTTGGACAGTGTTGGTTTCCTGGACCCTTTTCAATCTGGGTTCCGCCCAGGCTATGGTACGGAGACAGCGTTGGTGGCCTTGGTGGATGATCTCCGGTGCTGGAAGATGGACGCAGGATGTTCAACATTCTTGATTCTGTTGGATCTCTCAGCCGCATTTGACACCGTGGACGATGGGCTGCTGCTGAGACGGCTGTGAGCCCTGGGGTGTCTGGACAGGACTGTCCTATGGTGGTTCTGCTCATTCCTCTCAGGGACAAGCCAGTGGGTGGTGCTGGGGGCTGAAACATCAAGCCCCTGGGCCTTGACTTGTGGCGTTCCGCAGGGTTTGATCTTGTCTCCGCTATTATTTAATGTATATATGCAGCCCCTGGGGGAGATTGTGAGATGGTTCGAGGTGCGATGTCACCAATATGCTGATGATACTCAGCTGTACCTCTCATTTTCAACTGATCCAGGTCCTGCTGTCTCATTACTTTCCCAATGTTTGGAGGCTGCGGCGGATTGGATGCGGCAGAACAGACTTAAGCTCAATCCTGAAAAGACGGAGGTGATGGTAGTGGGTAGGGCGAGGGAGGTACTGGATCCCCTGGTGAGGCGGGGGGGGGTCCGCCCTCCTGTAGCCCAGCAGGTTCGGAGTCTGGGGGTGGTGTTGGACTCGGGGCTCCGGCTGAATTGGCAGGTAGAGATAGTGGTTAAGGCCACCTTCCGCCAGCTGCATCTGGTACGGAGGCTGTGTCCATACATTTCCAGGTCCAACCTGGCCACCCTCATTCATGCCTTCATCATGTCAAGGCTAGACTACTGCAATGCGCTGTACATGGGGCTTTCCTTATTTCTGGTTCGGAGGCTGCAGCTGGTGCAGAATGTGGCGGCCTGTCTCCTTATGGGGACAGGAAGGTGGGAGCACATAGCACATGTACTTTGTTCTCTGCACTGTCTGCCTATAGCATACTGAGCCCGATTCAAGGTGCTAGTGTTGATCTATAAAGCCCTACACAGTCTGGGCCCCTCATACCTTGGGAACAGCCTCGCCCTCCGCGCCTCAGAGCGATCCCTGGGGTCCACCGGGGGCATCTTTTTGGAGATCCCCCATGTAAAATGGGGGGGCCACAATGGAGAGGGCATTCTCGGTGGCCGGGCCGAGGCTCTGGAATTCCCTCCCGGAGGAAGCCCGTCTGGCCCCAGATCTGTTGGTGTTTCGGCGAGCCTGCAAGACATGGCTGTTCACCCAGGCCTTCGGAGGGGAGGGTGGGAAGGTGGGGTATGGGGGGATTGTATTTTTAAAACATTGTTTTAATGAATTTTATTGTGTATTTTTATGCTGTAAGCCGCCCTGAGATGCCATAGGTATGAGGGGACGGCTTACAAATATTTATAAATATATAAATAAATAATTGTTTAAAAGTTGTTCCCCCTTCTGCAAAGTGTGTGTTTTGAGGAGCACTTACTGATCCCCCTACTGCATAGGAGTCAAATCTACCCTGGTGCCCATTTCTCCCTGCTTTGGGCACATGATTGTACAGTAACAATGCCTGCTTGGATGGTGGATACAGGCCTTCCCTCTCTTGTAGCAAACCTGTAACAAATGAGTAGTGAGATGCTTGTTGCACATACAAATGTAATGACCAAATGTGTGTTTAGTGCTGCAAGCATGTGGCTAGGTTCATGTCTGGTGACACCCAGAGTCTTTCATGTTTTTCTGTAGTGTAGCTGCTTGTCCTCTCCCACTTCCTGACTGAGGTGAGAGGAGTTGCTGTGTGTGATGAAAGGTGGAGGAAAGAGGGGGAGGTTTTTGTAGAGGGAGGAGGTGACTGTGAACTGCTGTGTCTGCGCTGCTAGCACAGAAATACACAGCCGAGTCCTCTGGTTCCACAGATGAGATGTTCAAGCGAAAGAGCTCAGTTTCAGGCATGTCAGGTTGGAAGCGAATGGGAACACTGCCATTATCCTGTAGTTCCTGATATTGAAAGATAAAGAGCATCTGCAGCCCCTGCCCCGGAGCCTGCCGGTACCAGTACATAAAGTTGTGTTTATTCGTTTGTCTGCACTCCAGCAGGGCTGTCTGTCCTCTCTTCAGTGCCAGGCTCCAAGACTGGCTGATCCCAGCTTCTGTCCATTCTATGAAGGAAAAACACAAAACACACGAGAAAAAGGCAAGAGAAGAGATGGCTCCGAGGAGAATATTTAGAGTGGCCAGGGAGCTGCTAAATGACCCCACGCTCTAATGACTTACTTGCCCCAAAGATAGAAATGGCCACGGCCTGAGCCCAGACAAGCCACATTTCTGTCAGAAGGAGCTTGTTTAGCACCACGGTTTATATATGTGGTGCAAGTGTCTCCTCCTTTTAGTGGTGTGGAGTAATTGTGTTGGTTTGTGACATTATTGCTGCTGTGGCTTCCTGCAGCTGCAGACACAGACCATGCAGTTTCAATGTGTGGGCTCAACCTGTTTCAGAGAAGAAAGCCTCTCAAAACAGCAAATCAAGCAGCAATATATATTGATCTTGGACTTGTCACAAAAAGTAAAATGCAGCTCTTGAGAGTCAGTGTAGCCTAGTGGAGAAGTGTTGGGCTTAGACCTGAGAGAACGAGGTTCATAATCCTGCTCTAGCCATAAACTCAGTAGGTGGCTTTGGGCAAATCACTCTCTTTCAGCCTCAGTTTCCCATTTGCAAAATGGAATAACAACAACCTATATAATAGGCTTGCGGTCAGAGTGAGCTAGAGAAGGATAACACTTTCAACACTGAAAGTGGTATAGAAATTAATTATAGTAGTGGTGCCATTAGCGGCTAGAGTTCAATGCAGTGGCTGTGTGACTAAATTTACTGTAGAGCCAGGGTATACCTTGGGACTACATGTATCCTGGAAGGCAATTTTGCTCAGCCTACAGAGCTTGATAAAACCATGAAAAGTTTATATTTTGTTTTAAAAGCATCAAGCCTTGACTGCTGTGTGAGCTAATGGCTGGAAAGGAGAGTGGATAGATGAAGAGCAAGTTGTCTTAATCATTTATTTCATGATTTTGAAGCCAGTCATAATTTTATGGGTCATACACAGGAGTTCCTAGCTTTTCAGCGTGACAATCTCCAGGCTTTTGGTCAGCCCAACTGGCTGGGGTCCACCTCGCACCACAGCTTTACGTAACCCCCAGACCAGCAATGTCAAGTGTGCACTCTGGCTTGAAGTACAACATGATCCACAAGCTGCAGTTGTGTGTTATGGAAGTGCATTAAGGCCTTACCCCCATCTAATTGTTTAAAAGTTGTTCCCCCTTCTGCAAAGTGTGTGTTTTGAGAAGCACTTACTGATCCCCCTACTTCATAGGAGTCAAGCTACCCTGGTGCCCATTTCTCCTTGCTTTGGGCACATGATTGTACAGTAACAATACCTGCTTGGATGGTGGATACAGGCCTTCCCTCTCTTGTAGCAAACCTGTAACAAATGGGTAGTGAGATGCTTGTTGCACATACAAATGTAATGACCAAATGTGTGTTTAGTGCTGCAAGCACGTGGCTAGGTTCATGTCTGGTGACACCCAGAGTCTTTCATGTTTTTCTGTAGTGTAGCTGCTTGTCCTCTCCCTCTTCCTGACTGAGGGCGTTTATAGACGATCCCGCTTATAAGCGGGATCGCTAAACGCCGGGTTTTCCCGCCGCGGCGTCTCTGCGTGCCGTGTCTGATGTTCAGACACGGCGCAGAGTGCGAGTTCGCATGCGCGCCCTTCTGCGCACGCGCCCTTCTGCGCATGCGCACTCGCGCACGGGACCAGGAAGTGCGGCGTAAAGCCGGCACTCCGGGAATCCGCGTCGGAGGGGGCAGGATCGCCTGCCCCCTCCGACACGGATTAAAAAGCAGGCCACTCATGTAGACGAGCAGCAAGAAAGGCGGCTGATCAAAGGATCAGCCGCCTTTTTTGTCTCATCTATAAATGCCCTGAGGTGAGAGGAGTTGCTGTGTGTGATGAAAGGTGGAGGAAAGAGGGGGAGGTTTTTGTAGAGGGAGGAGGAGACCCTGAACTGCTGTGTCTGCTCTGCTAGCACAGAAATACACAGCCGAATCCTCTGGTTCCACAGACGAGATGTTCAAGAGAAAGAGCTTGGTTTCAGGCTGGTCAGGTTAGAAGTGAGTGGGAACACTGCCATTCTCTCGCAGGTCCTTCAACTGGAAGCTAAAGAGCATCTGCAACCCCTGCCCCAGATCCTGCTGGTACCAGTACATATAGTTATGCTAATCTGTTTGTCTGCCCTCCAGTCGATCTGTCGGTCCTCTCTTTGGTGCCAGGCTCGGAGACTGGCTGATCCTAGCTTCTGTCTATTCTGTGAGGAAAAGAGACAATATGCATGAGAAAAAAGCAACAGAAGAGATGGCTCCAAGGAAAACGGGTGACCAGGGAACCACAAAATGAGCCCATCATCTAATGACGTACTTTCCCCAAAGAAACAAATGGGCAGAGCCCAGACAAGAAGCCACATCTCTGGGCAGAGGAGGGTTTTTAGCCCCAGGGTTTATATATCATTATCTAGTAGGAGTGTGTGTTTCTCTCAATGGCACTGATTCGTTACGTTGGATTGTGACATTATTGGTAATGAGGGCACCTACACCTGCAGACACAGATTATTTCGTGGGCTCAGACGGTTTCACAGAGAGCAGAATATCTCTCAAAACAGGAAATCAAGCAGGGAGATGTATTGAAATTGGGCAGGGCAGGTCACCAGTGGCATAGGTAGGTTGGAGTGGACCCAGGGACAAGAAATGAACTTGGGCCCCCCCTCTCTAATGCACTTCCTCTCCTCTGCCCCCCTCCTTCCTCCCCCCCCCACATCTTTATTGCAGGAAACTGTCCCCAATTATATTGGTAGGAATGCAGTTTTCAGAAAACAGAAGAACCCTGTAGCACAGACAATCCCCAGCACTCCCCAGCTCCAGACTAGAGCCGGCCCCACAACACAAACACCTCCTAGCTCCTCAGAGTCCATGGAACAGCCCCCCACAACTCCACTGGAAGCCCCACATCAGACACCCTCAATAGCACTATAAAAAACACCAGGACATCTCCTAGCTAGCTCCACAGAGCCCAACGCAACAGATGCCCTCTAGTTCCAGAGAATGTGTTGGCGGTATGTCTAAACACTGTAACGGTAGGACACTGTTTCAGAACACTGAACAGTGTTATGTCTAAAGACACTCCTAGAGGTGCTCAATAAATGAACCTCCTGGGGGAGGGAGTTCCACAGCTGTGGAGCAGCAGTAAAAAATGCCCTCCTTACCATGGAGAACAAGTTACAAACTGGCATCTCCAGGCAGGCATCTCTAGCTGACCACAGAGTGATGGGACATGGTAGGCCACGTGATCTCCCAGGTAAGTGGGTCCCAAGCCTTTTAGGGCTTTAAAGGTCAAAACCAACACCTTGAATTGTGCCTGGAAGACAATAGACAACCAGTGCAGTTTCCAGAGCACCTGTGTTATGTGCTCCCAGAGACCTGTCCCCATAAGGAGATGGGCCACCGTGTTCTGCACCAGCTGCAGCTTCTGAACAGTCTTCAAGGGCAGCCCCACATATAATGCATTGCAGTAGTCTAGCCTCGAGGTAATGAAGTCATGGGCGACAGTGGCCAGATCTGAATCTGAAAGAAAAGGCCACAGCCTTCTCATCAGATGGAGTTGGTGAAAAGCACTCCTGGCCACCGCCGTGAACTGAAAATCCAGGCACAGTGATGGATCTAGGCGCACTCCACGGCTGCGAATCTGAGTGACCAGGGTGGGTTGGAGGTGGATACCATCAATAACTGGGATCCCAATCCCCCCACCCAAGTCAAAGTTTAAAAGTTTATTAGTAGAGCAATAGCGGTCGCCATGGCTCATATTATATATATATATATATATTTATATATATATATATATATATATATATACACACACACACACAGATGCTTATCTAAACCCTTTAGTAAGCATGACACAAAATTTACATAACCTCGGGGTTTCAAAGTAGCATAAGGGCAACATAAAACAACAATGAGAGCAAAAATATAAAAACCTTCACCCCCAAACAGAACAATTAACTTAGGGTTCCACCCAACTGTCCCTAAAGGCCCAATTGTATGCAGATAAAATTTTAAACCAATTAAGGAACTGGGGTTAAAACAGCTTGCTTTCTGATTTCCTTGGCTTTAAACGCAAAAATTGCGACATTTGTTGTAATGGAATTATCCTCATGCGAGAGCAGCCAAATAAGCTTTGCACGGTTGGTTAAATGAAAATGCCTATCAAGGCTAGGTAGTCAATACAATTTCCTAAGATCTTTAAACTGTGAACACTCAAAAACATGATGCACAATAACCTCTATTACCTCTGCTCCACATGAGCAGACTCTCATCTCTCTGGGGATAAGATTCCTTCTACCTTCAAGAACTGCCAAAGGCATCTGCTCGAGTCTAAGCCTACACACTGCTGCTGTTAATTTTGAATTTAAATCAATAGGGAAATATTTCTCCACCCCTAGATCTGTCTTCCATAGACAATGGTGAAGGTGCAATGCTCCTGTATCGGGATGCCGCAAAATCATTCTGCAACGAGATATCATAAAGTCTTTGGATTATAACGGCCTTCTCTGCAGGTGTAAAGAGCCTATAGTTATCCATGATATAATAACCCAAGCCAATCCACCTAAAGGTGGAACTTACATACTTAAGTCAGGGAGAACATTGGACACCACTCCAGTTCAAATCTTCTAGATAACACATCTTTGGCTATCTACGGGTAATTTCAGATGTTACGAGACCAAGGTCAACCACAGTGAAACCCCTGTGGTGACCAAAAGACCTGTAACATCTGAAGGATTCCTGCCAGAGGTTCACCATGGTGGACCTCCGGTGGGAATCCTTTTGACCACAATTCTGGACCTCCGGCCACCCGGAGGTCCAGGATCGTGGTTAGCTGGACCACAGTCCGGAATCAGCCAAAAGTAATGTCTCTTACCTTGGCTGATTCCGGATCGTGGCCCAGACCACGGGATGGATCGGGCGCAGCAGCCAGATTGGCCACTGTGCCTGCCTGTCTCCCAGAGGGTGGGCGGCTGGGGGAGCATGGTGGGTGCAGAGGTGTGCGGCCACACATTGCGCCACGCAGCCCCTCCCCAATCCCTTGTAGGAATCTGCCGGCACGTCTGATGGATGGCCGGGAAGATTCCTGTCTGGGATCCAAAATGGATCCTGGACTGTGGTTCAGCATGGCGGGTCAAAGGGCCCGTTGTGTCTGAAATTACCCTAAGTGGCAAGTATGATAACATCTTAAATCAGTACCCTAGGAGCCTGATTGAGAGCTTGGTGAGTAAATTCACTAGCCCAGTCTTGAGCCTGACAAATGGTGCTGGGATGGATGGAGGAAGCCCAAGCAAACACAGCTAAAACATATTTTGCAGAATATTGATATCTTCCTCTGCAGCAAACCCCCACACTTCAGCACCCTAGGTAATCTGGAAACCAATGTTTGCTCAAAGAACTTCCAGGGTCGCCACCGTTGATTTCCCAGCAAAAGTGTCTCTGGCAGTTTGCATGGCTCTGTCAGATTCCCACTTTCTACCCAATTGGTCAAATGGAATAACAGATTGCAACCAAATATTTTGGCAAAAATATTGATTAAACTTATTGAGCAGTATGATTCAGGTTTATCCTTTGGGGATTTTTTATAGATTGGGATGATAGTATTGCCCTTCCAACTGTCTGGAATCAGACAAGAACTGTTATGCTGTTAAACCACATTGTCAGGACTGGGGTCCATCACTCAATATTAAATGAATACACTTTGGCAGGGATCCCATCATCCCATCTGGCGGGGATCACGTTTGCTACGTTTTAAAGACAAGATGACCACATTATGTATTATATAAACAGAGTTAGAACTCAAACAAAATTGAAGCAGCTGTAATGGGGAGGAATGTGGATGCGAGCCCACCCAAGGGGCCAGGTGCAGATCTCTTAAAAAGGAAGTTAGTGGACACTGAAATAATATATGGAGCAAATCCTCAGTTTGGCCTAGGTTACAACAGCATAATCTTTTATCATTCGGGATGCCATTGCACCTTCCCAAAAGAACACGGGAGGGAAGTAAATCAAAGTGCAACAAGGTCATAGCTCTCCGAAGTTTCCAGTCTTCAACTAGTCTTAAGTAAAGTTGCAACCAAAGGATTTTTTAAATGCCCTATAAAATGGGGCACAACGAAGCGACTGAATGGCCCCTAGATCACCATGGATGGCCTGATCAACTAATTGCTTCTGAATAACCTGTTTGGCCTTGACAAATGAGAAGGGACTAAGGAGCGAAATTGATAACCCTAACTGGTGCAGATGGGACTCCACCTTACTCAACTAATGCCTTGAAGAAGAAGCCCAAGAAATGGCTTCCTCCAGACTCAGGCGATGAAGCCTATCCTCAACCATGGCTTCCACCTTAAACCGATAAGTTAAGGGAAGAGCGAGTAGCTTGGTTCTCATTGAAAGGGAACCAGTTTTTAAATTGAGGAGACAGGCCGGTGTACAAATAGGGACCCCTAATAAGGATCTCAAAAAATAGTTCTGCAAGGGCTCAAAAGCGGTCATGGCACTAAGGCCCCACAGTTCAGCCCCAAACAAGGCACAGGCTTAGATTTCAGATTGAAAACATTTAGTGCGGGTAACACAGCCCAACCTCCGTGTAGACGCCAGAATCTCAGAAGTCCAGTCACCGCCTGTTTCAATTTCAGTTTAGCTGCCAAAATATGTGACTTCCAAGTACCAGAAGAATTAAATAACAAACCCAGATAGCGGTAGGATGTCACCTGGTCCAGCCCGACTCCATCAAGAATCTATTTACGATGAGCGAGAGGTTTGCCAGCAACAAGTACCTTAGATTTATCATAATTTAATGTTAGTCCAGAGTCCCTGCAAAATTGCCCAACAGCCACAAGCATCCTATCCATTCCCAGAGCAGACGAGGACAGCAAGACCATATCATCAGCGTACAGGAGGATAGGGCCAGGTCTCAACCGGACCTTGGCAGGAAGAAAGAAACCAACTTCCAGGACCACAATAATACCATTAATGAAAAAATTGAATAAAAAGTGGGCAAGGACACAGCTCTGCTTGACTCCATTGGAGACGGGAATAAGAGCAGAGGCCAGATTCCTGGTTCCAACTTTAACTCTAAGGGCTGTCTGGTAGTATAAAACATGAACCAGAGAAATCAACCTCTGATTGATATTAGTCTTATATAACCTATTCCACAGGATCTTTCTGTCCACCAGACCAAAAGCAGATTTCAGGTCTAAGATGGTCATTATTAACCGACCTTTTCTGATTAAGGAGTACTTGTCCACCAGATGGTTTAGAGTAAAGCAGTGGCCCAGTGTCGAATATCCTGCCCGAAAACCCTTCTGCTCTTCGGTGAAAAAGTTAGCAGCGGAGACCCAAGCCTCCAGCTTATCTAGTAGAAATCTAGCATACATTTTAGCTATCACACAGAGCAGGCTGATCGGACGATAGTTTGGAGGGAGATTTTTGTCCCCATTTTTAAAAATGGGGACTATGACACTAATGTTCCAACCAGCTGGTAACAGGCCACATTCAATAATAGTGCTGAATAGTTTAGCAAGGATTAAAGACCACCAATGGGGATTTTGTTTAAATAGGTCTGCCGGAATGCCATCTATCCCAGGGGCTTTGTGGGACTTAAGTTTCCTAAGTAAGAGTCTAATTTCTTCAGGTGTCACCGGAGGCCAGGAAGGAGTGTTCCTAAATGATTCATAATTCAAGATGGCCATATCAGGCATTCTATTAAAAATACCCTTGAAATGAGAATGCCATACAGACAAATCTGCAAGAACCGAAGAACAGGGGGCTCGAAACCCCAACTTAACAAGTGACCAGAATAGCCGCGAATCACCCTTCCTGACTGCAACCATAAGAGTTTCCCAGGCATTTTGCTGAAAAAGAAACTTCTTCTCCCTAATTAACTTTTTGTAAGTACATAGTAGAAACTCCATGATACAATGCACTTTAAAAATGCCTCATGCGACCAAATTTAACATAAATGTTGACTTACATTTGTTCTCCCCTTCTCCTCATATCATCATATTGAGGCTAAATGCCAAGTATGTCCACTGCAGCCCAAGCAAGATGCTAACTCCAAGAGTCACAGTGTTCTAATGCTCAATCCCCATGCCTCCTGCACTGATTTTATAATCCTGTTCATCTGGCCTCACAGCCCCATGTGTATGCTGTTACATGATTCATTTTAAAACTGCAGTGCCTTCCTGCAAGTCATCAACAGTGTAATGCATCTAATTTCTTTTTCTGCATCACCTCCTCAAAGTGCATTGTATCATGGAGTTTCTACTATGCCGTTTGGGTCTGTAATATACTTATGGCCTTTTTGTTCCAGCCATGAATAGAAGGAGGTTTGTTCATTGCTCCCCCCGCAAGCCAGTCTGCACATATGATTCAGCAAGTGGGTCTGCTGTACCAAAAGGTATAAGAATGAGTATTTTCTGCTCATATAAATATGTTTACATCATTAATCAATTGAATATGATGATACACAGTTAGTGTTACCATGGGTGATTTCAGACGTTATGCGTTCTGAAGTCATCACAGTGGATTCCCAGCGGTGACGAACCAAACAACCACTGTCCATGGTCAATAAAGGCCCCAAACAGATGTGACGGGACAGGACCATGGCAGGGAATCGCGCTGCCAGATCATGGCCCAGGGCGGCGCAACAGACGTGACGCCGATTCCCAGCCATGGTCAAAACACCCAGAACAAGCCGGAGAGGGGCAGGACATAGACATGGCTGACTGAGGGCAAACGAAGCCAAAAGGGACAAAAGGGAATGCCCACACAAGGGAAACGGGAAGGGAGGGGGGAGAGGGAGAAGAACCGCCCAGGTACCACACACAACAGGCACACAGACAGTGAGGGCACAGTGGAACACACAGCACAAACACACACACCACACAAGGCACAATGGGCACGGGGGCAGGGGGGGACAGGGACAGGGAAGAGGAGGGGAAATGGCACAGGGGCACAGCTGGACACAGGCAACAGCAACCAGAACCCCCAATACAGAACAGTTCACATGGGCACCCCCACAGCAACACAGGCTGTCCCGGAATGGGGGGGGGGCAGGCAGTCCAGGCACAGGCACAGCGGGAGCACACATGGAACAGGGAGTGGGCCGGGAACAGTCCAGGAGGCACACTCGGAAACCAAGCGCCGGTGAGGGGGCAATGGAGGGGACACAGGAGGTCCAGGACAGTGCAGCAGATCCAAAGTCACACAACCACATGGGCACCCAGGAGGGAGGGGGGGCAGGGCGCATAAGGGGGCACAGGTGAACGAGGACGGTCAGCAGCACCCAGGGGAGCTGGGGGGGCGATCAGGGCGCCGGAGGTGCACAATGGAGACGGCGGCCACGGAGGGGAACACCGGGGGCAGAGGCAGATTGGGGGGGGCAGAAGGGAACCGGAGCCACAGGCAGGGCCAGCAACACCCCAGGAAGCAGCCAGCATAGCAGCACGGCTGGGACAGCAAGGAGGGAGCAGGCAACGGGCCATGGAAGCTGGGCGGAGCTGGGAGCCCACATGGGGGCCAGGAACAGGGGGCCAGGAGGCACAGGGGGCCTCACAACCAGCTGCTGGGGGCCATGAAGGGCCCAGGGGCCGGGTTCCTGGCCTGGTGAATGAGGTGGGGCCAATGAAGCATACCACAGTGGTATCCCTGCACGGACATGTGGTGGGCAATCAGGTAGTAAGCCTTGAACTGATCCTGCATGGAGAGACCCAGCTGCACATCAGGATGGGACCACACACCGGATAGCGCCACCAGCTCCGCCGCGGTAGGCTCAGACACGCAGCAGTCAGCATCAGGGGGTCACAGAAGCTGACCCAGCTCCAACAGCCGGTGATACACCACCCCACGGGAGCGCTGGTACCCACGGACCCTGTGAACGCAGCCAAAGTAGGACACAGCCAAGGCAGGGCCCCCCTCCGCCAGACAGAACTTGTAGGCGGCCAGGCTTCACACAGACAGGGCGGACAGCGTCTCCACCATGGACCAGGCCACATGTGAGCACCTCATCTCCGGGATGCACCCATTGGGAAAGGGAACGAGCCCCAGCGTCTCAGCATGCAGCCGGCAATCCTGGGTGCTCGTCTCATAGCCAAAGTAATGAAGGCTAGAGCTCAGGCTCGCATAAGCACCCGACAGGCTGTCCGGGCAGCTCTACAGCAATTGCACCACCGGGGTATGCCACAGGTCACACAGGGCCATGGTCTCATGGAAGAACCACGGATGGGGGAGGGCCATGGGGTCCGGGAGTCCAGTGAAAGTACAGCCAGCCATGGTACTGCACACCAGGGAGAATAACACCATGGACAGGGGGGGCCACATTCCCTCCAGGGGTGGGAGGGGGTTTGGGAGGACACCAAGGCCGGCCGAGAAAGCCACAGGCCACAACAATGTATGGCAACAGAGAGAGGCGTGGGGTGCAGACTCAGCACACCTGCATGCACTGAGCACACAGACAGGACAGCCGACACACTAATCAGGCTGGCAAGAACACGATGTTGCCAACAGGGAGAGGTGGGAGGTGATGACAGGAGACATGCAGCTTCAGCCTGCATGCCCTTGTACACGCCGGCCCATGCACATGGCTCCTGCCAGGGACAGCAGGTGCGCTCAATACTGCACACCCACCGCCCCAGGCTGCCCGCCCTGCAGGAACAGGCACAGGCAGCCGGGGTGTGGGGTGGGGTGTGGGTGGGCACCGGCCATCCCAGCTTATATCAGAGCCACCGGGGCTCACCTCACCATGGAGCGGGACATGTTGGGGGCACGCTGGATGCTCCTTGGGCTCTGTGCCGAGTGGTACTGCGCCCACACCGATCAGCTGCGCATCCAGACCGCTGAGGTGCACCTGGGAGCCCACCTGCGGGTTACTGTGAACTGGAGCGCTGCAAGGGCCCACAGGGCTCACCAAGCCTGCAGGCGCTCCCTGGCCCAGCTCAGGGCATAGCGGGTGTCCGGGGTGGACTCACAGGCCGTGAACCGCAGCCGGACCAGGCCTGCAGCTATCCGCGAGGCGTCCAGCCATCTCCAATAGAGGAGGGAGACCATGCACCGGCCCGTCATGCTTGCTATGCCCATTGCCCGCCGCCTATAGGTCATGGAGAGGGCCCAGGGCTGGTGGTCCCGGGTGCTGGCTCAGTGGGACGAGGATGACTGGAGGGCACACTTCTGGATGGATAAGCTCACCCTACTGCAGCTCACAGAGCTTCTCACACCCTGGCTGGAGTGACAGCACACCCCCATGAGGAACCCCATCCCCATGGTACAGTGGGTGGCCATCAGGTTCTGGGCCCTGGCAATTCCCAACTCCTGCCGATCTGTCTCGCAGCTCTTTGGTGTTGGGGTGAGAACCGTGGCCTGTATCCTCCGGGATGTTTGTGAGGCTGTGGAGGGTGTCCTCCTGGACAGGGCGATCCAGCTGGTGGATCAGGGGACTGTGATAGCCAGCTTCGCGGCTGGAGGGTTCCCCAACTGCATTGGCGCCGTGGATGGCACTCACATCGAGATCCTCCGCCCCTCTGCAGGGGAGACCATGGAGTATGTCAGCAGGAACGGGTATTACTTCCTGCAGCTAGTAAAGCTGGATCTATATTAGCATTAAAGTAACAGCTGGGCAAATGGGGTTGATAAGTTAGGATTCGCCTTTTGGGGGTGTTTTATTTATTTTATTTCTGTATATAGTATTATTGTGATGTTCGTGATGTTTATGATGTATGTTTTGTATATTATATTTGATTTTGTCATGGCCTGTGGCCAGTGCAATAAATTTATTTCAAACTTCCTGCAGCTGCAGGCGGTCGTGGACCACCAGTGGCAGTTCATAGACATCTTCATGGGCAACTCACCTGCAGGGATTACAACTCACCTGCCTTGCTGCCGCTGCGGGGGGGCTCTGGGGGCTCGCTGCTTGTGTCCCGCGGCTCCGTTGCCTGGCCACCGCTGCTGACACTGACACCTGCCGCTGCTGCTCGCTCCCCGCTGGAACCTGCGGGGAAACAACAAACAGTAATGTTGGGGGATGGGGGGGAAACGTAGAGGCCAGCCACGTGGGCTGACCTGTCCCCTCGCCCCCCACCCGGAAGTAGCAGGGGGCATAAAGCCCCAGGGACAGCGGCTGAGCCGCAGAAGCCTGCAGGGATTACAACTCACCTGCCTTGCTGCCGCTGCGGGGGGGCTCTGGGGGCTCGCCGCTTGTGTCCCGCGGCTCCGTTGCCTGGCTGCCACCGCTGACGCTGACACCTGCCGCTTCTGCTCTCTCCCTGCTGGAACCTGCGGGGAAACAACAAACAGTAAGGTTGGGGGATAGGGGGGGAACGTAGAGGCCAGCCACGTGGGCTGACCTGTCCCCTCCCCCCCCACCCGGAAGTAGCAGGGGGCATAAAGCCCCAGGGACAGCGGCTGAGCCGCAG
>QEPC01009940.1:800155-820513 GCA_003113815.1 Sphenodon punctatus | reverse complement strand
CCCGGGTAAGTCCCCATAATGGCATCGGCCCACAGAGCTCAGGGAGATGCCCTCCCCCCCACTGTCCATGTCCCCAATGGTGTCTTGGGATGCCTTGGTGTCCAGAGGGGCAGGCGGTGGTCAGAGGGAGGGAGGACCCGGGACCCGAGGGGCCCCCCTGGGCGGCTGCTCTCTCCGGAGACCCATAGGAGCCGGGAGGTGGATGCAGGGCCACTGCTGGTGTGGAGGCAGCTGGGGCGGGTGTGGAAGCGGCGGGGGCACTGAGGGACCCGGCACTGGGCCCTGAGCAGGCAGGGTGCCCAGCAGGGCGGCTGCCATGACATAGGTGCACATAGTGCAAGCGTGCAGGAGCAGGGAGGTTCTAATGTCATGGGACCTGTCCATCTTGGCTGAATGCTCCCTCACCATCCCCTCGATGACCTGTTCCAGCCACCCAAACGCCTCTACCTGCCTGGTGTGTTCCTGGTGCTCCTGCCTCCGCTCCAGGTGCACCTCTGCCTGGAGCCTCTGGTCCTTTGCCTCCAACATCTCCAGGGAGCACTCTATGACTGTCTCCATGTGGTCCATGGCCGCAATCATCCACTCCCCCTGTTTTGTGGTGGTCTGGACAATGTCCTCCACCTGGTCCTCCCTCCGGTCCTGTACCCGTGCCCAGTGCTCCCTCATCCGCTGGGTTGGGGGCACAGGTTCAGGTTTCTGAGGCCCCTCTGGCTGTCCTGTAGGGTACATAGTGGTTAGTCTTTTGCCACCCCGGGCGCCTGCCTCCCTTGGTGCCCACCCCCCTTCTCCCCCCTGTGGGTCCCCCCTCCTGCCCTGCGTGTCCTGGGTCCTCCACCTGGTCTCCCCGGGGGCCCTCCCACCCTGCCTGTGTGCCTCACCAGGGTCCTCTGGCTGCTGCCTGGGCTGCTCTGTGTCGGCCTCCTAGCCCACCTGCCTCTGGGACCGGGGCATTCTGTGCCCTGTGGGGTATGAGGGGTGGTTGGTGGGGGGCTTCTGGGGTGCCTGGGCAGCCCCCCTGGATCCGGACCCATGTCGCAGGCTGTCGGGTCGGGTGGGGCCTGCCCCCCGGCTGTGCCATCCCCAACCTCCCTTGCCCCGGGTCCAGCCCCCATCCCATGTGCGTGCTTACCCTTGATGTCTGTCTCCGATCCCTCCGAGGCCGGCCCCTCCATGTTGCTGTGCTCCCCCTGCGACCACTGGCTAAGGGTGATGAGGGTGCTGGCTTCGGAGTCCGGCTGTCCAGCCAGGGGGTGGGGGCTCTCCGGGCTGCTGTCCGCGGGGGGGGGGGCTTCTGGTCCCCGAGGTCCCTGGGCATTCCTCCTGGGGGTCTGGAGCCCTGAAGTGAGTGCCTTCTTGTGGGGCAGCGAGGGGAGAGGGTACCTTGGCCTGTTCCCTGCCCTGGACCACAGCACTCCCCACGAGCCATGGGGAAACTATTGAGCCCTTCATATGAAGGATGCGGTCCAAGGCATCATAGAAGGGGGCAGTCTGGAGCCCGTGTCTGGACCGCTGGTTGTTGTCCCTGATGGCCTTGTACCCCCTCTTCAGCTCTTTGGCCTTGGAGTGGCACTGAGCGACGGTCCGGTGGTGCCCCACAGCCTCCATTTCCCGCACTATCTCCTTGAACACGTGCTCGTTCCTCTGATTGAGCGCTAGCTCCAGCTGATGCTCCAGGGTCCCCCAGATGCAGATGAAGTCCCGGGTCTCCTGGAGGCCCCACTGACCCCCTCGGTGTTAGGGCCTTCTCCCCCTTCTCCCCTCTAGTTACTCCTCCTCCTCTGCTTGGGCAGGGCCCGTGTCCTCCGGGGGTTCGGGCTCCCGGGCCTGTTTGAGTGTCTGCAGAACAGAAGTGGTGTGTGTGTGTGTGTGTGTGTGTTGGTGGGTGTTCAGGTGCTGTTCTGTCCCGGTCCCGCATCCCTGTCCCTTCCCCTTCGCTTGCCGGGTGGCTGCCCAGCCGGTCCCCTGCCCCCCCTTGGTGTCCCTGTGGTGTTGGGTCCTCTTCCCTTCGTTCCCCTTACCAGTTTCTGGGGTGCCTCCTCCCCTGGTCCGGTCGAAGTCCCCAGGGATGCCTGTCCCTGCTGTTTCTGCTGCTGCTGCTACCCCTCCACTGCCTGCATGTGCAGCATGACCACCTTCTCCTGCCTCGCTCTCTCGCCCACCGCTCTCCTCTGCCTCCCGTCTCGCTCCATCCCGCCACGTCCCGCTGCTGCTGTGTGCCCTTTAAATCTCCCTCCATGGCCTGTGTTGTTGGTGATTGCCTGGCAGCGATGCTGCATGCTTTGTCCCCAGCTGGGACTCATGTTGATTGATTCCGGCCAGTGATTGCCGTCCAGACGTTACTTTTTTTTGTTTCCCGCTGGGAATCTCTTTGACCATGCTTTCGGAGATGGTCCGGGCCGGAGGTCCGGAAGCGTGGTTGAATTTGACCCCATGTGGGTGTTGACTGTGGTGAACATCAGGCGGCCGCCGAACAAACGTTCAGGGCGCTTTGGCCCCGCTGCGGGATTGACCGTGGTTCACTGTGGTTGAGCGTGATCTCGTAATGTCTGAAAATACCCCATGATGTAAAATCCCTCTTTGTTATTCTTTTTTATCTTTTCAGAACCTCTTATATGTTATATGTTAATGAATATGCCCCACTGAAGAAGGGGTTTGTGCCCTGAAACGCGTTTGGGATTGCTTTTTTACAGCTTTTTGGAATTGTCATTGTTCCATTGGAATTTTGGTATTGATTGTTCTATTGGTTTTATGTCATCCGTTGACTTTTATGATTGTTCAGAATTTGGGGACTGATTTGGTATATGAGGTTATTTTTGATTATTGCTCCAGCATTTTTTGAGGGCATGGGGTTATGTTCATTGGACATACATGTATGATTTTGGGATTGTAATAAATAGTTGTACCTTTGTTTTTGTTGTGATTGTAGTTGTGTTGTAGCCTTTCGCTGAACAAAGGTACAGTTGCTGTTGGGTATCCTCACCCCGGCTGGGGTGGTTTGTGTGAAGCTGTCATTCCACCTCATCAAGAAGCAGCCACCCCAGCCCCAGAACTCACCATCAGGGTTCTGGGGCCTACGTTACAGGCAGGGAGGGCTGTCCATCCACTTCATCCAGAAGCTGCCACTCCTGCCCCAGGAACCACCATTAGCGTTCTGGGGCCTACATTACAGTCAAGGAGAGCCATCGTTCCACAGCATCAAGAAACAACCACTCCATCCCCAGGACCCACCATCAGGGTTCTGGGGCCATCATTCGGCTCACAGGGAGTCATCATTCCAGCGCATCAAGAAACAGCCAGCCACTCCAGCCCCAGGACCCACCATCAGGGTTCTGGGGCCTACGTTAGAGGCAGGGAGGGTTGTCCATCCATGTCATTCAGAAGCTGCCACTCCTGTCCCAGGACCCACCGTCAGAGTTCTGGGGCCGTCATTCTGCTCACAGGGAGTCATCATTCCACCGCATCAAGAAACAGTCAGCCACTCCAGCCCCAGGACCCACCCTCAGGGTTCTGGGGCCTATGTTACAGGCAGGGAGGGCTGTCATTCCACTTCACCCAGAAGCTGCCATTCTAGTCCCAGGACCCACCAGCAGGGTTCTGGGGCCGTCATCCCACTCACAGGGAACCGTTGCTCTATGGCATCAAGAAACAGCCAGCCACTCCAGTCCCAGGACCCAGCATCAGGGTTCCGGGGCCTCTGTTACAGGCAAGGAGGGTTCTCCATCCACGTCACCCAGAAGCTGCCACTCCTGTCCCAGGACCCACCATCAGGGTTCTGGGGACATCATTCCGCTCACAGGGAGCTGTCATTCCACCACTGCATCAAGAAGCAGCCACTCCAGCCCCAGGCAGGACCCACCATCAGGGTTCTGGGGCCTATGTTACAGGCAGGGAGGGCTGTTATTCTACTGCATCCAGAAGCTTCCACTCTAGTCCCAGGACCCACCATCAGGGTTCTAGGGCCATCATTCTGCTCACGGGGTGCTGTCATTCCATGGCATCAAGAAGCCGCCACTCCAGCCCCAGGGCCCACTATGATGGTTCTCGGGCCTACATTACAGGCAGGGAGGGCTGTCCATCCACTTTATCCAGAATCTGCCACTCATGTCCCAGGACCCACCATCAAGGTTCTGGGGCCGTCATTCCACTCACAGGGAGCCATCATTCCACTGCATCAATACACAGCCAGCCACTCCAGCTCCAGGACCCACCGTCAGGGTTCTGGGGCCTACATTCCAGGCAGGGAGGGCTGTCATTCCACTTCACTGTCTGCCAGCTAGCCTACGTTACGGACAGGGAGGGCTGTTGTTTCACTTCATCCAGAAGCTGCCTGCCACTCCAGTCCCAGGACCCACCATCAGGGTTCTGGGTTCTACATTCCAAGCAGGGAGGGCTGTCCATCCATGTCATCCAGAAGCTGCCACTCTAGTCCCAGGACCCACCATCCGGGTTCTGGGGCCGTCATTCCGCTCACAGGGAGTCATGATTCCACCGCATCAAGAAACAGCCAGCCACTCCAGGACCCACTGCCAGGGTTCTGGGGCCTACGTTCCAGACAGGGAGGACTTTCATTCCACTTCACTGCATGCCAATGCAGTAGGGGCAACCACCTAGCCCTGGCTGGGCCTCTGCCACAGCTCCACTGATGCTAGCCAGCCTGCAATGCCCGGCCAAGTAGGGGTGCCAGCCGCAGTTACTATGCCCTGGCAATCCAATGTCTGCTGCTGGTGCTGGTAAGGCACGTCAGTCATTTGCTCCTCCCTCTTGTAGACGGGCATAGCTCAGATGAGTGCGCCGGTGGGTGGGGGCCAGTTGTCCACAAGATTCACCACTGGGCAAGGCTTGACCAATTTGCAGTAGAGCTTCTTGAGCTCGGTCGAGTACGATGCCAGTCTGCAACGCCTAGCCAAGTAGGGGTGCCAGCCACTAAGCCCTGGCTGGGCCTCTGCTGCTGCTCCACCAATGCCTGGTAGCCTGAAACGCCCAGACGCTGCTGGTGCCATTGCTGCTGGGTCTCAGACATCCAGCCATGCCCCCACGGGCACCCCTGGGGGCCAAGCACCGAGTCTGCCTGCCCAGGTAACCCCAGGTGCCAAGCCCCAAGCCTTCTGGTCTCTGCTTCTGATGCTGTGTCTCTGACGGCCATGCCCCAACAGGCACCCCTGGCATGCCCCAAGCCTCTGCCGTGGCCAAACTTTCAGAACATTCGGGCGGGTCCGAACTCTGTGGGACCGAACCTATGAACCCAAAATAAGTTTTCAGACCAAACGTCTGAACGTCTGAGCAGCTGATCTCTGGTCTGTTTTCACATCCCTAGAAACCATATTTAGGATTGAACATGAGAGGTGTGCTTAAAGTTTCATATGCAGGCTCATGCTTGAGCAGCCACCGACGGCATTTGTAGAGGGAAGAAGATGCCGTATCCCGAGCGACCTAATACTCTGCCCTTGTGCAAAGAGGGTTGTTGAGGCTACCATACACTATGTTTTAGAATGTTCAATTTGCGCTGATCTAAGGTGTGTCTGGCTTGGCCCCTTGCTGGAGAAGGTCCCATACCTTTCAAATAAGGAGAAATTGATATGGCTCTTACAGCAGAAGGATGAGGCCACAGTTCTGGGGGTTTCTATTTTTGCCTACTTAGCAGAACAGTGTAGGCGTAAATTTGTGGTTAATACTTCAGAGGCTGTGAACTAGAATCTGTACAATCTTGGTTTTTAGACTTTTTATGATATCATTGTGTACTTTTACATGTTTCTGTCCTATTCTTGTTTTTGTATTTTATATTGTTGTCTTCTTCTCTGTATTTCAACCAGGGCGAAAGCCAGCACTCAATAAACTTACTTAACTTACTTACTTACATTTGGCTGCTGCCTGCAGAGGCTGGGAGGTTTAGAGAGAGGAAGTGGCTCTGAATTACTGTGCCTGCACTGCTAGCACAGAAATATGCACCCGTGGCCTCCGTGGATGAGATGTTCAGGAAAATAGCGGAATCTGTGGCTGCTCTACTACGAATCGTCTTCCTCTTGAGGTTTATTATCATAGAAGTAATAAAGAAGCTGGAGCCTCTTCCCTAGATTCTGCTAATACCAGTATATGAAACCATGCCCATAAGTCTGCTCTGTGCTCTCTCTTCCCTCTGGTAAAGAGGAGAGTGGGGAGAGAGAGCTCCTGAGGCTCCCATTGGTTTCTGGGCCATGAGGGCACCTGGAAAACGTGTCCTAAAATTGCCCTGAAACCATTTTTATTGGCTAGGTTGCTCCATAGGAACCCAGCCTGGGAGCCCCTGGCACCTCCCACAGCCCTTCCCCCGCTTTCCAGAGAGCATGCTTCCATGGAGCGGTGCCAGGAACATGCTCACTGGGGTGGGTGGGAGGTGACTTCTCCTAGAGACCATCCTGCCTCTGACTGACCTGACAAGGGGCGCAGCAGGAGGGAGGGGGGAGGAGGTGCAGGGGTCCCTCACAGGGAGCTGTTGGCTTCCCACACATGTCCTGTGTGCTGTATGGGGAGGCTCTAGACAAACCCGCCCTGCCCCCAGTTGAACCAACTTCCATCTGTGTGCCAGCCCAGATCCTCCCTGGGAGTATTGGGGTGGCTGTCCTGATCCTCCTGGGCTCCCGCAAATGCTGTGCAGCACTGCCCTGGTAGCCTCCTCCTCTGCTACCGTGCCCTGACGATTACCTGATTACCGTGGTAGCCATTAAGCCCTGGCTGCACAGGCACAGAAGCATGGGGTCCAAGCCACACTTCTACATCTGTGCAGCCCGTGCTATTTTTGGTTATTTATCTTTCTGGATATTTGGATATTAGGTTATTCAGTTATTTGGTTACTTCATTTTGGTTATTTGCATATGTGGAGTAGCTGAAAATAGGGGTGGTTTGGAATAGCTGTTCCATTTTTTCAGAACATTTCCATGAAAATAGAACAGATATTAAATTTTTGTTTGGAATTCTAACTGGAACATGTGTTTTGATTGGAATCCCAACTGAAAATAAAAAATAAAAAATCCATTGCGCATATGCAAAATGGCTGGTGCCCTTACACATAATGGCAATAATTCTATCACTGCCATTTTGGGTAAGAGTGGCAGCCATTTTGTGTATGTGCAATGTTTTAAGGGAATCCTTCTTCCCTCAACATAGTGGTGGGAAGGACGAGGGGGGTACTGGCTCCCCCGGTGGGGGGGGCTTCCCTCCTGTAGCCCAGCAGGTTTGGAGTCTGGGGGTGCTGTTGGATTCGGACCTCTGTCTGGATCGGCAGGTGGAGGCGGTGGCTAAAGCTGCCTTCCGCCAGCTGTATCTAGTAGGGAGGCTCCGTCCATACATCTCCAGGCCCGACCTAGCCACTCTCATCCATGCTTTCATCACCTCAAGGCTGGACTACTGCAACACGCGCTACATGGGGCTTCCCCTGTTTCTGGTCCAGAGGCTGCAGCTTGTGCAGAATGCAGCAGTGCATCTCCTTACAGGGACGGGTCGGCGGGAGCACATAACACCTGTGGTTCGCACTTTGCACTGGTTGCCTATAGTGTACCGGGCCCGATTCAAGGTGTTAGTTTTGATCTATAAAGTCCTACACGGTCTCGGCCCCTCATACCTCAGGGACTGCCTCTCCCTCCACGTCTCAGAGCGATCCCTGCGGTCTACCGGGGGCACCTTCCTGGAGGTCCCCCATGTTAGGCGGGGGGCACAATGGAACAGGTGTTCTCGGTGACCGGGGTGCGACTCTGGAATTCCCTCCCGACGGAAGCCCACCTGGCCCCGGGTCTGCTGGTGTTCTGCCGAGCCTTCAAGATCTGGCTGTTTGCCCAGGCCTTCGGAGGGGAGGGTGGGGTAGGTGGGGGGGGGGAGATGTTTTTAGAAATGTTTACATTTTGTAAATTTATTGTTGTGTTTTTAGTGTTGTAAGCCGCCCCGGGATGCCGTAGACATGAGGGGGCAGGAAATAGATATAATAAATAAATAAATAAATAAATAAGCATTCTACACTCTGTTACTTTGTCTTCCAGCAGCATATATTTGACTTTAAATATATATGGATCAGGAACACATGTTGCTAATTCATATGCCTTAAGATTGAGATGGATGCCATGGGAGCTGAGATGCGAATATGTGTTGGCCCTAGGGCATCATGATGTGCACCTCAGCTCCCATGACCTCCATCTCAATCTTAAGGAGGATGCTGTGCAGGGCATATGAATTAGGAACATGTGTTCCTGATCCATGTCCACCTAACAAAGCCTGATAGATGCCCATTTGTTGGTGGATATTAGGGCTCCAATGAATAGTAACCATTTTATTTGTGAGTATTTGCAAGTTTCCAAGGACCGGCTCCGAGTGTTCAGCTTCACTACTCGCTAAAATACTTGATAAAATAAAACCAAGTACCGACTATATTCTGAGTAGGACCCTTATTTAGGGGCAGGAGAAGCCCCATATGTTGCTCATTCGAGGATTTTCCAAGTACCAAATACCAAGTACCGGGCTGATTCCTCGGTTACTTAGTAAATCCAAGTCAAATACTGAGATATTCGGTAAAAACAATGTAATTTTGAATACTGAGTTTCAGCACTAGTGGATATCATGTCATTTGTTAACACCCTGAGAGCAAGTGTAGTCTTTACCCTCCTCCTCAGCTTTTGTGTGTGTGTGTAGCTGAGGGGATGTGGTATGAGCAGGGCTGATGAGTTTATGTGCAGCTGTGAGGCAGGAAGATCTCACTGTGCTTTACTGGCAGCACAGAAGTACATTGCGCTGTCTGAAGTCATTCCCGGGCTGATTGTCAGGGAGGCGTGCGTCACATTTGACCGCTTCACATCAAATCTGCTTTTAAACTTCTTCTCCACATCTGCTTCATTTCCACTTACGGACATAGCTACTAGTTGCAGCTGCCTCTCTGTACTGCTCTCTTGCTGGTACCATAGGATAGTATGGTAGCTGGAGTCGTCATGTTGACAAGGGATGCTGACATTGGTGCGATTCTGGACGGCTAGGAACTTCTCCTTTTGGGTCACACTCACCCCACTGCAAAGACCTGCAAAGGAGACCAGGATGCTGAGAGCCAGGACAGGGAGCACTTCTTCTGCCTGGTTGCCTGAATTTCAGAAGCCAGCTTCCAATTACCTTCCCAGCACCCCACCTTTTTGCTCCTCTTACTGAACCCCACAGCCTTCTGTTAGAGCGGAAACAAATATGTGTGGCCAATGTTGTATCCAACAGTTTCCCCCTCTTCAAATCAGGTCAAACAAAACATATCCGAACCACTATGTGGCTCCAGCTTCATCTCTGGAGACAAATATCCATTTTGGATATTTTGGTTTGGTTATTTCAGTGCAAACTATCTTTAATAGTGCCAAAATGAGGTAACAAAATAACGAATTAAAACAACTGAAATACTGAAGTGACTGAAATAGCCAAATTGAAATAACTAATTAAGCAAAAATGGGGTTATCATTTCAGTGGCAAATAATTCTTCACATATTTCGTGGGCTATCCCAAAATGTGAACAATTTTGCAAATATGAAAATGGCTATCTGTTCCAGCTCTACTACTTATAAGTGGCTGGCCCAGTTTCTTTGCATGTTTTGAGAGCTGTGGAAATCCTCTGGCCTCCCTTCACCTCTGAAGTTTCCATCCTCAAGCCATATATTCCTAGTGTCCCGTTGGAATAGGTACTTTGAGGGCTGAAGTCTGATTCTCCCCCCCACCCCCTTTATGCCAGCATTTATTATTTAAAATTTCTGAATATACAATTCCAGTGGGGAGGATTGTTCACCAAATCTGTCTTGTGTCAAAGCCACTAATGTTCACCAGAGTCTGCTTCCTACCTGCCAACAGCTGGAAGCCGAAGGAGACACCCAACGCCCCCCACATGGCTGCTCCTGAGGAGAGAAGACATGGAGTGATGAGTCTCTCCCACTGAAGGTGGGCACTGGCTGCCTTTGAACAGGTGAATCTGTGTAATGTCACATGAGTGGGAGGAGCTGAGCTACAGACACCTCTGCTAGAGTTGTTGCTGGGGAATGAGAAGCTGTTTAGCAGAAGCTGTAGACTGAAGTCAAGATATTGAGTAGCCGTCACGGTTCAGGATCTCCATGTCCATAAGAAGTGGTGTGTATGTTCAATCCCACTATGAGATGTCACATGAGGGCCAGGATATGTGGCATCACCCACTTCCTAATTGGCCTGCAGCAACCCTAGCTTCTTCCCGGCTGGGGCTGCAACTAAAGTGTATATGCAGTCTTTGGGGGAGGTCGTTAGAGGGTTTGCTGTAAGGTGTCATCGATATGCTGATGACAACCAACCGTATCTGCCTTTTTCATTGGACCCAGGCCCGGCAGTCTTGGTGCTTACCTGGTGTCTGTCAGCTGTGGGGGATTGGATGAGGGCGAGCCGCCTGAAGTTGAATCTCGACAAGACGGATGTGATGGTTGTGGGAAAAGCTGGGGGAGTGATGTCCCCTGTCATTGATGGGGTCTGTCCTCCCCTGTTATCTCAGGTTTGTAGTCTGGGGGTGCTCCTTTATTCGCAGCTCCGCCTGGATGTCCAGGTGGCAGCTGTGACAAAGGGTGCATTCCGCCAGTTACATCTGGTATGATGGCTTAAGTCGTATGTCTTGGACTTGGACCTTGTCATGATCATCCATGCTTTTATTACATCGAGATTGGACTACTGTAATGCACTCTACGTAGGGCTACCCCATGTGACGGTCTGGAGACTGAAGCTGGTGCAGAATGTGGCAGCACGTCTCCTTAGGGGGATGAGTCATCACAAGCATATTATGTTGGTGCTCCATTCTCTGCACTGGCTGCTGATAGTCTTCCAGCCCCAATTCAAGGTGTTGGTTTTGACCTTTAAACCCTGAATGGTCTGGGCCCCAATTATCTGCAGGACCGCCTCACCCTTCAGATCCTGGATTGGCCTCTGCTGTCGCCTGGGGGCGCCCTCCTTGAGGTTTCCTGGGTGTCGACCATGAAGAGAGTGTTCTCGGTGGCCACTCAGAGGCTGTGGAACTCCTTCCTGTTGGAGCTCCCCCTAGCCTTAGACCACCCCTCTTTTTGTAAATTGTGTAAGACCTGGCTGTTCCGCTGGGCCTTTGCTGAGGGAGATGGGTGAAGGGTGGGCTGGGTTAGAGTTGGGGGTTTTGTTTGGGTTATTTTTAATGTTTTATATTTTTATATGTTGATGATGTTATCTGTGTTTTTTTATATTGTTGTTGTTAGTCCCCCGATATACATAGGCAGGAGGGGACAGCATACAAATCTGAAGAAAGAAAGAAAGAAAGAATGAAAGAAAGAAAGAAAGAAAGAGGACTGTTGTCTGCTGAGCTAGTACCAGTGTGACTGAGCCTTGGCAGGACACTAAAGAAGAGTCCCCAGCAAGGGCAGGAATTTCAGCACCTCACTTGGCTGAGGTGAGGGGAATGTGCAGTGGCATTGCCAACCTCCTGAAATAAAATTAAGCAACATGAGCTTCAGAATTATGGATTTCAAGGTGAAATTATTGTATGGCCATTTTAAAATAGTGATCTAAGCATGTTTACAGCAATAATTGTGTTTCTTTATGGATTTTTTCACTGTAGGTGTACATTGAAAAAGTAAGGCGCTTAGCAGGAAATGTGCAGGGTTGTCAGGCATGCAAAAATATGCAGATTAAATTAATTTAATTTTTATATACAGAAAGCACTCTATTGTTTCTTAGATTTGTTAACAACTCTCTCATTCTTACAAATGGAACATTTTGGCTGGTTGGGGAGGGAAGGGAGTTGTCAATAGTTATGTCCCTGGTCTGACCACAGATAGCAGCATAGGTCTCCAGATTTCAGATGGGTGTTGTTTGGCGGGGAGGGGATTCCTGAAAACAGATTTTTTTCCCTTGGCAATTTCCTCACATTTTCCTGCAGCATTCATGTATATTTTATAATTATCATACACATTCCATTGTGCAACATATAAGGGTCAAAACCAAATGTATGCTCCTATAATTATTATGCAGGTTGGCAACACTGGTTCGTGGGTCTATCTCAGTAGCAAGTTCCGCAATTAACTTGTGGAGCTCATTGCCAAGTAGTTCTGTGAACGGCACAATCTCTGACTTTCGGGAACTGAAGTGAGTGGCAGGGCATGAATCACTCAATTACAACCTGTTGGGTACTTCTCAAGATCTGACTGTGAGTGGCCACTATTGGAGACATGATGCTGGGTAGGGGTGAAATGAACAGCTAAATTGCTGCTCGTGAGCATTTCCTGGGACAAACCGAGCACTGGGATTTTGTCAAGATTTCTTGGTTTTTGAGATTTTGTTTCAGCCCTAATTCTGGGCTCAGCGGACCATTCATCTGACCCAGTATGGCACGTCTTATATTATGTTCTTCAAGTGGGGTATTTTATCTGAGTGTCTTACTGCCACTTCTTGTTCTGCTCTGCTCACTCATTAGCTGATGCCTGCAAGTACCTTTGGTTCTAGAGGGACTGAGCACAGCTCCCTGGGGTTGCCTGTCTGTCTGTCATTAGAGGAACATTTGTTGGCTATTGTATATGCAGCCACAGGGCTACTTCACTGTCAGTGACAGAGCTGTGGTCTCTCAGGGACATGGTCCTCTTTCCTCCTACGGATAGGAGAGGGCTTCATACTCCTTTCTGTTTCATGGGCCTATTGACTGTGACTACCTCAGGTGAAGCAGTGGAGTCTGCAGCTGTTCTGCTGTGAATCTATCGGAAACATTGGCCTTTCTCTTGGGTTTTATCGACGTATTGATAGAGCAGCTGCAACCCTTTCCCCTCATGCTGCTGATACCAATACATGCAGTTGTGCCCATATGTTTGTTCATATCTCAGATGGGCTGCCTGACTCTTTTTCAGCACCACACTCAGGCTTTGACTGATCCCAGCATCAGTGCCTCCTGGGGGAGAGACAAAATGCGAGAGGACAGAAACAGTCGACTAATGACTGAGAGGAAAAGGCTCAGCACTTCTTTGTAAAAGCGTCTGGACTCGGCTTTCTGGTTCAGCCAAGACTTACCTGCAGTGAAGAGAGAAACAGTTGCACAACAGATTATCTGAGCCTTCAGCACTAATCATGTTTCCCCCCTCCCCCCTCAGGGCTCACATTTATTTATTTATTTAACTAACTGTTTTTTACCCCGCCCCTCCTGCTCCAGGCAACTTGGGGCACCTTACATAATAAAACAAATAAAAACATAAAACTAAAACAATACATTAAAAGAGAAGGCAATAAAACAATAAACCTGCCCCCTTCCCTAACCTCCACCCCACATCCCATCTCCCTTTTATCCATAAGAGTTATCCACTCTGCCATTTACACCAATATACATGGATCTGTTGTTGATCTCATGATCACCTCTAGCATTACGCACAGTCAATGGCACTCTCTAGGGAAGGTCCCACAGAGACCTTTGGGAGATGTGATCTGTGAAGCACACGGCAGATAGGGTTGCCATCCTTCTACTTTTCACCAGGACAGTTTGAGAATTTGTCATCTTTGTCAGACTGGCAGGACTACTGTCCAGAAATTAAAGTCCCGGACTGTCATAATCATCTGCGGCCTCATTTCCTTCATGGCCTGGCAGCTGCACCCTGCCCCACTGGCCCTACAAACCATCCTACATCCTTGAACTCCAGTCCATATCCAGATTCTGCTCCCACCAACCATCTACCCTGACTGCCCTTCCCTACCCCCCCATGCTCCTGTTTATTTCACAGTCCCTCTGCTACCATACACCCCTGCCCCATCCTCAGTCTAACCCTCTGTCAGCTTATGTACCCATGTGCCTGCACCCATTCTCCTATTTTTTAAAATTCACTCAGCCTCAGTATTAGTCAATGGACTAGTTTAAATTTGTGTATGCTTTATTGCTTACTACAAATCCATGCAGCTTTATGCAAATTGGCATCACCTAGTTTACTTCCTTGGTCTAGTTGGAAATCACTAAACATGGGATTGAGGCTGGTCAACTGGTGTAACAGAGGTATTTTTACTCATGCTTAGCCAGAGTAGCTGGGAGCTTTCAAATATATTTTACTGAGAGTCAGAGGACACAGGGGTGTTTTGTTTCCCCTGAATCAGTTCAAAAAGTTTTGGAGAACTTCAGCTTCCCTCCAGACAAACCACCAGAGGGAACTGCATTCAAACTATCTTCTGATTAGAGTAAAAACAGATAGCGAATTCCATAACAGTGCTTAGCAACTGAAATGCTACCATCTAACCAATTGGTAACTGCACGTGGTGGTTAACTGATTGTCTGAAATACTGGCTAGATTACTGGGTAACCAAAAATACCCATTTACTGTTACCTTGTAATTGATTTACTTTTTAACCATCCTACTGTTTTTCTGTGTTTTGATTTTTCTGTTTTACTTCTGGGTTTCCATCCATTGCTTGTTTAAGCAAGAATGAGGAGAAATGACATTGCATACCTTTTCTTTTATGGGATGGAAAACAATCTGCCCCTATGGGATGTCAGTCCCTATGCACATCTTATCCACTAGCAAAGTTATCTTGTCATGACATCCAGTCTCTAGGTATACCTCGAACAATAGCAAAGTGGAATCCAGCAGATTTGGATCAGGTACCCAAAGGGAAACTAAGTTAAGCTTGAAACCAGATTCTAGGGTAAACAGGAAGGGAATTAACAAGGCAGTAATACTGTAATGTGGTGACTTGATTAAACTGTTGGTTGATAACCAGTTAGCCCTCTGAAAGTGATTGTTGTTGGTACAGTTCAGTTACTGGAAAACCAGCTGTCATTACTATCTGTGTCTCAGATCTACTTCTTACTATAAAGGGCATGTAACAGTACAGCAGCTCCCCACCGACAAAAGCATTAATACTGACTTAATATGCACCAGAGCACCTAGGCTGAGCACCTCCAAAACTGGCATCTCCAGTTTGCCAATCAGAGAGAAAGCGTCCCTGTTGCAAAGAGCTGCATAAAATATCGACCCTCCCTAGCTACTAACAGTTAGTGGACACAGTCTTCATTTGAAAATGAAGGGCTTGGCACCCTCCCTTCATACCTTCAAATCTCTCCTTAAAACTCACCTCTTTCGCTCTGCTCTGTCTGACTCTTTGTCCTGCTGAGCCACTATTCCTATACCTACGATCGGTTTACCCTTATCCTTGCCACATGGACCTGCCTGCTGTCATTCTCATTGTACCCAAGCCAAGTACGTGCACTTGAGACCTCGCATCTTCATGAATGTTAGACCCCTTGTCTCTCCCTCTGTTCCCCTTCCTAAGTCTCTCCCCCAGCTCCTGTCTCTCAGATTGTAAGCCCTAGGGGCAGGGACCGTGTCTATTTTATTACTTTGTAAAGTGCCAGGTACACTGCTGGCGCTATATAAATGTTTGTTAATAATAATAATAATAATAATAATAATAATAATAACATGGACAGTAGGGGAATGCACATGGAGCATAGCCAGAAAAGGGGGGGGGCAGTGTTGTGTGGATGGGGTTAATTTTCTTAGGGGTATGTACCCCCTCAAGCCACAGGCACATCCCCTCTGCCTCTAGTCTCCTCCACCCCTCCTCCTGTAGACCTGCAGCATAGGAGTGGAGCTGGAGTCAGCAGCAGCAATAATTTTAGGTGGAGGAGGACCAGAGAAAGGAGAAGGGGAGAGATTTCTACCCCAGCATCAGGAAACAGGCAGTAGCTGAGGGGGAACAGAGTGGAGGGTTTTGAGGGTTGTGTTGTGTAGCCACCAGGGGTTTGTCTCTGCGGGTTTTTCATCACATCTCAGTGTGTTGCTGCCCCTTGGTGGTTCACTCATTTAACTGCTGTGTGCAGACAGCTTTGGCGCCAGAAAGACCAAGCACAGCTCCCCAGGCCTGCCGATCTGTGAACAGGTGAATACGCTTGGACTTTGGGGCTGCTCTTTCTACAGCCACAAGGATTATTTATACAGAGGCAGAGCCCAACATGCATCTCCTGTGAAGCTTTCATAGGGACATTATCCTCTCTCATCCTACTGATACCCCTTCCAACCCTATTGTATACTCTGTGACCACTTTCTACTGCGGGCGCATGCAGGGAGCTCCGGCTCTCTCCCAGAGTGTGAAGAGTCTGAGAGGTTTCTGTAGAGAGGAAGTGACTCTGAATCACTGTGTTGGCTGCTGGCAAAGAAATACACAGTGGCAGCTGCCTCCACGGATAAGATGTTCAGGTAAAAGATTCGGCTGAGTCTCTGGTCACTTTGCTACAAATCATTTCAAAATGTTGCCTATGTTCCCTTGCTCTTGTTTATTGTAGAAGTAACGGAGCAGCTGCAGCCCCCCTGCCCCCCCTTCCAAGCTACCGCTGGTAGCAGTACATGTAATTGTGTCTGTACATTTGCTTACAGCTTAGTCAGGCTGCCTGCCCCCTCAACCACCACCACCACCACCACACTCAGGATTTGGGTTATCTCAGAACCCCAGCATCCTGGGAGGAGAAAAGACAAACACCCAAGAGACAGTCAGTGAAGGAAATAATAACTCTGAAGGGAATGTTTATATCCTTTGCCTGAAACAGGGATGGGGACTCAAGTTGCAGTCTGTGATTTATTTGTTGCCAAGAGGCAAGTGGCCATGCAAAAGAGTATCCTCCAGATCTCCATCTCTGTATTACTGGCAGCAGGGGGCACTAACACTGGCTTTTATACAGCCCAGCCCTGTCAGTCTGGCTCCTTCCCGACCCCTGGAGACAACAGGCATGGTCTCTGTATGGCAGGTGTGCACTGGATCCTGAACCCAATGACCAATCAGTCGTGTGCAAGAGGGTAGGATAGTGATGGGCAACCTAAGCTAATCATAGGGCAACAGGCTTAGCAATATAATTCCTCCCCCAAGGGCTCCATCCAAGTTCTTCTTTACCACAGTCACAAAACAAAGTGTCCCAACCTTCTGGATGCTCTGGGAGGGGATCAAGGGAGAGGAGTGAGTGAATTACATAACCTTGAGACCACATGACCCATTGCCAATTGGTGGATGTTCACTGATACATCAACCATAACATCTGCCTCCCATTGTTTCTGGACAAGCACTTCAGTGGTAGCTTAGTGTTCATTTCCAAGCACCCCTACCCTGTACACACACACACACGCACACACACACACACACACACACACACACTGACTGATGAAGGTCCTGTCTGCATTCAGTGGAGCCTGTGGCTTGTGGGTTGCCCAGTACTGCTCTTGCAGCTGAGGTACATTCCTTGGTGCTTTTGGATGAGGTTATATGGATTCACAGATGAGAGAGAGATCACACACAAGCAAGATGGGTCAATGGACCATAAGGACAGTGCGTCATTTCAAAATTAGCCTCTCAGAATGCCCATCTATCTCGGCAGAGACCAAGAAATAAATGAACTTTTGCCAAAGAGCTTCTCTGCCATCCCTAATGTGAAATCCTGTACAACAATTGAAAAAAAAGCCTGGGAACTGGGAACTAACATTTATAACTCTATTGGATATCTAAAACAGTGGGCTAAATAAAGATGTGAGCTCCATTAGCCAGTCACTATAAAACATAAAATAAACAGATAGCCCTGCTGCTGACACCTATACTTGCTGTTACCCCTTCAGTGTATTTCACTGTTTTGAACTCTTAATGATCTTTTCCCCAACAGTCCCCTCCAAAATGACTGCTGTCAGTATAATCTAATATTTTATATTTTCTGACATCTCTGTTTGGATGTCTCGCCGTCAACTCAAACTTAACATGGCCAAGACTGAACTCCTCATCTTCCCCTCCACCCCCAAATTCCACATCTACTTCCCGCTCAATTTCCATTGAAGGTGTCACTATCCAGCCTGTCCCTCAGGTGCATAGCCTGGGATTCATCTTTGACTCCTCCTGCTCCATTACACCACAGACCCAGGCTGTTGCCGAATCCTATCGCTTCTCTTTGTATAATATTACTAAAATCTGGCCCTGCTTTACTGTTGCCACTGCAAAAACCCTAGTCCATGCTCTAGTCATCTCTGCTGCCAAAGTCATTCACCTTGCCTGTCTCTTTGACCACATCCAACCCCTCCTCTCCACCCTGCACTGGCTCCCTGTACAGGAATGCATTCAGCACAAGCTTCTGGTCTTCACCTTCAAGACTCTTTATGGCCTTGTGCCACCATACCTTTGTAATCTTATATCCTGCCATACTCCTGCCCGAGAACTTCACTCCTCCTCTGCCCCCACCGTTGCCTGCTTGTGACTCCCTTGTTTCTCTAAAAATTCATTTGTTCATTCATTCCATTTATATCCCAACCCTCTCGCAAAGCAACTCAGGGTGACTTGCAGTCATAAAAACTACAATTACAATATATAAAAATAAATAGATCACATGTATATAAATAACAAAAACATATTAAAAATCTGGCTAGTGTATAACCTCCCGCCCCAGCCCAACTAACCCTTCCCCTCTCCCTCACCAAACACCTGGCGGAAGAGCCAGGTCTTACAATTATGTCAGGAGGTGAGAAGAGTTGGGCTGAGGTGAACCTCCTCCAGGAGGGAATTCCAGAGTGACGGTGCGACTGCCGCGAACGTTCTTCTTTCACTCCAAATTCACCGATAGCATTGTACTTCCAGGAGGGCACCCCCGGACGGCTGCAGAGGCGGCCCAGGGGGAGAGGCGATCACTCAGATAGACAGGGCCCAGGTCATGAAGGGCTTTAAAGGTCAACACCAGCACCTTGAATTGGGCCCAGAAGGCAATAGGCAGCCAGCGCAGCACTCGGAGCACAGGTGTTATGTGCTCCCTGCGACCCATCCCAGTCAAGAGACTGGATACCGCATTCTGCACTAGCTGCAGCTTCCGGACTGCAACCAAGGGTAGCCCCACATAGAGTGCATTGAAGTAGTCCAGCCTGAAGGTGACAACTGCATGGATGATAGTTAGGGGTGTGTACCAGGGCCCCATGTTGTTTTTCATTATAATTTTCATTATTAAAATGTGTCATTTTTGTTTTTGTTAATAATGAAATGTCGTTTATTATTGTTGTCATTATCGGTATTGTTACTGATTTAAAACAAAGATTTTGTTTTTGGTATCATTACTGGTATTGCTATTGGTATACACTCTATATCTATATCTATATCTATAGCTATATCTATTATTATTATTATTATTATTATTATTATTATTATAATCAAGCATTTATATAGCTAAAGCAATGCACCTATCGCACCTATCGCTTGGACTCTTTGCTGCCCCGAGCTCCAATGACCACCAGACCAGGGGCTGGTGAGGTTGTGCCTTGTCTGCATCCTCTCTCAGATGCCTCAGTTCTCATTGCCTGAAGACACCATTGTGACCCTTCCAGGGCTTGCACTCTTTGCCATCCTGAGCTCCAACAACCAGCAAGCCTTGGGGTGGGTATCTCATCCTGGGCTGCTTTTGCAGGAGTAGCAGGGTAGAAATCTATTGAAATAAATAAAATAAATAAAAACTGTATACAGTTCTAGTTGCCTGGGTGTTATTGCCTGAAGATGCCTTAGTGACCCTTCTGGGGTTTGGAATCTTTCCCCATCTGATCTCCAATGTCCACCAGACCATGGGCTGGTGATTGTATCTCATCTACATACTCTTCCAGCAGTCTTGGCTGTTGTCATCTGAAGATACCTTGACCCCTCCTGGGGCTTGGACCTTTTGCCACCCTGAGCTCCAATGAGCACAAGGCCAGGAGCTGGTGAGGTTACTCCTCATCTGCATACTGTCCCAGATATTTCAGCTGTCATTGCCTGAAGATGCCATGGTCCTCCTGGCACTTGGATTCTTTGCCACCCTGAGCTCCAGTCAGGCGCGGCTCCCCTTCAGGGGCGTTGGGGGCGCTGACCCCCCCAAGTGCCCTGACAGGCGCCGCGCCCCCGCTCAAAGTAAAAAAAAACCCAAAACCTCCCCGTCGCTTCCCCGCCACCCGCAGCAGCCTCTCCCTTGCCTTTGCTTAAAGGGAGGCTGCTGCAGTGCTGTGGTCAATTTCATGTCAGTTTCACACTGAAACGGACCACAGCGCTGCTGCAGCAGCCTCCGCTCTGAAGCAAAGGCAAGGCAGAGGCTGCTGCGACTTGACTTCTCTTCTGGGATCCACTCCAGAAGAGCGGGTCCCAGAAGGCTCAAAAATCAGCCGCCCAAAGCGTTTTCCTATGGAAAACGTGATTGGGGCGGCTGAGCTCCTCTGTCCACAGCACGTATGTGACGTGCTGTGGAGGGAGGAGCTACAGCCTTCCATTGCGCTCAATGGGCGCAATGAAAGATCTCACCAGGGTGGTCGGGCTGACAGCCCTGGCGAGATAGCTTGGCGGGGGACAGAGGAAGTGGGAGCAGCGCGCATGCGTGCTTCCTCCCTGCCTCATGTCCCCCGA
>QEPC01009940.1:753419-768092 GCA_003113815.1 Sphenodon punctatus | reverse complement strand
ACAAGAATGGGAAGGGGGTAAGAGACGTTGCTCCACCAGCTTCCTGTGGCCACACCAAGGCTTAAATACTTCCTGTGGCCAACCAGGAAGCTGGGAGGCAGGGCTAAAGCAACTGGCTACAGCTGGGAGGGGGCATGACACACAGGGAGCAAGCACACAAGGGAGACAGAAGGGGGAAAACCCAACACCCTCACAAGCCCACCAGGTGGCACAGGGTGCTGGAGAGCCTGCTCAGCACCCCAAGGGCCATGGGTTCAAGACCCAGCCCTGACACCATGCAACGTCACCGCCCTCCGCAGGTTCGCTGACCTCCTATGCCGTTCCCCCTGGAGGAAGTAGCTATGCCCTGGCAGGAGGAGGTGGGCCGTCTGCTGGAGAAGTAGGCACAGCAGCATGAAAAAAGCGCTCAGGACAGTCAACAGCACAGTCGTGGCCTCAGGGGGCTCATCCTCCGGCAGCATGGTTCCACGGATCCCCACTTCTGGGAACCCCCCGATAGCAACCACGTGGCAGCACCACAGTGTAGGCTCTGGGCGGCCTCCCTCCCCCCATATGTGTGGTTGTGTGCCGCGGTTATGCTTGGTGTGTAAACGTGGTCACTGGGGCTGTGTGGTGCTAGCCGGTTGTGTGGTGTGTGTACCCCTGGGGGCTCCCTCACTTGGCACGTACTCCTGCCCCTGTGCTGGTGGTGGTATTGGAGGCAGGTGCCCGGCTGGGCAACCCCTGGGGCTCCCCTATCGGTTGGGGCGGCCCTGCGCCTCCCTTCTCCTGTGCTGTCGCACCCTGGTGGTGCGCTCCATATTCACTTGTGGTGATGGATGGGCGGCAGCACCGGCGCTTTGGGTGGCTGAGCATGAGTAGGGGGTTTGTGGGCCAGAGGGGTGTGCCCCTCAGGTCCCCCTACGTGCAGGGGTACAGGGTGCTGTACAGGGTGACTGCTGGGCATGAATGGGGTGTGTTCCCTGTGTTGTTGGTGCCCCCTTGCGCTCCTGTGCCCTGTTGGTTCACCCGTTCCCCATCTCCCTGTCCCCTCTCCCATGCAGTGATTGTGGTCATGTTCCTGGCTGTCCTGTGGCTGGCAGGGATGGTCTGGCAGCTGGAGTGGGTGGCCTGGGACCTGCGAACAGCCGGCTGGCTGTATGCTGCCATTCGTGAGTGTGCTGTTTGTTTTCTGGGTCCTTTCCCTGTGTGTCTGTGTGTGTGTGTGTGTGTGGGGGGGGGGGGTGCGGTTCCTTGCTCTGTAGGGTAAATAAAGAGCATTGTTCCCTAGGGCCAGAGATCTGTTGCCTATGTCATGGCTAAAATTCACTATGAGGGCATCTTCACCCTCCTTCCCAGCATCTCTCTGTGCGTGGCTGAGGCTGATGTCTGTGTGTGCACTAGAGGATGTGGTGTGGGCAGGGCTGGCAGGTTTGTGTACAGCCGTGAAGCAGGAAGCTCCCAATGTGCTTGGCTGGCTGCACGCACAGTAGTACACCGCACTGTCTGCAGCTGTCCCCTTGCTGACTGTCAGGGAAGCGTGTGTCACATTTGTCCGTTGGACATCAAATCTGTTTTGGAACCCTTTTTCCACATCTGGTTTATTCACATCTACGGATATGGCCACTAGCTGCAGCTGCTTCCCTGTTCCACTCTCCTGACGGTACCATAGGATACTAAAGTAGCTGGTTTCATCATGCTGACAGGAGAGACTGATATTGCTGCCAGTCCAGACAGCTAGGAACTTCTCCTCCTGGGTCACAGTCACTCCACTGCAAAGACCTGCAGAAGAGACCAAGAGAATGAGGGTCAAGACAGAGGGCACTACTTCCGCCTGGTCTGCATGTATTCAGAAACAGTGCCAAATCACCTTTCTTGGCCATGTCCAGTCACCTCCCTGCTCTCTGATTCCCCCACTTCTTACTGCTCCCCACAGCCATCTATAAACAGCCTGACTAGACTCTTCATACTTTCACTGTAGTTGCTATAGGAATCCTTTCCTCTGCAGCTTCTGTTACCTAGAATGGCTTCTCCAGAAGCTGTTACCTAGGTTCTCCTGTATCCCTTCATGCTCCTTCCACTCATCCAGCAATGGTCTTTATCTTTACACCTATCCTGTCTCTCTCTCTCTCTTCTTTCCTGCTGGAGCCTCTGTCATCTGCAACAAACACCAACAAATGTGACAGTGGCCCGCTTTCACCTGCGGACCACTCTCACATTTGTTGGGGGCCATCCAGATGTTTGCCCTGATTTTTCCCTAGGCACGTTGGCAGCTAGCCCAGGAAACAGCCCAGCTGACTGGGCCAAAGTGGGCTATCATGTGTGGTAGCCTGCTGTTCCTGGGCCAGTACGGAGTGGCCATCATGACAATGGAGGGCGGAGCAGGCTGCTGGGCCATCTGGCCGCACATTTGTGTGGTTCCCCATCGCTCTCCCATTTGGCCACATGCATGTTTATTTTGCAGCTAGATATGATCCTGAATGGGTTGCCAGCGACTTCCTGATCCAGAGTGGCTTGTGATATCGATCCTCCACCATCATGTGTGTTTTCACCCCTTACTTTGTAGACCCTCCTAGTCCTTTCAGATCTTAGCGGAAAGCTCCTCTTCTTACCCTTGAATCACCATCTTCAAATCTCTTATCCTGAGTAGTCTCATTCCAGGAAGTGGTAGGAGGAGTGCAGCCAGATTCCATCCCCCCCCCCCACCCCGTTTACGTCAGTATTTATTATCCAAAGGTCTTGAGGATACAAATACAATAGAAGAATGTTCACCAAATTTCACTGTTTTGAAGTGATCAATCCTCACCAGAATCAGCTTCTTACCTGTCAACAGCTGGAACCCAAAGGAGATCCCCAGCGCCCCCCACATGGCTGCTCCTGTGGAGAAGAGACACGGAGTGATGAGTTTCTCCCATTGAGGGAGGGTACTGCCTGCCTCTGAGTGGGAGGTGCTGGGTTGGAGACGCCTCTATGAAACAGCTGCTGGGGGGCGGGATTGGGCTGAGATAATGTTTAGCAGAAACTTCAGGTGGAGTCAAGGCACTGAGTAACAGCATCAGAGGCCTAGCTTTGGTCTGAAATTTGCCAGAGGGCACGGTGTGGGGCCAAATAAGCCCCCCTCCCTGACTTGGGAAAGTTCCCATCTAGGGTGAAGAGTGGAGGATGGGCAGAGGCATCACAGCTTCTCCCATGCTCCTCCCCACCACTGCACCCCTCCCCCCCACCCCCCAGTCCCAGCTCTCTGCCATTGCCCTGATGGGGGGAAGGGGGAGAAGGGAAGGTAAAGTTTTCCTTGCCGCCCTCCTCTGCTCTATGTGGCTTTCCCCTATCCACAGCTCCAGGAGTAGAGCTGAAACTGGTAGCTGATTTGCTGCCCATGAGTAATACCCAAGTACCGCATGAGGTACTTGATGGACTACTCAATTACTGATTGGGTACCTGGAAACTCAAAAATTTGGTAATTTCTGCTACTAATCTTTTGAGTTTCCAATTACCAATCAGTATAATCAGGACAGAAAACTCAAAAATAGGAATGAAAATGAAAACAATATGGACTGGAAGTAAAAAAAAACCAGGACCATAAGTTGATATTCTGGGACTGGAATTCAACTTTCTGGGATACAAAACCAAAAATAGGTATCAGAAGTCAAAAAATCAGAACGGAAGTAAAATAAATTGGTACTGGAAGTCAACATTCTGGGACCAGAAGTTGATATTCTGGGACACCGTGTACTGAAATCGGGCCCAAATCAGTACCGATCAGATAAAGGAAATATGATAGGTATAGCTGTTGTTGCGGGTACTTGTTTCACCTCTATCTGTAGACTTCCCCATTGGAAGTGCAAAAAGTGAGGGATAGGGCTACTTCTTTCTCCCACACTCCTAAACTTGTGGAGGATGCATCCCCCATAGAGCTGAAACAGGTAGCTATTTGCTACCAGTGGGCAATACCTGACATTTCAGGTAACCTGTTGGGTGTTCAATCAGTACCTGATTTCTAAGTTGGGCACCCAGTTATCTTAAATACCAGGTATCATTGTTACCGAGTCACCAATATTTTGATTTACTGACCAATTTCTGGTTTGCCAATCATTTCTAACTTAGTGTTTCACTTTTCCCCATGTGTTTCTGAATGTTCCAGACCCTTTTCCTATCTCAGTACATGGCAAAATGGGAAAGAGTTTTGATTAAATGTGCATTACACCCAATGTATCCTGCCACCTAACTTTTTCACTTGATTAAAAAAAAAAATGGAGGGAAGGGATTTTCTCTGTCTTGTGAGAATGCAGTCTTCATGTACAAATGAAGGGCTTGTGCACGCAACACACCGAGCATGGAGGAAAACACCCGGAGCTCAGCTTAGGGTGTCAGTTGTTTTGTGGGTGAGCTTCTTTTTTCCTAGGATGAGATTCCCCTTCAAACTGAGGCTGGTGAAGCCACATGCTCCTACCTTTGCTTCCTACTTATGCTCATGAACTTGAGCTGAGGACAGCAGCAGCAGCAGCAGCAACAGCGGGGGGAGGGGGGGGGAGGAAGAGTGGAGATCCCTGACCAGACATTAGGAAGCAGCCAGAAATAGGAGGGTGCTAGGGGAAAGGGAACCCAGCTGGGTGGGGAAGATGGAGAAAGAGTATGTTTCTTGGACAGGAAAACACCTGGATTTGGGGTGTATGAAGTCAGGAAGGGGATGTCTGGTCCCTCCTGCAACACCGCAGACTGCCTCCTCTTGTTATGTCCCTGGTGGAAAGGTGTGGAGAGGAAGAGAAGATGCTTCCCACATCCTCTGCTGGACATATTATTATTATTATTATTATTATTATTAACAAACATTTATATAGCACCAGCAGTGTACCTGGCACTTTACAAAATAATAAAGTAGACACGGTCCCTGCCCCTAGGGCTTACAATCTGAGAGACAGGAGCTGGGGGAGAGACTTAGGAAGGGGAACAGAGGGAGAGACAAGGGGTCTAACATTCATGAAGATGCGAGGTCTCAAGTGCACGTACTTGGCTTGGTTACGATGAGAATGACAGCAGGCAGGTCCATGTTGCAAGGATAAGGGTAAACCGATCGTAGGTATAGGAATAGTGGCTCAGCAGGATAAAGAGTCAGACAGAGCAGAGCGAAAGAGGTGAGTTTTAAGGAGAGATTTGAAGGTATGAAGGGAGGGGGCAAGGCGGATGTGGACAGGGAGGGAGTTCCAGGCATGGGGGGCAGCAAGTGAGAAGGGACGAAGGCGCTTAGGGGAGCAGGGAAGGCGTGGAAGGGTGAGAGAAGGGACAGAGGAGGAGCGAAGTGCACGGGCTGGAGTATGGAGGGCGATAAGTGCAGAGAGGTAGGGGGGAGCAAGGTTGTGAAGAGCTTTATAGGTGAAGACTAGGAGCTTGTGCAGGATTCGTTCAGGAAGGGGAAGCCAGTGAAGCGAAGAGAGGAGGGGCTGCACATGGTCGAAGCGACTGGCGAGGTAGATGACCCTGGCAGCAGAGTTTTGGACAGAGATGAGGGGAGAAAGGTGAGACCGGGGAAGGCCAGTGAGAAGGAGGTTACAGTAATCGAGGCGAGAGATGACCAGAGCATGAACAAGAGTTTTGGCAGACGAGACAGAGAGAAAAGGGCGAATCTTAGCAATGTTATGGAGGGAGAAGCGACAGGATTTAGCAACAGAGTCAATGTAGGGTTTAAAAGAAAGGGCTGAGTCAAAGATGAAGCCTAGGCTACGGGCTTGGGGGACAGGCAGGATGGTGACTCCATCAATAGTTATTGACAGTGAGGAAGGAGAGGAAGGATGAGGGGGGAAGATAAGGAGTTCAGTTTTAGCCATGTTGAGTTTGAGTTGACGTTGAGACATCCAGGTAGAGATGTCAGAGAGACAGTTGATGAGACGAGCTTGAACAGAGGGAGAGAGAGAGGGAGTAGAGAGATAGAGTTGAGTGTCATCAGCATAGAGGTGGTATTGGAAGCCATGGGAGGCAATGAGTTTGCCTAAGGATGAGGTATAGATCGAGAAGAGGAGAGGGCCAAGAACAGAGCCTTGAGGAACACCAACTGAGAGGGGGAAGGAGGAGGAGGCGGAGTTGGAGAGAGACACATTAAAGGAGCGGTCAGAGAGGTAGGAGGAGAACCAGTTATGGACAGAGCCACAAAAGCCAAGGGAGTGAAGGGAATCCAGCAAGAGTGAGTGGTCAACAGTATCGAAGGCAGCAGAGAGATCAAGGAGGACAAGAATGGAATAGAGACGTTTAGATTTAGCCACCAGAAGATCGTTGGTGATCTTAGCGAGAGCAGTTTCAGTAGAATGAAGGGGGCGGAAGCCAGATTGGAGGGGGTCAAGGGAGGAGTTGGAGGATAGGAAGTCAAGGCAGCAGGAGTAGACAACACATTCAAGCAGCTTGGAAGCAAAAGGAAGGAGTGAGACAGGACGATAGCTAGAAGGGTCAGAGGGGTCAAGACATATCACCCAGTGTGTCCAGAGCGAATGAAGGACTCAAGGGTTTGTGACTGGGACCAAAACCTACTGCTTTCTTCAGTGCCCAGCTGCAGATAATTCCCCCGGCCTCCTCACAGGGCACTAGGAAGAGTCCCCAGGAAGGGAATGAGTTCCTGAGGAGGAAAGGATGTGCAGCCAGCCATGGGGGTAATTATAGGAAGTGTTTCCTTCCCTCGTAGTTCTAAAGATGTGGGAAGAGCTTTTGTGGGTCAGTGTAAAAATTGCCTGTTCCACCAGGTGTTTGGTGAGAGACACAGGTAGGGGAAGGGATGGGAGAGGTTCAGGGAGGGAACTGATGGTTTTATTGTTATTTGTTTTACGTTATGTGTATAGTTTATGCTTTTATATTGTACACCGCCCTTTGAGCTGCCTTTGACAAGAGGGGGTGGGATAAGAATTTTTTATAATAAATAAATAATAAATAAATAATCCCCCCCACCCCATGTCAACCCACAGTTACTCCCTGGTTTGTTACTGCCCCCTGCTCATTCCTCTGTTCATTCATTTGGCTGCTGTCTGCAGGCAACTTTGGAGCTAGAGGGGCTGAGCACAGCTCCCTAGCATTACCTGTCTCTGACCAACTAAGCACTTCAGGGCTGCTACTGTATATGTAGCCAAAGGGCTATTGCACAGTGGTGGAGAGCTTCAAGTGTATCTCCTGTGAAGCTCTCACAGGAGCACGGTCCTCTTTCCTCCTAGTTCCTACTGATAGGAGAAGGCTTCTACAAAACCCTTCTCCCCCCAGGTGTATAGACACTGTGACCACTTCCTGTCATGTTTGGGAATGTGGGGGGAATTCCTGCTCTCTCCTAAGGCATAAAGATAACTGGGAGGTTTCTGTAGAGAAAGGAGGTGAGTCTGAATCGCTGTGTCTGTGCTGCTGGCACAGAAATACACAGCTGTATCCTCTGGCTCCACGGTCGAGATGTTCAGATGAAGCTGTGGAGTCTGTGGCCGCTCTGCTGCAAATCGATCTGAAACATTGCCTTTCTCTAGAAGTTTGTCATAGTGGAAGGAATAGAGCCACTGCAGCCCCTTCGCCAGAGGCTGCCGGTACCAATACATGTAAATGTTCCGGTCGGTTTGCTCACAGCTCAGGTGGGTGTCCTGCCCCTTTGCCACCACCATGCTGTGTGTTTGGGTTATCCCAGCCCCCCAGCATCCTGTGAGAGGAAAAGACAGAAGAGAGAGTCAGCGAAGGGGAATGTTTACGCCGCACCAATGGATTGAAAACCCTGGCAGCCTGTGACGTACTTGCTGCTGCCAAGAGACACATGGCTATGCACGCGACTATCCAGACCGCCATCCCTGTCTGACTGACAGGGAGCACTGGCACTGGCTTTTTTACAGCCCCGCCCTGTTGGTCTGGCTCCTCCCTTCCCCTGGAGAATGCAGGCCTTCTCTGTGTATGGTTTGTTTGTGCTAGGTGCTCAACCCACAGAATACTGTTGTTCGCCGCCCCGAGATGCATAGGCAGGAGGGGGTGGCATTTAAATCTGATTAAATAAATACATAATAAGCAGTCATGTGTTCCAGGGGAATGATGGGAAACCTAAGGTAATCCTAGTACTTGCCTTTTAATGCCCCTGCCCAAGTGCTCCATCCAAGCCCCACTTTACTATAGTCACAAAAGAAAATGCCCCAAGGAAAGCTTCCTCCTGTTGCTGGTCAGTGTGTGCCCACTGCATTCAGGGTGAGAAGCTCCCAGCCTAGCGGATGCTTTGGGCAGGCAGGGGAGCAAGGGGGAGGAGTGAGTGGATTTTTACCTTGCTGAGACCATGTGAACACAGGGCTCCCAATGTCATCCCCATGGCTTGTGGGGTGCAAAGCACTGCTCTAGGGGCTGAGGCCAATCCCTTGGTGTTTTTGGATAAGGTTACGTGGATACGTAGCTCAGGGATAGTGCCCACACAAGCATGATGAGTCAATAAAGGCAGCATGTCACTTCAAAGTGAGGCCCAATGAATGCCCAACTAAGCAGAGTTGAGACTCAGAAATGAATGAGCTCCTCTGTCTATTTGATAACCTTGAATCCTGTTTGACACCTTGAAAAGAAAGGTCTGGGAACTAAAATGCATAACTGCTGGATATAGTTACCCAAACCAGTGGGCTACATAAAGGTTTATAATCTGTAGGCCACTAGAAAAACATGAGAATAACAAATGGCCTGCTGCTGAAATGTGTCCCTGCTGTTTTCCATTCAATGTGTTTAAAGGTTTTGAACTGTTAATGACTCGCCCCCCCCCCCCCCCCAACAGCCCTCCCCGCAGTGATTGCCCTCAGGTATTACCTACTGGGATGTCCTTCTAGGGATGTGCATTCGGGTTTCTATAAAATATAAATAAACACAAAAAAGACCTTTTCAGGTTCCACATTCAAAATGCAAATACTAGAGCTGTGTATGCGGGTTCTAAGTGAACCAAATATTTCACCAAATGCATAGTGTCTGAGGTCTCAAATTGGGCCCCAAAAGCACATATCCAGCTTGGAGCCAGGCTGGGAGGCTGCTCTCTATCTCTCAGCTTAGTTGCCTGTTTTGGGAGTCGGTAGTAAGCCCTCCTGATATGCAGGGCCACTGCTGTCTCAGAACTTCAGTCTCCAGCATTGCAGCCAGGCCCAGCATAGTGGAGACCAGTTAAGCCAGGGGAAAAAGGTGAATCCCCAAACCAGCAAACCCCTCCATTAAGTGACACCCCTGAACCAGTCATATGTTCCATTCCCCATCTGCAAGCCAGCAACCTCCCCTGAACCTAATCCAGTGCCCCATTCCTCTTTTCCCAACCAGCGATCCCTTCCCTAAGCCAGTGATCTCCTCTAAGCCAGATCCATGCCCCTTTCCTACCTTCCCAAGCTAACAGCATCTCTACCAAGCCATCTGTATTCACCATCCTCCCCCAAACAAGGGTCCCCCCTTTTAAACTGGTAGCAGACTTAGCAACAGTCTTAACTGCATTTTTCTTTACTTATAGGCCTGTCAAACTGCACTGTACTTCTACACCAAAATAACCCATATGCAGGGACCCAAGTTCATTATATTTTCCACATTGGTGGGAATGGGGAAAATACAGTGAACACGGGTAAAGAGACACGTATGATACTAAACACAGATACAAATACAAATATTTGGCCCTGTGTGCAGTGCTTGAATGTACCACTCTGGATAGTGCTCAGTGGGCATAGGTCTGGCAGTGGCTACGGCATTGAGCCTTTTTTTAAGCATGTAAGAACAGAGGAGGTGTTGTGTGGAACAGGGAAGAGACAGTCTTGAATCTGGGCTCACTTGACAGAAAAGCTGCAGGCAGACATCTGGGGGAAAAAGGCAGTCTTTAGGGGAATCCGCACAGTCCTGGATTTGCGAGGCTTATTGGTATCTGTTTGTGGGAGCATTAAAGTTTCTGTCAGCTGCTTCCCATCCATCCTTATTCAATCTGTAAAAATATAAGTAAATGAATTTTTCTTCGCACCATAGGTGTCCAGTTTCTTTCGTCTCAGAATGAAAAGAATCTAGGAAAGGCTGTCCAGAGAGTTTGTGCTGCTCAGGGAAGAGGGAGAAACACTAGCCTGCATTACTTAGGCCACTTTTAGACGAGCGGGCCAATCTAACTCATTGAAAAATGCTCTTTGAGAAAAGTCACATGGGAGGTGTTTAGACGCACCCATCACATGGGGGCTGTTTAGATGTCGACCATCATTGGAATAGTGGCTTGCACATTATTTTTAAAACCACATTTGAAAGACCTCAATATCGAGGTCTTTCAAATAAGTTTTTTAAAATAATGCACATGCCAGCTCTTCTAAAAGCGACCCAAGTCCGTAGTGCCCAAATTTGGTTGCCGGAAAGTACTCTGTGTGACCCAAAAGCTTGCACACACTAACACAAGATACCATTTGAAGTAATCTGAAGCATTTTGTCTCCAAATCACACATTTGGGATGAACATAACAACCCCATATCTCAGGAGTGGAGGAAAGGAAGTTTGCGATGCCTTGGCTGAGGCTACTCTTCGGTAGGGGGAATAAAGGGCTTTATCCCTCAGGGGGTATTTTCAGATGTTCCGGGGCCAATTCGCTTCGGCACGGAATCACCCCTTTGATTTCCCACTGGGGCCACTGCGTAACGGCGAACAGACGCGGTGGCCGATCCCGGCGGGGAATCCGGTGGTGGGGGTGGGGTGGGGCTGCGCGGCGCAATGTGCGGGTGCACAGCCCCGGCCCCCCACGCTGACTTGGCTGCCCGCCCTCCAGGAGTGGGGCGGGTGCCACGGCCAATGCGGCCGCAACGCCCGGCTGCGCCCTCCCCCCCCCGCATTGACCACGGCCCAGAATTCTGCCGCGGATTCCGGGCCATGGTCTGGGAACAGACGAAATGGTCCCCTTCATCATGGGGGGGAAATCTCATTCCTCACGCAAATGGGGATGGTCCCGCTGGGACCGCCGTTTGTGTGGTAAATGTGATTCCCCCCCATGATTCACGGAGGTGAACATCTGGGGGGAAACTTCCATTCCCCCCCAACAGACGTTCCGGGATTATGATCATGCCGTGGGATTCCCCGTGGTTGACTGTGATCTCATAACGTCTGAAAATACCCAGGGTGAGAGAACAGTTCCTTATGCCAATGGTTAAAATTCACTCTAGGGGTAGCACCTTCACCCTCCTCACAGCATCTCTGTGTGTAGCTGAGTGAGTGTGTGTGTGTGTGTGTGTGAGGGGATGTGGTGTGGGCAAGGCTGGCAGCATGAAGCAAGAAGTTCTCACTGTGCTTGACTGGCTGCACAGTAGCACACTGCACTTTCTGCAGTCGTCCCCAGGCTGCTTGTCAGGGAAGCGTGGGTCACATTTGGCCACTTCACATTGAATGTGCTGCTAAACTCCTTTTCCATGTCTGCTGGACTCACATGTACTAGCTGCAGCTGCTTCCCCGTGTCCCTCTCCTGCTCATACCATAGTATAGTAATGTAGGTGGGATCATTGTGCTGGCAAGGGATGCTGCTGTTGCTGCCATTCTGGACAGCTAGGAACTTCTCCTCCTGGGTCACAGTCACTCCACTGCAAAGACCTGTAGGAGAGATCAAGAGAATGAGGGCCAGGACAATGGCATCTCTTCTGCCTGGTCTGTGTGCATTGCAGAAGCCAGCTCCAAATCATCCTCCATGGACATGGACAGCCACTTCCCTGCTGTTTGTCTTTACAACCCCTTACTGTTGCCATCTATCAATGACCTGACCAGGATCTTCACGTTCTTTTACTGTCGTTGCTGTGGGAAACCTCTCTCCTTTCAGCATCTGAAAGAGACCACTCCCTGCTCCTTTCACTCATCTAGCAGAGCGTGTGCTCTCTCTCTCCCCCTCCTCCTGGAGCTTTTACCACCTGCAGCAAACACCATGATCCCGCCAAACCCCTTTGTCCTCGCAGATCTCAGCTGCAAACTCTGAGATCACCATCTTCAAGCCAACTTCCCATTGGCATAATTGATTTTGAAGATTGCGAACTTATTTTTTCTCCTCTGCTTATGTCAGTATTTATTATTTAAAGGTTTTAAGGATACAAAATAATGGAAGGATGTTTGCCAAATCTCCCTTCTTTCAAAATCACCAATGTTCACCAGCCAACTTCCTACCTGCCAAAAACCGGAAGCCAACAGAGACACCCAGTGCTCTCCACATGGCTTCTCCTGCAGCAGCAATATGAAAAGCTGAGTCAGTCACACTGAAGGAAGGCACTGGCTTCTCTTGAGTTGGTGGAGTTCTGCAACCACATGAGTGAGAGGAGCTGAGCCAAAGATAGCTGGTTCAGAGCAGCTGTGAGGGGTGGAGACGCTGCTAGCAGGAGTGGAAACACCAAGGAGCAGTCTCAGGGTGCATTCACATCCTCTCAATGTCCATAGCAAGGGCATGAAGCAGCCCAAATCTGCAGTCTCACCGTGAGATTTCAGATGAACGAAGAGGTCACTCAGGATGGGAAAAGGCAAGGAGGTTCCAGATTATGAATCTTTACCATAGATCTGTCCTCTCTCCTTATGCACATGCTCTCATTTCTGCTTCCTTCCTCTAAGCCAAGTCTTTCAGCACTCGTGGGCAGGAAGTGGATCCAAGGGCCAGATCCAGGAAGTGGATCCAGGGGCCAAATAAAAGTTATCCACAGGCTGCACATTAGTGACAAGTACACACACAGTTGAGAGCCTACTGTCTGGATTCTGGCTAGCCAAAAATCTGGGATGAAAACAGGGAAAGAAAACCACTGCTTTTGAGCTGCTCTCGCTCCCCCCACCGGCACTCAAATTTTGGGTGGCTCAACTCACAAAGATGAAGATATGAACCACAAAAAAAGGTTGGGATGGTTCAAGATTGACCACTACCAATTAACTTTTAAATGGTTATAACTTTAGATCGTGGTAATGATCTACTTGGGCCACTTTCAGAATATTTTCCAGGGCTGTTTTGAGTTCCCAGTCTGCCCCTGGATGAACCCCAAGATGTGTGGCAGCAAACCCCTGTCCTGCTTGCAGAAGCCCCCGCTTCTTCTCAGTTGGAGGTTGGGACTGATCCCTGGCTGATAGGAACCTCCTCTGGTCTCCCTGCAGCACCACTGAATTGGACGAGGGACCATTTGAACACATTACCTTGCCTGCATGGAGCCATAAAAACAGACAATCGCTGCAGGATTTCGAGGAGATATTGTCTGTGTTTATTTAGGTGGCCAGCTCTGAATCTGTTCACTGGAACCATAGCTATGTGGCCAATATAATGTGTTTAAGGCTGCTTATAGATCAGAACCACGTGCTCGTGCCTGAAAATCACATGCCTGTAAAAAAGAGCGTGGGCGGGGTTTAGATGTGCGGGGACGCACCTTATCGTGCTCGCACATTTTTTAAAGGGGCATCTCATTGAGGTCTTTAATTGGCACCTTTAAAAAAAATTTCGAGCACGATAAGGCTCGTCCCCGCACGTCTAAACCCCGAATGCGCTCTTTTTCACAGGCGCATGATTTTGAGGTGTGAGCATGCGGCGCTCGTCTAAAAGTGGCCTAAGCACTACCACAAGGTAATCAGGGGCCCAGCAATCACATTTTAAAATGTATTTTTCTGTCTATTTATTTGGAATTAAATAACTCAGAGAGGTTGACAAAACATTACCAAAATACAGTATATGTAAACCCACCCCAGCACCTCCCCCTTGAATCCTATTCCCACCAAGTGCCTGACGAAATGGGAAAGTCTTACACTGTCTCGAGCTTGGGCTCTGGTGAATTTCCAAGGGAAGGGAGTGCCAGAGCTCTGGGACGCTAATGGTCACTGAGAAAGCCGCATTGCAGACTTTGTCTGTGCACTTACATGTGGCACCATGATGGAAGTAGTGGGAGGCTGGTTTCAGCTGACCCTACGACTTGCAATGGAACATAGGGGTTGAATGTGGGCAAGAAGGCTGATTCCCAAATTCTTTTTCCAAAAGTTGTGTCTGGTGCAGCCACGAGCGTCAGAGAATTCAAGAAAACATTAAGAAAAGAAAGTGACTAGAGCTCTGCACAAGAGGCAAAAAGCCACATGGGAGAGGGGACTCACCTGGGACCATCCCGCCGTGCTGCGCTCACCATCTGCCGCCGGTGCAGAGGGGATCCCCGTGCTGCTGCTGCTGCCTCGCTCCGCTCCCTGGCTCCTGGACCTGTAGGGGGGCAAAGAGACTCTGTGAGTGTCGGGGGGAGGATGGGGGGGAGCAAAGAGGCCAGCCGAGAAGGCTGTCCTATCCCCTCCCCCACCTGGAAGTAGCCGGGGGCTTTAAAGCCCCGTGCCCAGCAGCTCCAGCTAGAGGGGACTCACCTGGGACCATCCCGCCTTGCTGCGCTTGCCATCCGCCGCCGGTGCAGAGGGGATTTCCATGCTGCTGCTGCTGCCTCGCTCCGCTGCCTGGCTCCTGGACCTGTAGGGGGGCAAAGAGACTCTGTGAGGGTCGGGGGGAGGATGGGGGGGAGCAATGAGGCCAGCCGAGAAGGCTGTCCTATCCCCTCCCCCACCTGGAAGTAGCCGGGGGCTTTAAAGCCCCGTGCCCAGCAGCTCCAGCTAGAGGGGACTCACCTGGGACCATCCCGCCTTGCTGCGCTTGCCATCCGCCGCCGGTGCAGAGGGGATTTCCATGCTGCTGCTGCTGCCTCGCTCCGCTGCCTGGCTCCTGGACCTGTAGGGGGGCAAAGAGACTCTGTGAGGGTTGGGGGG
>QEPC01009940.1:731695-748856 GCA_003113815.1 Sphenodon punctatus | reverse complement strand
GGGTACTGAATGTACCAGTATCGGATCTCCCAGGTACCGGATTTACCGGTATCGGCATACCGGATTTTTAACATTGGTCATGGTGCCGGATTTTTTACATTGCGGCCATTGACTACAATGGCCGCAATGTAAAAAATCAGGTACCATGGCCAATGTTAAAAATCCGATATGCCGGTAAAGGTAAATATCAGATTTATCGGATTAAGATGATACATCCAAATACTGGCAATATCAGATCTCAGGAGAACCGATATTCCCACCCCTAAAAAACACCCAGTGATCAGTCATTCCCTTCCACCTTGGGTCACGTTCCAACAAAAAGGTTAGAACTGAAGTTATTAAATAGGCTTTATTAAACTGAAGTAACTAGTCCATTTCTGAAGCGTTCAGATGAACTAAACTGAAGTAACTGCATTGGTTTAATTAAACCACTCTGGCCTTGATCCTGCCTTCCCAGGGGGTTCTCCCACTCGGTTCCCTGCACTTGCCTGCTCTATTTTCAGTTTTGTAGCAGCCACTGCAGCTGCAGCACAGCTGCCTGGGTTGGGGAGAGAGGACAGCTTTGGCAGGCAGTGAGGAACACTCAGTGTGGGGAAAGCGCTCCCCAGTGCTCCCCCAGAGGCATCTTGCTAGCTCCAGCAATGATGCTGCCCACTGGTGAATAAATTCCCCACTGACAGGCTGTGCAGGAAGAGCTGGGATTGAGCTCTCCATCTCCCTTACACCAAGAAGGTCACACAAACAATTACATTGATTTAAAAACAGAAGAGGAGTATGTTCTCCTGATTTTTCAGAAGGACATACTTCTCTTCCTCGTCCTGAACACCATCGGTTTAAAGGGCTGTTCGTGTGAATGCTATCAGAGTTAAGCTGTGTTAAGGCTTAATTCAAACAATTAAAATGGTCTTTGATGTCCTATTTTGCTGGAGCTATATTGCCCCCCAATGGCCGTGACCAGAAAATGTAACAGAAAACAGACCTTTCTCCCGCTGCCCCTCATATCCCAAGGTGTTATACATGATGGGGAATTTGATTCAAACAATGTAGGCCCTTTTCAAATGGGCCTCAATGGGTGGGTGGAGATGTGCGTCTGCACACACATCTTCACCCACCTCCGCCCATCTCCATGCATGGAGCCACCGGCATTGGAGCCTGTTGCTCTGTGTGTGGGTGATGGGTGGAAGTGGGTGGAGCACAGGATCGCACACGCCCCCTCACCGCACACCCACCATGGGTGGCGTTCTCATGGGAGTCTGCTCCCACTGCACATGTGTGCGGGGGGGGGGGGGATTGCACCCGTGTGAAAAGGCCCATATTCAAGAATGGGTTAGGCTTTTAACTTGCCTCACCAATGCCAAATCCATAAAATAGATGTGTGAACTCACAATGTTGCTTGTCAGATAATGTTGGATCATATAGGTTCTCGAGGCAGGGCGAGGAATAACGTTTTTCATTAATTACAACATGCCCTTACTGTAACCAACCTCTTGGGATCAGAGCCTCTGTTCATAATAGTGAAAGGACAACTACAATACCAGGGAGGTAGCTTCCAGATTTGTTCTAGCCAAAGGCTGACTGCAGTAAGAGACATTAGACCTAGGGTGTGCTGTATTAATTACTCATGTCCTAATTTTGCTGCTCAGTTATCAATCTCCATTTTTGTGTTCCTAGGTACTTAAACTGCAGACCCTGAAAATCCAGAGCTCAGACGTCTCGATGTTTCAGAATTTTAGACCGCCACTCAAGACTGGGCCCAGAAACATGCAGACTCTGCTACCACACAGGACTCTAGGTGTTGTGTGTGTGTTGGGGAGGGAGGGGGAGGATGGCCTCTAATATGGAGAGTCCACAAATAAACTTGAAATGACAACATGAGTGTGAGAAGCACTAGCATAAAATATGGGTCTCAAACTGTGGAAAGCCCTGGCCTGAAGAGGGCCTGTGGAAATTTGGGAGGTGGCCCAGGCCACAACACCATTTTTCATGGGACCCCAGCTTCCCTGAATCCAGGACTGCCTTCACTATGCCTCTCATGGTGAGGGAGAACGTCTGAAATTCCCAGAGTTGAGTATGAAGTAAATTTCAAATCTCACCTCCATTCCCCCATGCCCACTCCGGCCCTTTTATATTTATATTTTACTTTGCTCTCAGGTAGATGGGCCCCTTGGTATCATGTTCCTGATGCAGGACTCTACTGTAGTCCCCCCCTCCCCCCCCAGGCCACTCTGTGAAGAGTGCACCAGCAATGGCAGCCCCAGTCATAGGGTGTTAACAGATGAGACAGTAGTCCACAATAGACCACATCAAATGGGTGGCCACCTGCCTGTTTATTAGGCCAAAAAGGTGCACCAAAAAGTGAAAATAAACAAGAAAACTGACAAAAGCCGCAGTGGGGGAAGATTCCTGTACCTAGGGGTTGTGGTAGCTGTGCATCAGGTGGAGCGTGGCATGTGCCAGTCTGTCCTGTTCATCATGCAGAACCAGCAAGTGCGGCTGCGCACGGGCTCCATAGAGCGATCTCAGACTCTAGCAGGCAAATCTCTTGTTTGTTTTCACCCACTGTATATTGCTGGCTGGGCTTTGAACTGCCACTGCTGTGACCGGGGAGGAAAGAGATGGTTCTCTCACCGTAATGATAGCCCAGGCCAACTGTAGAGAGACACCCACACTTCTAGTGGAAACATATGTGACAGCAGAGCACCACTGTCTCATCATGATCTGGACTGAGAAGCTGCTTGAATCCCAGTCAGGATCAGGTCCAGCCATGGAACAAACATCCATGTGGCTAGGCCCGGGGGCATCCAGAGGCCAGCCCTCCCATGACAGACAGTGATGGCCAATGACAGCCACCATGGCCTCCCATCATGGGGACCACTCTGGACTGGGCTGGGAACAGTGGGCTGGTCAGGCAGGCTGTTTCCTGAAGTGTTGGTGGCTAGTCCAAGCCACAGACCAGACTAGCTGACAACACTCCCAGGAGAACTCCAGGGCCAACATCTGGACAGCCCCCAACAAACCTGATGGTGGCCTGCAGGCCAAAGCAGATCTAAGCAGGCCTAAGCAGGCCACCATCATGTTAGTTTCATTCTCAGTGTCCCTGGAAGTGACTGGAAGTAAGGGCTTCTGCTGAGTACACTGCTATGTTGCTGTCGCTGCTGCTGCTGCAGTTCATACCTTTGTAGGGTTTGAGTAATTGAAGGAGGAGGCAGCTTGTCCTCTGAGAGTCTTTCCCTCTTTTTCTCCCACTCCCTTTTCTCTTCCTTACCTCCCCCCTCATTCTGTTTCTCAGAAGCTCTCTCATGTTGGAGAGTAGTCAGGTTTTTGTTTGAGTTTCTCATTTCCTCACAGCTCTGTGTGCATCACTGGAAGCACAGAAGTAGACAGCAGACTCTTTGGGTGTCATGTCATTAAAAGTGAGAGTAGATTTCCTGTCATTAGGCCTCTTGATGACAAACTTTGTTTCATTGTACCCCTTCTCATTAGTGGCTTCCCCACCAGTAGAACTAGTGAAAGCAGTGGCCATTAACACCAAACCTTCTCCTTGGAGCTGCTGATAACAATACATGTATGTATGCTCCGTGTTATTCTGATAACATTCCATGTGCACAGATTCTCCAGCTTTTCTAATGGCTGTTTTTGGCGACTGAGAAATGAGGTCCCCGATTCCAAAACCTGTGTGCAAAAGAAGGAAGGTAGTCAAAATAGTAAAATACATTACCTCGGTGTTACAAGGCGACCCTAACCATAACCACAGTCCCCTCTCTCTGTACCCAGGATGCTCATTAGCTACAATTGGAGCATGTGGGAAGTTGCTTTAGTCACAATTTAAACTGGAAATTCTGCCTTCTTACCAGGGATGAGGAGTAGTAGAAACTTCAGCATGTCTCACAATAAGGTATTATTCATCTCTTTCTCCACTAGTCATATTTTACCAAGACAACCGGAAAATGGTCTGAGGTCAGTGCCCCTCCCACTGTTGTGACTTCCCACATGATGAGGAAGAAAGAAAGGGCAGTTCTTCTGAGGTATAAACCTGCGTCTTGTACAAACCTTTTTATCAGGATGTTCTGGGAGATGTAAAGATATCTGGAATTAGCAGCTGTCCCAATTAAAGGAAGGACAATCTTAGACATGGTTATACTGTATTCATAATTTATAATATGCACAAGAGAGGTGTTTTTAAAAAAAAATTCTAAATGAAAAATAAAATCATAGCACATTCTTGATAAATGTTAAAATGCATCATTTGAGAGATGTGAGTCTATTTAATATTATTTCTATGATGCTTCAGAATGATGTACTCCACCACTCTCAAAAGAGGCAACCCACTTTCTGTATGGGTTGTCTTAGGTGGGCCATGATTTGCAACATCTGGGTGAAGGGGATCTCTTGGAAAATAGATCTTTGTTCATCAGTGGGGTAACTTGTTGCTGTTTCCTTCCTGAGGGTTGCAAGGGCTGCTAGCTTGGGTTGCTGTTTCCCTGGGAATTGTGTGCTTGCTTACACCTGGACCCCCTGCAGGTATTTCTGTGACAGCCGGCTCCATAGGGCATCAGCCCTTGGGTGACACCCAAAAGGTGCCGGCCATTTGGTGGGGGCGTAGTGGCCAGTAGGCTCTACCTGTAAGTCAGAACTCTATATCAGCTGATTTTGGGGTTTGTGAAAGATTGGGACCGGACTCTTTGTTGTTAAATTAGGCAAGCAACCCTATTAAGGACCGTGACTCTGATGTTTAGTGTGTGTGCATATATATATATTAAGGACCCTGGCTCTGATGGTGTGTGTGTGTGTGTGTGTGTGTGTGTGTGTGTGTGTGTATTATTAGGACCTTTGAGTTTTCCTGTTTTATGGTAGAAATAAGTTGCTTTTATTCACTATTGCATTATTGACATTTTATCTTTGTTTAAGGATTAGGAGCTTGTTTTACTTTACATAAATATAAAAGTAAAATTCCCATGGTCCTGATATTCTTTTTTTAGGGCCCTGGTGTTTGTTCTAAGTTTTAATTTGCAGCTCTTTGTGGAATATGTACTAATTGTGGGGAACCGGGCTGGCCCAAGGGGTTCAGGGGCCATGTGCCAAGTCTTTCTGCGGGCCCCAAAGGCCAGCAGAACCTTATGGCTGCACTGAAATTTATAGCTTCCTTGCACGTTTGTTTTAAATCGTGTGCGCCCGCCTAACACGCATCCCCAATCACCCCCCACCCACTCGTTCCCATGCACGGAGCAACCGGGGGAAACGGTGGTTACTATGTGGGTGTGGATGAGTGGTGGGTGAGTGGGGATGCATGTGCAGCCGTGTGCATGCCCCATCCATGCACTGGCATGCCCACAGACCCTCCCCCACCCGGCGGAGCCATGTAAAAATAGCATGTGAGGAGCCACTTGAAGAAGAACAGAAGGTTGCTACCTTGTAAATAAGGTTCTTTGAGATGGCTCCCAACATTCGCACAACACCCACCCATCCAGCTTTGCATGGAATTTTTTCCTTATATTTCTAGAAAGGTTTGGAAGAAACTGTCATTCTGAGGGGGGAGAGCACTTTTTATACTACAGGAGCTCGAGACTATCATGTGGCTATTATTTGAATAGGGTGAGTGTGCACAATCCAGTTATGAGAATGTTAGATGCCATCTCGAAGAGCCTTCTTTACAAGGTAGCAACCTTCTGGTCAGCATGTGGGCAGGAGCTGTTTGTAAACAAACAGCTTTATCTACCAGTCCCATCGGTTGCCCTAGCTGCTGCTGCTGCTGCAGCGCTACAGCAGGGAGAGGCAGGTGAGGGATGGGGTCCCCGTGCCTGGGGCCGGCCATGGGGGCAGACAGCGGCGGGCGGGGGGGGGAACGTGAGCTTTCTACCCTCACCCTCCCTAAGGAAAGGCTCCCTCCGGTAGAGGCAGGCAATGAGAACTGAGCAGCCCCAGCCCGGCTGCCTGGTCTCACCACTCTCCCTCTTTCCACGGGGCAGACAATGGGCTGGGGGGTGGGGCGAGCTTTCTACCTTACCCCTCCCTAAGGAAAGGCTGGCTCCCTCTGGTAGAGGAAGTGAGCACTGAGCAGCCCTGACCCGGCTGCCTGATCTCACTCTCCCCACGGGGCAGACAGCATCCGGTGCCCGGAGGAGGCGGAGCCGTGGAAGGGAGGGGAGGGGCAGGGTCATGGGGAAAAAAAAACAAGACGGGCCAGGCGGCCAGGCAGCAGGCTTTGCCAATGCGGGTGGGGAAACATTTTTTAAAATGGCTGTGTCCCGACTTCCTCTCCAACCCGCAGCGACAGTGCTGCGGGGCTCCCTCCCTCTGCGAGGCCATGTGCCTGGGCACCGGTGGCACATGCCTCGAGCCGGCCCTGGTGGGGAAATTGTGATGTCTTTACCTTTGGGGATCATTCTTGCCTTAAAACATTGGTCCCTTCCACGCTTACCCAAAATATGTATGATTGAGGACAAACTTCTTCAATCTAACTCTCCATGTCTCAAATTTGTTACTGTTGCCCTGTTAAGGTTGGGCCTTGGTTATTGTAATAACAAACAGAGATTGTTTTTGATGAAAGAAAAACTGGTGGCTTATGATAGGGTTCATCATGCTGCAAACCAAATGGATATGACTAGTGCTAGGTTTTCTCATATGGCACTGGATTTTACCCTTTGGAAGACATATTTGGGGCAATCTGTTTATCTATCTACATTTTCCACCTACTCATAGGAAGGCATTAGCAAGATTAAGGATGGAGCAAAAACTTACTGCTATGGTTGAAGGATGGAGGGCAGGTACTCCTAAAGCAGAGAGGTCTTGCCCATTCTGTAAGAGTGTTTGGAGGACCTTACACATTATGTTTTGGAGTGCCCCATTTGTTGTGAGGTAAGGGAGAAGTACATTTTCCCCCTGCCAAACCATGGCCATTTTCACACATATGGGCCCTCCCACTGCTGGGTGTTCTGGCGGGTGTGCGGTGTGTGTGTATGTGTCCATGGAAACGGGCTGACAGTGGGTGAGGGGATGGGTGTGCTCCTGTTGTGTGCCTGTGTGGATATCACAAGTGGTGGGTATTTGTGCATGCGCACTCCCGGTGCACACCCATCTCCACCCATGGGGCCATCCGGAAAACCAGAGGAGGCCCTGTGGGTAGAGATAGGTGGAGGTGTGTGTGTGTGTGTCCATTAGGAGTGGAACTTGGTAGAAAATATCAGATACTGGTTTTACCGGATATCGGATTATTGAATTATCAGATTAAAACTGGTATACCGGTACCGGATTTTTTCCCATTGAAATCAATGGGGAAGTTTTCCCATTGAAATCAATGGGAGAAAAAACCGAAATTACCTGTAATAAAAATAGCATGTCTCTTTTAAAGATTCAATGACAGATTTACTTGTTTTTTTACCTGCTAGCCACCAGACTACACTTAGCCCCAGCAGCCCCCAGAAGCCCCCACTACTACTTTTTTTTCTTTAAAAATAGGTTTTTTTCCCACAGCACTGGTCATCATCAAATCAATCAGAAATCAGATCACAGCAACTGGCAGTGGAGGACACTTGCACAGTGGCACGTGATGTCAGTCAAGCACGCAATTTACAGTTTGCAAGTGAGTGATGACTTCGACTCGATGACAAAATCCTGTGCAACCCCCAACTAGATTCAAAACCTATTGTGTCCCACTCCCTGGGATCCCCATGATGATCCCCATATTTCCAGTGTTAACATTTACAACCATACCTTACCAACAGTGACTGTTCAAATAAATATTTAATTATAGACAAATCCAGGCATTTACTACCCCTAAAACGACCCCCTATAGGAATAATGCAAAAAAACCAACGAACTGCCCCCCCCCCCCATGCTATTCCGGTGTCCCAGGATCCCCTCAAATCACCCACAACCACATATAGGCAATGCCAACAGTTCCAATGCCAACACAACAAACACAACACAGTGTCAATCAATCCCAAATTTAGTTAGACCCACAAATAAACCCTCTCTCCCTCCATTTGACCATAGCCCCATGGGGACTGGCAGTGGATGTGACCCCCAGCAAGTGTAGTTCACAGAGGGTTAATGTCCCTCCCTCCAATGTTAACTTAACTGAGTACTCCTTGCAGCTGTCTACTGGTGGGATAGAGAGCGCTCTGTGGTCCCATGCACTGTCTTTCCTCCAACCAGACCCCCAAAATAGATCACATTGCCATTGCCTACCTTTATCCTGAACCTCTGAATCTTTGATTTTCAAGCCCTCCTTGGCCACCTGTAGTCTTCCGAAGGTGTAGGCTTCGGGACACAAGCCTTTCTTCAAACTTGGAGAACTGGGAAGACTGCATTAGCTCCCAGTCCTGTGACAAGCCAAATCAGAAGAGATGAAAGGGAAGAGGACAGGACAGAGGAGAAATAGAAGGGAAAGGGTTTTGTTTGGGTGCACAAGAGGAGGAAGGGGAAGATGAGTTTCAGTGGGGAACAGGGGAAAGGGGACTCTGTTGTTTCCAGGTGTCTCCTCTGCCAAGTTCTTACTTTCTCCAATTCACAGGGTGAGGTGAGGTGTGGATTCTTGCCAGATCTCAGACAAATTGGAGGGGGGAAAACACACAGTGCCTGGGTGTGGGAGGGGGGCTGGGGTGTCTCACGGAGGGGCCCACCCCTGCCCCCAAGAAGAGGTTCCACCCTCCCAATGCCCTCTGCACCTCTTTCTTGGGGTGGGGGCTGGCAAAGTTTTGCACATGTGTCTGTCATGTGTGCTTGCATGTGGGAGGGGGGCTGGGGTGTCTCGGGGGGCCCACCCCCAAGAAGAGGTTCTGCCCTCCCAATGCCCTCTGCACCTCTTTCTGGGGGTGGGGGTAGGCAAAGTTTTGCACATGTGTTTGTCATGTGTGCATGCATGTGGGTGGGCGGTGTCTCGTTGGTCTCATGGAGGGGGGGTCGCCACCACCCCCAAGAAGAGGTTCTGCCCTCCCAATGTCCTCTGCACCTCTTCCTGGGGGGTGGGGGCAGGCAAAGTTTTGCACATGCGTTTGTCATGGGTGTGTGTGTATGGGAGGGAGGTTGATGGGCAGAGGCGGATTGGGAACTCAAAGTGGCCTGGGAGAATACAGTGTTAGTGGCCCTGTGCCAGCAGCAAAGCCGCCGAGGCACTGGAAATGGGTCAAGGGGGTGTGGCTTGGGGGGTGGCTTGGGGGCGTGGCTTGGGGCACGCAAAGTGCACCAGATTTGGGGCCTGTCAGAGCTGAGTCTCCAGACTCAGATCCTCAGCAGCCTGGCAGGGGTGAGTGGGAGGTTATGGGGAGCTGTCAAGGAGGGGAGACTGCCACTGGTGGGGGTACTGGCCCTCATTTCAGTGCTCTGGCTCCCCAAATCACTCAGTTTCAGTGCTCTGTGAGCCCCAAACAAAAAAAATCACTGTCCCTTGCTATGCATCCTACAGTACGGCTTCTTCATTCCTACACCAGCTGCACTAGTATTACACAGGCCCTGTGTTTAGCTTAGCAAAGTGAAGACTAAAGGGAGAATTGATACCAGACTTCCAATATCTACATTATTGAATATTAAGGCGTCATTCCTTGCACCCGTAGTAATGCTGCACTGGAACACAATTAAGGAACAGCCTTGAAGGAATGCAGCCTTTCTGCTAACGCAAGCTGCCTTCTCACACAACTCCCCTGCGACAGAGTTGAGCCTCTTGACAAGAAAGAGGGCCTCCTCATAAGAGTACGAATTCTAAATTTATAAACTGGCCTCCTCACACACCCCTACAGCCAGTCCTTCATCCACCAGTACCAGGGCTTCTCCCAACAATGGTGGGTCCCTTAGTTCTAGATAGCATATCAATAATATGGTTCTGTCAAATCAGGATTTTGGATTCCTCCATAAGGCGGCCTGGGAATCTAGTAGTTCCTGGAGGGCCCAGTCTTTTTTCCAGTGAAGCAAGACAGTCTTGCTTCCCTGGAGATTTTGGGGTTTCCCCAGCCCTGTCCCATCTGGATGTTGGAGTTGGATTCCTCGTTAAGAAGGCCTGGGAATTTAGTCGTTCCTGGAGTGCCCTTGGCTGAGATGTTTTCCTGGATTGTTTCACTGGAGATGTTTGGGCTTCCTAGCCCTGTCCACAGTCCTTCTGAACTGGGTTACTGACCTGGATGTGCCCTCCAGTGCCAGCACCCTGAAACAACCACCTTCCCCCTCACAACAGCACCCTGGCTCTGGCTGAAGTGAGGGGCATGCCCAATTCTGGGCGTGAGTAAGGAGTTAGGTGCTCTTCAGACAGCGGACAGTGCATGTCCTTTCTGCCTTTCAGAACATACCTCTCCCAGGGTCATGACCCCAGTGTGTGCTGTGCCCGCATCATGACACTGGATATCACTTCCCCTTAAGGCTGTGTCTGGGGGCTTCTTTTCCATGGCAGTCTTGCTTCCCTGATAACGTTTGGGCTTCCTAGCCACAGCTCTCTTGCTTCCCCCGAGATGTGCTTCCTTCAGCTCCACACCAACAAATGCTGCTCTCTTTTTCAAGGATTATTGTTCCAGATATAGCTCCCGGCGTAACAGTGTACTTGTATCTGATACTTTATTAATGATGGCATCAGGGTCCAAAAGTTGTAGAATGTCTTTTTCCACGGCCATCAAAAGAAACGATTCCAAATGCTCAGCACTCAGAGTACTCCTTAGCCTGTTTTTGATAAATTTGAGTGTTGAGAATCCTCTTTCACATGCAACCTGAGTTGTTGAAAGTGTTAGAAGGTATTTGTATGCCAGACCTAGATTTTTGTATGCATCAGTGTACAGGTTGTACTGCTCCAAAGTATGGTAAACACATACTGCACAGTTTTGGCATCGTTTGCACACTGACTGTTTCTCGTTGTACTCCTCCTCCTCCTCCTCATAATTCTCTGTAACTGTCATGTCAGTATCCTCAACCTTCTCCTCTTCTTTCCTCAAGGTGTATTCCTCCGGTAGCGATGTTTTCAGCCTGTCCCAGTTAGCTGCCAAATTCATAAGCTCCAATTGCAACTTCTCCTTGGTTACTTCCTTGTCAAACTTCACAAGTGCTTCACTCAGCTTCAGAAGCGCATCAGTATGAGGCATAGATGTCTTCATCTCTCCAAACTGTACAGGAGACAAGCAGGCCAGGTCCCTATACAATGCCCCATTTTTCGCAAATCTTGTTTTCAGACTTTCTATTGTTGTATCTAATATCCGGTTGTGCACACCCACTTCAAAGTCTTTAAACGCATTGGCAATTGGTTCCTCAGATGCTGTTTCTCCAGGCATGCGTTTTCTCTTCCGTATTCTTTTCTCTGGAAAGGATTCCTGGATGACAATATTTCGGGGGGGTATTTGCTCTCCAAATTCTTCGGTTGCCCAGTCAATAAAATCAGCAACTCTACTTTTCACCCCTTCAATGTCCCGCTGTATTTTTTCCAGCTGTTCCAGAGTACCCAGCACCAGCTGATGTGCTTTCAGCAGATCCATTCCAACTGTCTGCAGATATTTGGATAAAGGTGATGTGAACTGAAAGATGCGTAAATAAATAAATCCTGTCATGATCGTTTCATACGATAGAAGCGTCTCTCTCAACGATCTAGCTTTTACTCGTAAATCGGATGTGATATTTTCCGATTCTTCAATCGTGAGCAGCGAGATAATCACATCCACATACATGGAACTTTTGCCGTCTTGGAATGAACCAAATATCTTGGTCAGTGCTGCATCCTTCGCCCACCAACGTGTTTCTCCAATGGTTTGTAGCCGTTGTTGACCAGCACTGCTCTGTCCACGGATCCTATCCCATATAGCCATTCTCTTATGCGATTCCCTGAAAAATACAGCAATCGCATTTAATAGAGAAAAGAGCGAGGCTGCAGCAATGGGTGATCGAGTTGCATCGCTAATCACGAGATTTAATATGTGGCTATAGCACCAGACATGAACTTGTCCAGGTGATTCGTTGTTCAGCCAAGTAGAAAAACCATTGTAAATTCCTTGCATATTTGCTGCTCCATCTGTTGCATTACCGATGCACCGAGTTATGTCCAAGGCATTCTCTGTCAGTACTCCTTGCAGAAGTTCAAGGAAACCTCTTCCTGTGGGATCTTTACAGTTGACAACAGCTAGCAGTCTTTCCTGGATGCCTTTCAGTTTGTCCACATACCGAATTATAATGGAACACTGGTCCTTCACTGAGATGTCTTGCGTTGTGTCCAGCTGTACAGAAAACATGCCACTTTCCCGCACTTCATCTGCCACAGTCTTCTTAATTAACAATGCAAGCGCCTGTATGACATTCTCAGCCGTTGTTTTTGATATGAATGTTACCAAACTACCACGCCCTTTACTCCCTGCGCTGTGTGCCGCTTGACTCTTCTTCACAACTTGGTCTATATGCGTTTTCAGCAATGGATCATATTTGCTGACCAGTATGAGCATTTCCAAAAAATTGCCGTGGTCAAACAATGGATTATCCAATGCGTATGCCGCTTCTGCTTCGGTCTTACTCCCCCTGAAGCTCAGTCCTCATTTGCCAATCAGTCTTATTACTTCGATGACCCTTTTCATGACCTGTCTGTTGTTTTCAATTTTGCCTCTTCTCTTCTGTCATTGTTGTGAAAACAGCAATTCCCCAATATCTTTTTTCTTCGCACTCTGCATGTGAGCATCTGCACAGGAAATATGGTGTTTGCTGTTCTCGTGCTCAGAGATGCGCTGGTGAACATGCGACCAGGTACTCATACCTTCTGTAAACGCGTTGCTTTCATTACTCTTGCTGTACGCCAAACATACTGTGCAGTAGAGGGCACCTGATGACTTATTATAGGATACCCAATTACGGCGAGTACCATTTTCTTTTTCGAATACTTGCTTCGGTTTGAATGGGAGAGACGTATCTTCAAGTGGCTGTACAGGATGACGGGTAAAAAAAAAAGCCCTCTCCATTTCCTTGGGTCTGACAAAAATATCAACAACTTCCTCAGCCTGCTGATTATCTGATCTTGCCTCAGATCCAGCTTCTGTCCCCTGGTTGGTGGCTTCCGCATCTAAGCTCTCAGTTACTTCTCGAGTTTCAGAAGGCCATTGTACAGTGGTGCTCTTGATTGTTTCCTCTGTTCCTTCTTCTGATGCCTGTGTTGCAGAAGGCTCCTCCTCACTGGAGATCTCAGTTATCTCTTCACTTCCTCTTGATGCCTGCTGCGCCTCTGAAGGCCCAGTAGCAGAACCAACTTTAAATAGGGAAGTCAGCTTCGCACACTTTTCCGCTTCTAAGGCCAACAGTCTCCTCTTCTTGTCACGGATTTTTTCAGCCCCACCTTTGACTTTTCTTTTTCTTTCCATTGGAAAAGGGCGATTTCCTTCAGATGCCTCCTGTGATGTTGAAGGCTCCCTGGCAGAACTACCTTCCTCTGTTCCCTGATGCGTAGCAGAAGGCACCGCTACACTGCAGCTTGCCGTTGCCATGTCTTCAATTCCTTGGGATCCATGTTTGTCCACTGAAGACCCACTGGCAGAACTACCTTCCTCATTTCCCTGCTGCATAGCAGAAGGCACTGCTACACTGCAGCTTGCTGTTGCCGTGTCTTCAATTCCTTTGGGTCCATGCTTGTCCACTGAAGGCCCACTGGCAGAACTACCTTCCTCGGTTCCCTGCTGTGTAGCAGAATGCAATGCTACACTGCAGCTTGCCGTTGCCACGTCTTCAATTGCTTTGGATCCATGCTTTTCAACTGAAGGACCACCAGAACCAATCTTGAATAGGGAAGTCAACTTCTGCACACTTCGCCGCTTCTGAGGCCAACTGTTTCTTCTTCTTTTCACATAGTTTTTCAGCCCCACCTTTGAGTTTTCGTTTGCTCTCCCTAGAAGACACCGATGGTGATTTCTCACTTACCGCAAATACTCACCGCAAATACAAATACAAATACACCGCAAATACAAATACACTCACTACAAATACAATACACTCTCTAAAATACAAACAGTACAATATTGTACTGTGAAATCCAAAATGCAACAGTACAACAGAAAAAATACAAATTACAGTACAATTGCACAGAAATATAAAGGAAACACCAACAACAAAGTTGGCAGTCACATCCTCCCGAGGACTGTGCTGCTCTCTCTTACCTGTTCTTGCTGCTTTGCTTACCTGCTACTGCTGGTATCTCGAGCTCCGAGGCTGGCCTTGATCCACAGCAGGAAAGCCTGTGTGGAAATGATGGGTATCACGGTTAGGCAGACACTGTAACATGGCCTCGTTGCAAGCTGCAAAAGTCAAGATACTTGACTTCTGCTCTACCCCACTAGCCCCCACTCCCCTGCCAGAGAACCCAGGAGGGGAGTGGAGAACCCAGGCAAGGCCGGCCCAGGCCAGCCACCACACAGGCCCCACACAGGCCTCAGGCCGGCCCAGGCAAACCCCCACACAGCCCCCACCCACCCACAGGCCCAGCCATGCGATTCCCCCCACCCACCCAGAATCACACCCCCTACAAAGTACTCTGACATCATGGCAGTCTATGGGAGACAGGGCCATCCAGACACCTTGGGTTTCAGCTCAGCACAGCCTGACTGCATCAGGTCTGGGCTTGCATCAAACCTAATGCAACTAAGGATCTAGCTCTGCTGAGGGTTCGATTTCTAACCTGACTAAACAGGATTTCAGTATGGACAATGAAACAGGATGGTCCCTTTCCATCCACTTTCAGGCTGCAGAAGCAGCAGCAGCAGCAGCAGCAGCAAAGCGAGGGAAGACATTCTGAGGGTCAAGAGTCCCCTCTTCGTCCTGATCTTGGCTCTGGGACCATTTCCTTAATCTTCCTCTCACTGTTCCTCACACCCTCTTCCTTCTTGTTTGCTGACTGCTGCCTTGTGCGTGCCAGGGAGGCAGGATGGGCTCAGTGTCAATGCAGAGTTGGGAGGGTCCCCAGCAAGGCATAAAGCAAACTCAAAGCAGTTGTGACAAGGGGGAGAGGGAGAGGAGGGGCAGCAAAAGTTTGCATTGCTGGTTTTTTTAGTAGTAGTGTAAGGGTCATTGCCAGGTCTCTGTGGCCAAGACAGAGTTCCAGGCCCTAGGTTTCTCCCACCCTTTCTGCCACTCTAATTTTGATCAATTGTTAAGTCAGATATTTCCTTCCATAATGCTGGTTTTGTTTACCTAGAAAGCGGTGTCAGCTTCAGGCTTCCTGACTACTGTGTCCCAGAGTAATGCAAATGCATAGGACCCCATGTGTCCCCCCCACCCCACCGGCCTAGCCATGCCATGCAGTGGCCCCCCACCCACCCCAGCCAAGCTTCCTCCATGTCTTCTCACCTGCCCACAACAGCCTCAGACCTGATCAGGAACAAGCAGCCTAATTATCATGTACACCTTTTGCTAGTTATTTAACTTGTTTGAACACGTGTGTGCATGCGTGCACACAATGTGTGTAATATATATATATATATATATATAAAATATGAGTGAGGTGTGTAAGCTATATAATAGATGTATAAAAATACACATTAATATAAAGTTTGTATAGCAAATCCCCATGGAACCTATATAATGATGTTCACCATAGGGTTTGGCAATATGCAGTTGATAGAAGTGGTTCTAGAAGTTGAGATTGTCATAAACAGCAGTTTATTATAAGCAGGGTTTGTTATAGTGATGTTTGAGGTAAATCAGTACCACTCATGTGTGCACGTGCACGCACATGCATGTGCAAGACAGACAATAAACAAGAGCTGGGAAATCTCAGGCCTTGAGGCCAAATACGGGCCAGGGCTAGTTTTTATTTGGCCCCTTTCCAATTCCTGGATCTGGCCCTAGATCCTGTTCCTACTCCCAGCACTGAAAGCCTAAGCTCAGAGGAAGGGAAACAGAGATGAGGGCATGCACACAAGGATAGATGACAGATCCATGTACTGGACCCTCCTCTTCCTCAGAAAATCCCTTAACCCTGTTGGAGCTTGTACTAATTTTAAAAGTGGCCCCTGGGTGGGAAACAGGGGTGTAGTTAAGCTGGAATAGGCCCTGGTGCAGAAGATGGATTGGAGCACCCTCCTCTCAATGGCAGGAGATGTAGTTGTGTAACCCATACTATTATGCCTTGGCTGGACAGCAAGATTTGAAGAATTATAATTATAAGCAAATTCTGTTGTTAATCAGTAGAGGGCAGTATTAGAGTAACCACCTCAATCCCCCCTCCCATCTCCTGTATGGTTTGAGCATGCTCAAACCCAGCAATCTTGGCTGTTCTCAGCACATTCTAGAAGAATCCAGCACTGGGGCTGCAAGAGTGTGACTGTGGCAGGAGGGGTGGAAGAGGCCCTGGCCCAGGACTATTACTCACAAGCCACTTTGGACACTGCATAAGAAGCTGCATTAGGTTCCTGCTGTTTCTATCAAGGACAAGTGAGACTTTATGAAGAACAGAGTCTTGCCATGGGTTGTTTCTTTTCTCATAAATGCTGATGTGTGGTATTTTCTTATATTTCCTTTGTCTTCTTCAATGGTTTTGGAGAAAATAATGTATGTTCATTCAAATGATTTTTATTTTGTTATGTATACTAGTATTCAAAATGTTTTGTGTTCTATGAAATAATAGTGTGTTTTGAGAGGATGAAAGAGTTTATGGTCTTATTTGTCCTGTAACTACTGTTGGAGGAAGTAATGCTGTCAGTTTGAACCCACCTGCTATTCTTGAAATTATATACATTCTCTGATTTAGAAGTATAGTAGGTTACAGTTGCAGCACTTGTTCCTCTTATAGCTACACACTCGGAGGGAAAAAGACCACCCCTGCACAATAGAGTATGATTAACGCAATACAACAGGCTTATAATTATAAAAAGAAATATTCCTGTAATTCCAATATGTTTACACATAAACTATTCATCTGTGGAGTCATTGGGTATTTTCAGACGATATGCGGGCCGTTGGCCCCGTACCGGCACCAACGGCTTCGTTCCCCGCCGGGGTCACCCCGTAACGGCACAACAGACGTGCCGGGGGGATCCCGGCGGGGAAAGTGGGAGGGGCCGGGGCCGCGCGGCGCAACGTGCGGCCGCACGGCCCCGCCCCCACCACGCACCCCACCCCCGCCCTCCGAGGAGACGGGCGGGCGGCGGGGCCAATGCGGCCGCCGCGTCCGGCCGATCGTGCCACGGCCCGGGATCCCGCCGGGGATCCCGGGCCGTGGCACGCGGCCAGA
>QEPC01009940.1:712028-722573 GCA_003113815.1 Sphenodon punctatus | reverse complement strand
CAACTTCTCTGCAATGTCCTTATCCTCCCTGAGCGCCCCTTTTACTCCCTTGTCATCTAATGGCCCAACTGACTCCCTAGCAGGCTTCTTGTTTCTGATGTATTTGAAAAAGTTTTTGTTTCTTGTTTTTGCCTCTTTAGCAAGTTTGGTCTTGGTTCTGCATAGGGTTGAAATTGGATCTCAAGGTGCTTTTAGATGTGCCTCTGTCTTTGCAGACTTCACAATCCGCTTTCAGCAATCTCACATGGGCAGAGTTCAGACGTGCTGCCCTGCACTGGGAATCTCCGAAGCACCACTGGTAACAGCGGCACTAGGCGGCTCGCACATTCTTTTTAAAACCGGATTTGTCAAACCCTGATATCCAGGTTTGACAAGTTCAGTTTTAAAAAGAACGTGCGAGCCGCCCAGTGCTGCTCTTCCCAAATGATGGTCAGATGACTTCTGGTGTGGGGGGCATGTCTAAACTCCACCCCCATGAGATTGCGGAAAGCAGATTGTAAAGTCTGCAAGGACAGAGGCACATCTGAAAAAGGGCTCAGTATTCTTGGAAAATCTTGCTGACAGCCAGGTTCTCAACAAAATTTATGAGAACAACTTGAGAATCAGCTGAGTCTCTAGACGTTCTCACAAGATTCTCGAGAAAATTAAAAAGGCAGTGCGCATGTGCAAAATGGCTACTGAGCAAGATGAAGCAGGCTGCATTGTTGCCATTTTGAAAAAGGGCAGCCGATTCTGTGTATGTGTAGAATGGCTGTGGTGGCCATTTTGTGCATGTGCAGAGCATTTTAATTTTACCCCCTGAGATTCTCGTGAGATCTTGAACCGTTACCGTGATCTTCTCGAGATCTTGGTAACGGTTCCTGATTCACATGAGAATCTTGTTAGAATTAAAATTATTCTGATTTCAGTCAATAAACACAGTCCAAATGTTGCTATATTGCAGAGACACAGTCTGCTTCCTGATGGGACCTTCTATGACCAAGAGTTCCACTGGGGAAATGAGTTGGGCTTTTGCTGTAGTTTGCTAGAGCTGCTCCTCTGAGCTTGCTTTCCCTGAAAGTGAAGCCAAGATCAAAGTGCAGGGTGGTCATTCAGCCTTGATTTCTGGTTGCAGTTCATTGGACCCACTCTGACAGGCTCTGAGGCTACTCTAGTCTAGACATGAGTGGAAGGAACAGGGAGGTAGTTGTGTTATTTGCTCACCAGTGCCGGATCCAGGAAAGTTGAGGTAGGGCTGAAACTCAATCTTGATTTTCTCTCAGTTCTTGTTGAGAATCATGGTTCTTGGCTCATTTTTAGTGAGACTTGAGAATCGAGAAAACCCCTGGTCCTCGACACTTCCTTGGTTGAGATTTTTTTCTTGATTTGTTTACCAGTGCCATGTGTCTGTGTACTGCACATCATCCTGAGTCTTGCATGTGTCTCTCTTTTATACATTTCTCTCTCTTATGTTCTTAAATTAGGGGGAGTCTAACGTTCTTATCATCTTATGTTCTTATCTCGCGAGAAAACTGGTAATGCGCATGTGCAAAATGGCTGCCTTTTTCCAAAATGGTGGTGATGGTGCTGGTGCCATTTTGGAAGAGGGCTGCACATGTGCCAAACATCCATGGTGGCCATTTTGCACACACACAGTTGCTTTTCTTGTTTTAGACAAGATTCTTGTTGAGATTTTGCACCGTCATAGAGATCATACCGAGATCTCGATAAGGATTCTTGATTCTCATGAGATTCCAGTGAGAAACAAATTGATGCTCATTTCAGCCCTAACATGCATCATTGTTGTGTGAGCTCCCTACTAGTATTAGAAAAAGGAAAATGTTACCATAGAACTCATTTTTAATATTCAGTTCAACCGAACATCCCCTTCAGGGGCCGAGGCTGCCTGCATTGCAGGCCTGTATATTTCCAGGCTCTTCCTGGGCCCCATGTTTTGGAGGTCTCCTCCTAGATCCCTTCAGGCCCTCCAGAGGCCAGGGTCTAGATGTGTATAAGAGACAGCTCATGCTCTCATTTCAAGTCTATTCATGAACCCCAAGTATCTCAGAGCCAACACTTATCCAAACGACCCTGTCATAGATCACCCTCAGGTGTTCCCAGGTCAGGTCCTTGAGTGGGTTTGCTTCCATAAGCCTGTCTCTTATACACATCTAGATGTGTATAAGACCTGGGCCCCATGTTTTGGAGGTCTCCTCCTAGATCCCTTCAGGCCCTCCAGAGGCCAGGGATCCCGATGCTTGAGGCTCTGTGGGCCTGTGTTTTAAAGCAGTGCTTCTCACACTCATGCTCTCATTTCAAGTCTATTCATGAACCCCAAGTATCTCAGAGCCAACACTTATCCAAACGACCCTGTCATAGATCACCCTCAGGTGTTCCCAGGTCAGGTCCTTGAGTGGGTTTGCTTCCATAAGCGGCTACTACAGGGTATGATTAGAACTTTTATAGGCTGAAGGGAATTTCAGGAATTATTAATATCTAACGGCCTATTTTTTATGATATGGATCATGTAGTTCAATGATTTCTGGAAACTTCAGATTTGGGAAATTCTCCAGGGGTACATCCAGAAGGAAGGACTTCTGGATGTTTCCTTCAAACCCCTGTCATTCCTTCATTACACTACCCCTTCAGTGCACACCAGTACTTCTTCTAGGGTATAAGCATTGACTGGAAGGTGATGGGAGAGGGAGTGTGTGTGCTGGGAGAACCTGGGGATGTGACCATGGGGGAGTGTGGGTGTCATGGCAACCTCCTCTTTAAGACTATCCTGTTTACACTCCTATGAAAACAAAAGCTGTTTTTCCAGTTTATGCATCTCATTTGACTATCCAAATAAAATTTGGGTTTCAGAGTGAATAATCCTGTTGCAGTCAGCAAAACTGGCAAGAATTAGTGACACCTGGGCCTATCTGGCTAGTGGATCTTGTTGCACTAATTTCCAGAGTGGCCCATGGGAGGGAAAAGATTTCCCATCCCTGATTTAGGATTTGACCTCGAGAATGCTGCTGTATGATGGGTTGGACTGGATGTAGAAGAAAACGCAGTGCTTTTCAACTTTCATGTTTCTTGTCAATTGGGACTAACATCCATTTTGCATGGGTTGGTGTCTTCATTGAGTATGTGAAATGAATTGGTGGATCTCGGTCAGTCCCATTCTTTAGAGGGACAATAGACAAAGTGGTTGTGATGGAGAAACATGGGGTCACACACGTGTAACACGGGACTACATGTTTGGTAAATGTGGTACCAAGGGTTTCACATGCATGCAATGTTACTGTAAATGTACACTATGTAATGTTAAAAGTTACACATGTTGGTAATGTTGACTCTGAGAATTGTAAAACTCAAATTGGGGGGCTCTCCTACGTCATCAGCCTGTAGGAAGTGCAAACAGATAGCAACGTGTATTGAAAGCTGGCTTGCTAGACAGCCTATGGAGATGTTAATGAACTTCCATGTTTACCTGGGTTGCGGATGTGACATGGACCATGCTTCCCAAGGTGGGAAAACCCAAACAAAGAAAGTGAAATGCTATATAAGGACAGAGATCCCAGAGGGAAAAAGAGACTGTTTGGAGACTTCTTGCAAAAGCCATCTTGAACATCTACATACGAAAGCCAGCCATCAACAGGCTAGGAGAAGCATGAGGTGAGAGAAGGATTTGATCTCAAAGCCAGAGCCCAGCCAGCTTCCTTATGGCTGAGAAAACCAGAACCTATGGACCTTGCTTAGGGTAAGATGAATAGTTTAGGAACGCAAAGCAGTATAAGTTAGGAATGTGTTATATTTACCTTTTATTTCTATTACCACTCTGTTTAACTATCTTGTTTATGTAATCAATAAATATACTTCTTACTTTATGAAGAAGTGGTCTAGTGTCTAATATTGGAACACAAGTGAGCTACAAGAGCCCTCAAGCTCCTGCGAACCCAGAGAGTAAAGAGTCTGTAAACGAGAAGAATCGGGCCCTTGTGTGACAAGAAGTTTCATTGTGGCACACTTGAATTAGCCAGTGAGAGAAACTGATTCAAGAGAACTGTGCGCAAGGGAAACTGAGTNAAGGGAAACTGAGTCACTCAAACCCGGTAAAGTGGGGGTGCAGACTCCCCAAACCGTGACAGTGGTAGTTATAGCAAATACCTTTAACTGGACCAACTTTTGTTGACGAGACTGAGAGTGAAAGACTTCCAGCTGTACAGAGCTCTCTTTAAAGCTTGCAGTTCCATAGGGAAAAATACAGTGAGACTGATCTGAGATACTGGTGTCTTGGTCAGGTCACCAATAGTTTCCTGCTGAACTGAGATTTTATTTATTTATTATTATTATTATTATTATTATTATTATTATTATTAAACAAGCAATATGCCTAGTACTACAACACTTGTGGTTAGAGACAGATTCCTGCCTCAAGTGGCTTACAATCTAGAATGGACAAGGAAAGGGGCGACAATGGATGGGGCACATAGACAGTAGGGGTGGGACTACTGGATGATCCGGTATCTGATACTGCCGGTTTTTGGGTGTACCGGCAGTATCAGATTACCCCGGTAATCGGGGTAATCTACTGGATTCCCCCTGTGCCGGATTTTTTTACATTGCGGCCATTCAAATGAATGGCTGCAATGTAAAATAAAATACAGAAAAAAAAGCAAACACTTTCCCTCCCCCATCCAGGCTGTGCGGGTGGAAGGGGGGACACCCCCCACCCACCCTTCCCAGCCTGGATTTTTTTTAAAAAAATTTTTCCCTAAGTCCCTGGGCTCCGGGCCGCCACCGGCGACCCTGTGCCAGCACCAGCAGGTAAGTGTACTGGTACTGTTGATCCCTGGGGTGGGGATGGTTTAACACCCCCCACCCCAGGGATCACCCTACCTCGCCCACCCAGGGATCACCCTACCTTGCCTTCAGCTCTGGGCGGCGGCAGTGGTGGCGGCGGTCCAGCGGCTGACTTCAGCTCTGCTGTGGCTGCCGGCTTCAGCATGCTAGTGACGCATACTAGGCCTTCTGGCGAACTTCTGGGTTCCCCAGAAGGCCTAGGGCATCACTAGCATGCTGAAGCTGGCAGCCACAGCAGAGCTGAAGCCAGCCTCCGGACCGCCGGACCTCCGGACCTCTGGACCGCCGCCGCCGCCCAGAGCTGAAGGCAAGGTAGGGTGATCCCTGGGGTGGGGTGTGTGTGTTAAACCACCCCCACCCCAGGGATCAACAGTACCGGTACACTTACCTGCTGGTGCGGGCTCTGGATCGCCGGCCGGGTCCTGGCCCAGAGCCCAAGGACTTAGGGGAATTTAAAAAAATAAATAAAAAAAATCCAGGCTGGGCAGGGTGGGTGGGGGGTGTCCCCCCTTCCACCCACACAGTCTGGGAGGGGGAGGGGGGAGGGTTTTTTTTCCTCTCCATTGATTTCAATGGCGACAGTTCCCCATTGAAATCAATGGGGAAAAACCGGTACCAGTATACCGGTATGCCAGTATTTTGAAATCCGGGAACCGGTAAATCTGGTACCTGGCATTTGCCCGGATGTCCCATCCCTAATAGACAGACGTTAATGAAGCTGAGAAGCTGCAGGTATGTGCTCAGCTTATTTACAAAGGACAAGGGGGATCCTGACAGATGAGACAGTATAAGGAAAAGTATAATGTTAACTTTGCACCCCTTCCCTGGAGCTGCTTGTGGTTTTCCAACGCACCGAAGGAGACAGGACACAAGGGCTGAGTTTTAAAAGGCCGCATTCTTTATTAGGTCTGATAATAATTAAAATGAGGTGGGGGAAATCGCCTATTGTGATACGGGTCCAATACTTGAACTTTGTCAAACATACAGCAACTCAGGGGTGGTTTCGACGCACCTTCGATTACCACTCCACTCATGAATACAAAGTCTCCCCCTCTGTGGCCCCTGCCATGGATGAGGGGGACCAAAGTCCTTCCGGACTGAGTAAGAATGAGGGCACATGCTGACGGGGGGCCATACCTGTCCCTACCGCCCTCCCTGGCAACCCCTCTCAGGGAGACGACCCCGCTGCTTGCTGTACCCTGCTTTTCCAGCAGGTGGGCCTCCCCATCTCTTAAGGAGATGACTCATACTTATGGTCATCCTAATCTACTCTAACCTGCAGTACTGGACCCCTGCCACTAAGGGGTCGCCAGTACTACCCGGACGAGCCCGACCCCCACCTCCTACATCTTCTCTCATACCAATACCAACATATCTTTTAGGGATGCCAAGTAGCAATTGTTACCCTCAGGTGACAGGGGAACCCCATCCCGGCGATGCAGCTCAGGGTGCTTACATGACAAGGCATAGTTGACTATGGCCACTCCACCCAGGCCTGTGAGCCACCTGCCCACATCCTCATTGATGGTTACCCAGCCCTATCATCTTTCTAGGGTGCACCCCCTTGCACCATGTTATACGCTTGACCAGGTTTGTCCATATGACGAGGGCAGATGGGAAAAGCTTCTTGATCTCCCACACATCCTGCTTGATGCTCCTGATCAGTTGGACGCCTGTGAGGCAGGGCATGTCATTCTCGCCCAGACATAAAATGAGGACATCGGGCGGGGGACCCCCTCGATGCTCCTCGAGGGCCGGCAGGGGTTGGTGCCACCTCATACCGCTATGGCCTTTCCAGTGCATCTCTGCTTGCGCCGACAAACCCAGCTGTGTTCCCTACCCGGTCTGTTCTGCTGCTTTGCCCGCCCAGCACACAGTGGCCGATAATCCCGACCTGCTTCCGGCGATGTGGGGGAGCACATGAGGGAGCAAGGTGAGAATTAAGACTAGTCGTGGGAGGGGGCATGCTGAACATAGGCCCAGAAAGCCCCCGAACGCCAGCAGCCCAGTGCCCACATGCCCTGCTTTGACATGGCGGCTGCTGCCGTGAAGCTGGCAGTTCCTTTGTGGAATGAGAGGTATACCTTGATCACCTGAACTAGGCATAACCTCAGGCATAGTGGCCCTGCTTGGCCTGACCACCTGCCCTCTCCCTCTCTGGTCAGTTTGAGTGCTGAATGCGCAAGACTATGGCAGCTGACGCACTGCTGACGTTGCTGAGCAGAAGTGCCCTACCTGTGGTGTCCTTGGCTGATTAGGCTACGAATTCGCTCACATGAAAAGCCCCGAAGAGTGCTAGCTCAAACAACGATTTAAACAATGTAACCTCATAACCATCAAAACAAATGTGGGGAAGCATCCCGCACATGTCCAGCAGCAAAGTCGGGGCAATGGGGGACTGCTGGTCCAGGGTGCAACCTTGTTCCCTGAACCAGCTCTCTATTAGTCACCTAGCGACAAAACCCCTGTCTGGAGGGGGGTGTCCTGTGAGGTTAGTCATGAACCTGAGTGCCACCAGTTTACCGACTGGGTGTCAATGATGTGGACAACAGTTTGGTTGTCGCACCAGAACAGCACTGTGTGGTATGCAACTCGGCTCACCAGAGATGGATGGCCAGTACAATGGGCAAAAGTAGGTACAGGCCCTCTCCCCCTCCCCAGTGAATTCAGGAATCCCAACCCGGGATGTTGGCCCAGGACGTCCAGCATCGCGAGCCAGGGACATACCACAGGACCAAGCAGCCAGGCCAAAAAACTCGAGGAAAGTGAGATCCCTGGTGATCCCCGAGTCACTCCATTCAGATGGTCAGGGTGCTGCTGCACACCTGTCTCTGAAGAATAAACCGAAACCAAAGCCGCCAGCTGCGTTGGAGTGCACCTTGAAGCACAGTCTTCAACAGGAGCTGGTCCTTCCATAAACTGGTTCCATTGAAACTAGGCCAAAAAGCTGGCCCAGGTCTCTAGGTCCTCCTTTATTTCCTTGGTGAGCCCGATATGATGGTGGGGAGATGGATTACCCATGAGCTTGGCATAGAGGCGGGACAGGAATGTCCACCCCGGTACCACCATCCCACATGCAAAATTCAGGCTCCCCAGCAATGACTGGAGATGGCAGACCGTACCCTTAGCTGCTCCCAGGCACTCCTCCACCTTGACCCAAAGGGCTCTCAGTTTGTCTCTGGGTAGTCGGGAGATGGTAACGACAGTGTCCAGCTCTATCCCAAGACATGTCAGCCTTGACCCGGTGCCCGACAATCTATTCAACAAGGGAGCTGACTCTCTCAAAGGCTGAACTAGAAATGGAGCACCCCATTGGCGTGGCCTTCTCATAATAGTACCAGCTGTTGAATTGGAAACCTAGCAGATGGAAACTTTCAGGGTTGACTAGGAGGAGGTGAAACACTGACTTAATGTCCCTCTTTGCTAATATGGTGCCAGGGCAAAATTGCCTAACCAGATCCACTGCTGAGTCAATCCATGCATGGCAAACTGAAGTAAGTTCTCTGGGTATGGCATTGTTTACTGAGCCGCCACGAGGGTGGACAGGAGGATGATTCAATCTAAACTCCCATGGGGCCTTTTGGGGGACTACACCCAGAGGGGAAACACCCATTCTGGGGAGAGGGGGGGCGGGAAAGGGTTGCCACCTTCCCCTCTGCTAGTTCTTTTTTGACCCTTGCCTGAACCCCCTGTTCCATTACAACCATGGATTTCAGGTTGGGGGCTATCCGCTGCTGCTTGACCCCAAGTGCTGGGATCGTAAAACCCCATCTAAAGTCAGTGATCACATAATCCACTTCCTCCCGGTCAGGATGCCTTTTGAGGGCCATTTCTAATTGATTGACCTTAACTGGAGTTGGGGCTCTTACCAGGCAGCTTGGGTTGCCGCCTCCTTGCCCTCCCTTTTCCTATTCCCCCAGGGTTGGGTCTTCCCTTGGCCCCAGATCTTGCATGGGGACATGCAGAGGCCGCAGGGTGCCCTGAGAAAGTGGGGCAGCTGTGTCAAACCTGCAAGTCACACAGGAACATCTTCCAAGTTGGCTGAACTCCCAGCACTGCCTCATCGGGGTGCCAAGCGCTTTCCCTCCTTCCTCACGCAAGGAATCAGTGGCGGATGTGGCACCCCCATTTGCCAGCAGAGGCAAATCTGATCTAGGGGCATTGCCCGTCCCAGTCTTACAATTGAGCTAGAGGTCAGTAGCATGTAGGTCCCACCTCAGTCCTGGAGCATACATGCTACCCGATGCCGAAAAGTCTCATCATACCGCAGCCATGCCCTGGAAGGACTCGCCTCGTATGCATTCCGCATTATGTTGGAATACTTGAGGAGATCGGTGGCCCAGTGGGGAACGCCTCTATCATGACCCCTTGGTATATGGAGAAGGCTGTGGTCCAAGTGTACCAGTTCATTTAAACTTCGGGGAGTTTGAAGCTTTCCCTCTCTATTTTTGTAATCTTTCTCAGCCAGGTCCACTATAGGATTGCTGAAAAGGAGGGCAAATATATCGACATATTCCCCACACAAAATTCTCTCCCTAGTAGCCAAGATGAGGTGGTCCCTGATTGGGGCAGAGATGGCGGTGTACCTCTCTCCCATGGGGGGCGGGCACCACCTGGGAATACTGTCCTGAGGCTGGGATGCATATGACCAAGCAGGCGGCAACCAACAAAGGGTGGGCGGGGGAGGGGCCCACATCTAAGCACCTGTCCCTCAATGGGGGCAGGTGCGAACCCCTGGCCTACAACAGACAACAGCCCAGATGAGGAAACCCTTCCACCAGTCCTGGGAAAGGAAAGGGGCAGTTATTAGTACCCAAATCCTATTCCGTCACCGCAGCTGGGCTCTTCCGGAACCCACTGTCAAAACCCACTGGGTGCTGGTTGTTGGGACTCTGACCACTACGGGCATCTGCGTCATGGCGTGCCAGGCCTGGGCAGGTGCCAGGCTGGTCCCAGTGTCTGTCCCTCATGAGTGTGTGCCTGCCTCACCTGGATTGAGTTGATTGGCAAGGGAAGGAGCCTCCTGCTGAGCAGCTGGTTGTTGGGCACGATGCTACACCAGTGCCTGGGAGGCATGCTCGCTCCTCCCAGTCCTTCAATGCAGATCGTCCCTCTCCTGCTCACTGGGCTCCGTGTTCACTGGCTCATCTCTGTTTGATGGAAAAGAGGGGAGGGGCTCCCCCACCCAGCCCCGTGAGGGGGGGTGACCTGACACCCCCACAGGCCCGACCCCTTGGTAGGCAGGAGCTGGGGGGGCATGCTGGGTAAAAGACAGACACATACGCATATTCCCATTTCAAAGATGGGAAACTTAGTGTGAGGTGACTTGCCGAAGGCCACCTAGTGAGTTCATTGGTTACGGAGATTTGAACCCTGGTCTTCCAGGTCTAAGACCAGCACCTTATCCACTACACCACACTGGGTCTTGACGTGGGCAGGCCCGCCCCATGGACCACCCACAGGCGGCACATATCCACCTGAGGAGAGGTGCCCACCCCGAGCCTCCCCCACCCCGAAGCCCTGTTGGACCCTGCAGCTGCTGGGAGGTGGGCACAAGGGGAGGGGTCCCACACTCCCTCCGTCTGCCCCATGGGACCTGGGTGCCCCCACCGGAGCTCAGCCCCGGCACCCCCAGCCACCAGGTCCATTTATCGCTAGTGAGCTGGTGACGTGGCCCCCCTGCCACAGCCGCAGGGTTGGCAGGGGCGAGGC
>QEPC01009940.1:667180-700092 GCA_003113815.1 Sphenodon punctatus | reverse complement strand
AATAGTGGCTCAGCAGGATAAAGAGTCAGACAGAGCAGAGCGAAAGAGGTGAGTTTTAAGGAGAGATTTGAAGGTATGAAGGGAGGGGGCAAGGCGGATGTGGACAGGGAGGGAGTTTATATATTTAGAGTTTTATCCCGCCCTATCCCTGAAGGCTCAGGAGGCTAAAAACAGGATAAAAGCACACATAAAATACAAAAGATAACTCTCCACCCCCAAACTACATAAAATACCCATAATTCTTTCCCTGCCAAATCCTAACTTATCCTCTTAGGTGCCTGGTCAAATAAATAGGTCTTAATTTGCCTCTGGAAGATGCTCAGACTAAGACTTGGGCAAACCTCCAGGGGAAGGGAGTTCCAAAGCCATGGAGCAGGTACAGAGAAAGAACACCTGTCTGTAGGTCCAGGTCGAAGTGACCTGAGATAATGATGGAATTTTAAGAGAGCACACTCGGCTGTTCTTAGAGGCTGTGAAAGGACAAGGTGAGAGGTGGTCTTTTAGATTTGTAGGGCCCATGCCATTTAGGGCTTTATTAAAGGTCAAAACTGGCACCTTGAATTGTGCCCAGAATGCTATTGGCAGCCCATGCAAACTCTGGAGCACTGATGCTCCCCCGCCAAGAGGCAAGCCACTGTGTTCTACACCATCTTCAAAGGTAGCCCTACATAGACAGCACATTGCAGAAATCTAGTCGTGAGATAATGGAGGCTTGGATGACTATAGCAATGTCCTCATCTGAAAAAAATGTTGCAGCCATCTCACCAGATGGACTTGGTGCAAGGCATTCCTGGTCACGGCCATGACCTGGTATTCCAGATGCAGCTCAGGATCCAGGAACACCCCAAGGTTGCAAACCTGAGTAACCAGGGGAAGCTGTATCCCATCAATGATGGGTGCCGCAACCCCTGACCCCAAAGGTCTAGGGCCAACCAGAATCACTGCAAGCATTACAATCTGGGTATAATTAATCATAAAGTCTTTCTTAAACCAGTGTTGCCCCAACTGCCCACTGTCCATATGTGGCATATTGGGAATCCAGATGTGGGTAATTGCAATTTTGATTATTACATATAAAATGAATACCACCATTAAGTTTGTAATATATATGTCTGTATGTGTATGTATTTTCCAGGATGTGATCTCAGTATTTATATCTGCACATGGCATATGCACATGTACTTTGGCATTGTTGTGGGTTTGTTGGTAAAATGACAAACAAAATGCAATTGTTCAAGCATATTTTTAACATTGCGTGTGCTTAACTTCTATGATTATTTTTCCTGGTTATTTACCAGGATCTGATGAATTCCTGCAGAATTCCATATTGTGGTAAGAGAGAAAGACTGTAAAGTTTTGCACTGAATGGCAGTAGTAGTTTATAAAGTAAATATTCCTGTAAACATACTTTTGAAATACACTTATTCATCCCATGTGAGTGCATGTGAGGGGTTGTCTGTGACACAGAATGACTTGGCAGCAATGGGGGAAAACACAGTGAACATGTGCCCCTGTCTAGAAGTATGATCTAACTTAGCATAGTGGAATCTCCAAGGCCTAGTGCTCTGGACAATTTCACTGGTTACCTTCCCTGCCCCTAATACCAGTTTTGCTAGATACCTACCCACCCAGCTTTCTGGCTTTGGGACAGGTAAGATGCATGAAATGAACCAGGCTTCCCAGAAGACAAATGTTGGAGTTATAGGAATGTGGTGTGCATTTTTTAAACATGGCAGATGCCACAGAGAACTTAGGCACATGAGCCAGCAGCAGAATGTGTGTGTGCAAAACTGAGAGCATGATTCTTGAATGAAGCAGTGAGTGAAAGCTTCTTTGCAACACAGAACTAGCACAGAACAACACTGCTGGGGCCTTTCCAAGCAAGGAAACTGGTTGCTGTTCATTTTGCTTCCATGTAATGGGCAAAAACGGGACTTTTTTGGTCTAATTTTGAAAACAAACCCATCGTACAATAAAGACATATCAGAGTCTTCCCTGGCTTCACATCCCAATGGAAGAGAACCCTCCAAATGCATCCTAGACTCATATAACTGCTTGGGTCAAAGGGCTAACCCATTATATAACTGGTACTGTGTGCAAAGGGGGAAAATAATTGCACAGCCGGCATACTGTCTGCATGTCCCAGGGAGGGGGAGCTGCCCCAGGCTGGAACAGCTCAGGGAATGGAATAAATGTTTCCTGGGCCTACCCCTCTGGGTCCTACCCCTCTGGCCCACATCAGGTGGCCCAGAAACAGAGACGTGTGGAGTGAGGTGCTGGCCCAGGCAGGTCATAGTGGGTGAAGTGGACCCTGATCACATTTATTAGCACCCAATGAACTGTGGTTTGGGGTGCCCATGGTGGAGAGGGATGCATTACCTGGCAGGAGTCTTTGCCGCCCTCCAGGTACCCCACACAGATCATGTTCTTGGTGATTTGTCCAGGGTAGGCACTGCTGCACTGGCTGGAGGAGAGCACGGGTGAACTCAAGCATTGTAGTTTGTCAGGGTTGCTAACTGCAAGAAAAAGGAGACAAAGGCATATGTTACATGGTCCTTCATATTGTAATCAAAGCCCCCCCCCCCCTCTAATAACTGGTAGAACTGAAATGGATGCCCACAAAAATGGATATACTCATTAAAACTGCAATATCTGAAGTGTCTTGAATGGATCAGATACTAAACAGTCCTGTTTAGTGCCTGATGAGGTACCTGCATTACCCGATTACCATGTTACCATTTTTCTGCTACAGAATTGCTGTTATTCCATTAGCATGGGGGGTGAAAGAGGCAGCTAAATTGCTGCTTGTGAGAAATTTTTCATCTCGGGAACAGGGGTCTATTTCCTGACCATTTCCCGATACCGACGTGATTTCTTGATTCTTGCAATATCATGAGATACTTGTCAGTAACTGACAAGTTACTGACTTTCCACTTACTGTTCACCGCCTACTGCATACCATACATTTACCACTTAATGCATAGCAAAAGGTAGCATTTTACTTCTGAGTTTTTGTCTGTTTATTGTGTCGCATTTTTGAGCCAACCACTGTGCGAATACTCCACCCCTTAACCTCTCCCCAGTGCCCCTTAACCTCCATTCCAGTGCCTCCAATCAGAATTGTTGTTCTTTGTTGTTCCCTTTGGTTTGACCAATCTGCAACTGGGTTACAGACTAGTAAAGGTATCTGAGTACCAGCCAATGAGTGAAAAGGAATTACAAGGGAAATCGAGTACACAAAATGCAGTAGTGTGTCAGTATTACCTCTCACAATTTGAAATGGATGGCACAGTGGTAAGCAGCAAAGTGGTAAACGGGATCCTGGTAAGTGGAAAGTCGGTCAATCAAAAAATGAAATGTTAATTGAGACATTGTTGAGTACCATGGGGTTCTCAATTTGACCAAGACGGAAATTCCCATTTTCAACGGAAATTCCCATTTTGGAGAAATCTTGTTTTAGTCCTAGTTAGTAGTATTTTCCTGAGTTACCAATTTGCCATTTTTCTGTCCATTTCCATTTCTCCATTAATTGTTCTACAGTCTGCTCTTGTTGTGTGTGTGCATGGTGATGAAAATGATGAAATGCAGACATTCAAAAAGACACTAAAATGGGCTGCGATCTCCTCAATAGAAGTATTACTCAGGTTTTATAGGGCTAAAAGTGGGAGTTTGGTCAGGCCAGCCCTTGAGGTTTTTGAGGCTAAACTAGCCTTGCAGCTCTGTTATGGACCCCAAGTGTGGGGAAATGGCTTGTTATCATCAGTTGTTTCTGAGACACTCCAGAATAAGTTTTTATGAGTTCTTTTAGGGGTGCCTCCAGCAACTTCCACTGCAAACCTAAGACTAGAGACAGAGATGAAATCTATAGCATCTAGATTCCTGGGATTATTATTCATTTTTGGTTAAAAACTCACCATTCCTTGCCACGGTCATTACCAAGATTATGCCTGGAAGAAAAGTTGAGTCCCTCATGGTACAAAATTGACTGCTGGTGGCAAGGGGTTGTGTACAAATTAGGACGCTTCGACTTTTCATCCAGGTTTTTAACAGCTTTGCCTCAGAAAGAGGCAACTAAAATAATTAAGCTTAGGATTGCTGACATTGTATTGCAGTCTGCCAGGTGTCAGGCTTTCCATTCAAGGATGCCCCCCTGGTATAAATACTGGGTACCTGCTTGTGTGGGACCTAATTATTTAGTGTGGTTAACTAATGCAGCATACCAGAAAGTCTTTCCAGCTCTGAGGATTCATTCTATGTAGACTGAAGTCACTGTGGGGCACTACAGGGATGTTATTTATTCTGAAAGCCAATGTATATGTGGGACCAGGCAGGTGGAAGTCCTAATGCATTACATATTTGATTGCTTCATATACAAGTGGCCCCGCAAAAGATTATTTAAGGTTGTAAAGCTGGATTGCAATAGATCCAGATGCCAGTTGTTGTTGTTTCTCTTAGCAGATAAAAGGGAAAATGTAACAAAAGCTGCAGCATCTTTTGCAATGGCTGCAATTACTTTGAGAATGCAAGCGGTTGAGAATGCGGAGAATTGAAGTTAGGTTTTTGAATTGATTTAAACTGATATATATGCCTTTTTATGCCAGTACAATAAAGGATTTGATTTGATTTGATTTGACACTAAAATAGTAACACGGTAAGTTGCAATGGGTTGGTAAGATGGAAATTTGGTCCACCGTCATGGAAAAATTGATACTTAGTAATGGTAATATTTGGTATTTTGGGTATCTGGGGACTCAGCTTAGTATGTGGGTACCTGATAGGCTACCTAAAATGTTGAGTATTATTCATGAGTAGCAAATTTTGTACTTATTTTTGCTCTAGTAACTGGCTTTGCTTTCAAACAATGGAATTGTCTTGACTCAGCTTCTCCTCTGGTAGCCCCCAGCTTTTCCCTTATGATCACTGTCCCACCAGTGTCATACTCATTCTCATCCGCTGTAACTAAGCTAAGCATGTGCATCTGCAAATGGGGGTGAAATAGAGGAGACAAGGAGGGGAAAAAACTGTTTCATCCCCTAACCTTCACCCTACAGGACAAGCCCCATATTAAGCTTGCAGGACTTGCAATTGGCTTCTACTTGTGACTGTTGCACAATCCAACACCGACAACGCTCCATTCGATTCTAATTGGTATGAAGAGAAATTTTTTAAAAAATAATAATCCATTGCACATGTTCAAAATGGCCCCTGCCTGTATTCAAAATGACAACCATTTATGCACGTGTAATGGCTCGTTGTTTGTGGGGTTTTTGGCCAGAATTTTGATTGGAAATGTTTCCAATCTGAATTTCTGATCAAAATAAAGAGGAGCTGTTCTGTTTTCATGAAACGTTTGCAAAAACGGAACAGTTCTTTTGCACCACTCCTACTTGCAACGTGTAAACTATGTGAATTTATTCCTGTCTCTCCCTATGTACCCCTCTGCTTTGTCTCTCCTAGCCTGAAAGAACCTCAGGGTAGGGAGCTAGTGACAGGTATGTTGCTGGCATATATAACTAAATACTAATACTAATCTCCAGCCACTGTCAACAATCAGGAATTGTCGCTGATGATTCAAACACTAACCAGGATTTTTTTGGCTGAAAGTAGGAAGAGCTACTGCCATTGTGAATCCCTCACCAGCAGCCAAACCTTGGGGAGTATAGTTAAAATGTTTGTTGCTATGACAGCAGCCCCAAATTTGAGAAGTGGGACAGTTTCTCCACTGGAAATTCTGGAAAGGCGACCTTCCCCTATTCCTCCCTTTTGGCTCTCCCTTTCAAGCTGTCCCCTCCTCCAAAGACTCACCGCCATTGCTGAGGGTGTTTCCCCAGCCCGAGATGAGACACTGAGTGCCGGTTGAGGCACAACTGGAGGGCAGAGAGACTGTCCTGACGTAGGAGTTGAGGGTGGCTGGGTTGGCTAGCTTGATAAGCATGATGTCATTGTCCAGGCTCTGTGAGCTGTAGCTCTGGTGACGGATGACTTTGGAGGAGCTAATGAATTGCTCGGTGCCTTCGTTGGATGACAGGCTGTGTTCTCCTAGCCTCACTTGGATACGGCTGAAATGAGAGAAGGAAAAATGTTAACTTGAAGGCCCATCAAATGCTATGGAATTGTCAAAACTGCTTTGTGCAGCACAGCACGCACAGGATGGGGGAAATGTGGTCAGCAACGAGACAGAATCTTCTCAGTCTCAGAGGAATATTAACCCCACTTACTGGAAGACACAACTCTTTCCCTGGAAGTCATGAGTTCTAGTCCTGTCCTGCTTGGTCTCCCACTGGACAGCAGCCTCCAGTCCATCCTGCTGTGAATATGTTCCTGATCCATTTCATTGAGACATCAACAGGAGTCATGTGTGGTGTTTGCCCACCACACCCTTGACTACTGTGGGCTCAGGAAACTGGGATGCCTTAACCATACTGGTGTAATGAGGTCACTTGGGAGAATAATATCTTGACTTTCTATCAGTCTTGTCACTGTTTGTAGCTTTATCATAACAAACCTCACCACCATGTATATACACCAGGGGTCACGAGCTTTCCCCCTCCCATGGGTGACTTTCAAAATTAGTACAAACTCTGAGGCCTGGTTAGGTTGGTGGGGAGGTTTCTTAAGGGGGGTGGCTCAAGATGGAAGAAGAATGGGGAGTGTCTAGATCATGGATCCTCCTTCGTCTCTTCTTTTCTCCTTCTCCCCAGCTTCTCTTGATGAGGCCACATACCTCCAATTTTCATCCAACCCCTCCACTAGCCCCCTTGATCCCATCCCCTTTCTCCTCCTAACAGCAGTTGCCCCCACTGTTGTGCCTTCTCTGCTGCACATAATCAATCTCTCCTTCTCTACTGGCTCATTCTCATTGGCTTTCAAACATGCCACTGTCTCCCCTATTTAAACTTAAGGAGGCTACATTTGACCCCTCTGACCCTTCCAGCTATAGCCTCATTTCCCTCCTACCCTTTGCTTCCAGGCTCCTGGAGCGAGCTGTCTATACACACCGTCTACCTTTCCTCTCTTCAAATTCCTCCCTTTACCCCCTCCAATCGGGCTTCCTCCCTCTCCACTCATCTGCGACTGCCCTTGCCAAAATCACCAATGACCTTCTCTTAACTAAGTCTAAGGGCCTCTACTCCTGTTCTTGTTCTCCTTGATCTCTCTGCCACCTTTGACACTGTCAGCCATGGCCGCCTCCTGGATTCACTACCCTTCCTTGGTTTAATGGTTTCTGTGACTCTGTTCTCGACTGGCTCTCTTTGTATCTCTCGAACCGTTCCTTCACCGTTTCTCTAGTTGATACCTCCTCCACGTTGCTTTGCCTCTCTGTGGGAGTTCCCCAAGACTCTGTCCTTGACCCTCTTCTCTTCTTCCTTTACACTCTTTCTCATTGAAACCCATGACTTCCAGTACCACTTGTGTGCTGATGACACACAACTCTATCTCTCTACTCCCAAGCTCTCCCCCTCTATACATTCTCCTATTGCTGAAATCTGTGTCTGGATGTCTCACCACTAACTCAAGCTTACTATGACCAAGACCAAACTCATCTTTCCCCAAAAACGTTCCCCTCCTACTTGCCTCTCAATTTCCATTGAGGGAGTCACCATCCAGCTGGTCCCTCGGGCGCATAGCCTGGGATTCATCTTTGACTCTCCCCTCTCCTTTAAGCCTCAGATCAAGGTCCTTGCTAAATACTGTTGCTTTGCTCTGTACAATATTGCTAAAATCTGGCCTTGCCTTACTGCTGCCGCTGCAAAAACCCTTGTCCATGCTTTAGTCACCTCTTGCCTTGACTACTGCAGCTTTCTCATTCCTGGACTCACCTACTCTGGTATCACCCCCTTCAACTCACTTCAATGCTCCACAGCCAAATTACCCACCTGACCTGTCACTTTGATCACTTTCAGCTCCTCCTTTCTTCCCTACACTGGCTCCCTCTATGGGAACGCATTCAGCACAAGCTCCTGGTCTTCACCTTCAAGACTCTTCATGACCTTGCTCCTCCATATCTGTCCACTCTTGTATCCTGCCAGATTCCTGCCAGGGAGCTTTGCTCCTCCTCTGTCCCCACCCTCGCCTGCTCGTTAACCCCTTACTCCTGTAAAAATCTTTTCCCCTTATCCCTTGCTGCCCGTCATGCCTGAAACTCCCTCCCTGGATATGTTCACTCTGTTCCCTCCCTCAAAAATTTCAAATCCCCCCTGAAAACCCACCTCTTTTGTCAGGCCTTTCCCTAGCTTGTCATGAGTGAAACTGCGTCCTCTCCTCCTCACTCAGAATCTAGTTCCCTGTAAGTAAGTGAAGCACTTGCACCTGCAACTTCTCAACCTCATGAATATACTCTTGTCTACCCCTATGTTCGCCTCTCCCTTGTCTCCCCCCTCCCTTGTCTCTTAGATTGTAAGCCCCTTAGGGGTAGGAACCTGTCTGTAACTATTGATTGTACAGTGCCAGGTACATCACTTGTGCTATAATAATAATAATAATAATAATAATAATAATAATAATAATAATAATAATAATATAAAAAATCCTTTTCAGTGGCTCTCAAACCTTTTTGATCCCCAGACCCCTTCCACTTGTCTGTAGTAAGTGACCCCCCCAACACACACACACTCCCTTGCTCCCTTTATTCCTCTCCCCCATGCCACCTATCTATTGCTTCCCCTCCCTCTTCCCTATTCTTCAATTCTCTCTTGTGCCTCCCCAAAATAACTTTTGCACCACCCAACCCAGGGAGCCCCCCCCCACACACACACAACTGATCTGAATGGTTCTCAAATGCTACTGAATTGCCAACACAGAAAACTCAGGATGGAGAATTGTGGTCAGCACAGAAGCTTCTCAAAGAAAGATCAACCCCACTTACTGAAACACCAAGCCATTCATTGTCAGTTTCTTATCTCACTGCACCAGGAGACGAGACACTAAGTAGTTAATGAGCTATGAACTGCAGAGTCTCTCCTTCACCCCTGCTCTCAAGGGCAGTGGGGCTTTTGAAGCTAATTGGTTAACTTAGCATCACAAATATTTGGTACTACTCACGATTTGTAGCAGTGTGCGGCTGAAACCACCCACTGGCTGTTGATGAGGGAGCCTCCGCAGAAGTGGTACCCGGAATTCAGAGACACCTGGTAGGGGACAGAGTTCTTCCCGCAGGTGTACCCCCCCACAATCTTATCGTCGTCATCATCATCACTGATGGGATAGGCAACTGAGTGAAATAGCACAGTCTAGGTTAATATCCCATGTGGGGGACCAGGAGCCAATCTGAACTAAGCCTATGTGGAATGGGAAACAAAGTCTCTTGCTCTGGGTTACTGGATCCATTTCAGCCCCAAACTGGTGGCAGCTGGTGGCTTCCTGTTCATGGCTCTTTGAAATGAGATGGCAGGACCAGATCCAGTTTCTAGTGGACATCAGTCTGTATCTCAAGAAAACACGAGGGCCATTAACCACTGATTGGGCATCACTTATGTATTCCAAACTGAGGAGGGGACAGATCTACCCCTTTGATCCCTCAAATCCTGACCCACCTCTTTTATATGTCTTTTAAAGAGCTTTAGAAAACAAAGCTTGAAAGCATGATATCGGCCCCACCCATATAAAAGCTGCACATAAAGGAGACTCGAACCTCTGACTAGGGCTGAAATAAATAACCACTGCAATTTGGTATCTGACTGAATCTGCATTATCTGTCGGTAGCCGGAAAGTCTGGATACCATCCAAGTTTGGCAGACTATCCAGCTAACTAGATTACCAATTAACCGCAACACCATATTGTAATGTTTACTGAATTACCATTAATCACATTACCCTTTGCCCATAATTCCTTTCCTAGCTACAATCCAAGCCCCCTCCAGACCTGGTTTTAGAGCAGTTATGCGGTAAGGCAGTGATATGGTAATCCGGTAAACAGTAATGTGATAAACTGGTTAATTTCCACACTATTATCTGGTAATCTGGTTCGGCAGTTAACTGCTTAAGTAACCAGTTTGCTACTGACCACTGACTTTGCCAGAATACTAGATATGAACAGGGAATAATTTTTTATATATATATTCCATTCAGTTCTACCTTTGACCTTCAGATTTCCTTTGCTATGTCCATGCCTGACTAGCCTGTGTAAACTCCTAGGTCAGTGTGTGCACAAATGCCTCAAAGTGAAATGGTGCCAGGTCCCTAAGCACTGCTGCTGTTATCACTGCTGTTGCTAGGCCCCCAGTGCTGATACCACTGGTATGCTGGACTCCCAGGGACACTGACACTGCCTTGGCATGTCCCCTGCATCATGTATGTGGGTACTTTGTACCAGTATTATCTGTATTTTTGTAGTCAGTTACTCGACTCAGCAAACATAAAAGAAATAGCTACCTGTTTCAGCTCTAATTTCTGCTGTGTTAATTGCAAATGCAACAACTTGCTCCTAGAGAAGGGCATTTGTATAGGTGTTTACAAGGAGGCTGAAGCAACATTAGCAGTGTGGCTGGGTAGCAAAGATTTAGAGGAACCATTCCAAGACACCTGGGAAGTGTTCCTCCCAGTTCCTTGCATCACCACTCTCTTATGTTTCTTAGAATATGAGAGAGCAGTTCCATAGTGTCACTTAACTTACAACACACAGTGTTGATTGAGAGGAAAAAGGATGCATCAGAGAAGAAGCACGGTCAGTAGAAATCTCAGTCAAACTCACAGCCTCCAAAAGAACAAGGATCTGAGGATGGAGATCACTCTCTCAGTAAAGGGCTGGAGTTGCTTCCAAAATTAAGGGGAGCACTGTCCCATGTTCTTCAAACTCAAGGTAGGAAGTGTCCCATCCCTCATATTTTGACATCCATGAGTAGGACAAACACATGAGTAGGTGGGGGTGGGGGTGAGGGGGGGGTGTATGTGGGTAAAATATAGAGCTGAAATGGGTAGAAGAATAAATGCTTAAGTCGTTTCCAATTTTCATTCTCTTTTGCCAGGAACAATGAAAATGAGTTGGGTAAAAACTAGAACTAGACACAAACTGTCAAATCGAACTACACAAATGAATAAACCAAAATGAACAAAACGAACAAGCTGAACAAATAACACAAAAAGTCAGAAATGGACAACTGATGGAAGATCAGTTGGGTAGTGTTTGCTACCCAGTTGGTTCAGTTTGGCTTGTTTGGATTTAAAGGGTTGGTTTGTTTGGGCAGGTGCTTGTTTTAGCTCCAGAGATGTTGCCTTGGTTCTGTGGACAATTCTTGAAATAGAAAAGGACTCAATAATCAATCTAACACCTTTAATCAGAACCTGATGTTGCCTGCATTAAAATAAAACAGACAAACTTACCAGCCACTCCCAGGAAGACGATAAACAACATGGATTTCATGATGTCGCTTTAGTTTCAATGACAGCTCTGTAGAATGGAGGAGGAATCGCTGGCTATTTATCTCTCTCAACTGGCTTTATCTACAGCCCAAGGTTTTTAGCACATACACCATGGAAAGTTGGAAAAACCAAATTTAGGTGTTTATCAAGTGCAGGTAGAAAGGAAAAACATACACCAGAGTTAATCATAAACCCATTCTTCATAGTCAAGGTTATTTTTTGTGTGCTTTAAATAAATAATAATAAAAAAAGATTTCCAGGAAAACAATTCTTTCAGATTAAAAATAAATGGTTCTGTGTGATATTTGCGGAGGTGGCTTTAGGCAAAGGTGACATAGGCAACTGCCTTGGGGGCCTGCAACCAAAGAATTCCCACAGCTGCTCATAGATAAAATATTTAAAGAAGAAATAATGCTTTCACACGTGTGCACACACGCACACGAGTGCGCATACACACTGCTATGCAATGCACTCTTTGCGCTCACTCTAAGGGAGGTCAGGGCTCATTCTCTTTATCTCTATCTCTTTATCTCAGCCCTCTCCTCTCTAAGGTTCCTTACTGAGTGTCAGGCTGCTTTTACATGGGTGCATGGCGCTCTGTCATTACATCATGTGCCACGTCAAAAATCCTATGGGCGAGGTTTAGATGTGACATCATGCGCATGATTAGCTGCTCGTGCATGCTTTAGTGCCATGGACTAAATATCTCGAGATTAAGGTATGTAGTCCATGGGGTTAAAGCATGTGCAAGTGGCTAATCATGCGAGTGACATCACATCTAAACCCCGCCTGTGGGATTTTTTATATGGCACATGATTTTATGGTGCAGTGCCACATGCACGTGTAAAAACGATATTTCAGTTGCTATTGCAGCTCAGTTTTGTAGAAGTAAGAAGTGTCATTTACCACCAGGCCAATCAGAGGTGAATTTAGCCCCACTTAGTTTTTCCCTCCTCCATCTAGCCTGAAAGAGAGCAGCAGCAGGAGTGGGTCAAATGAGCTCAAATTTCAGCTCCAGCAGCTCTGACTGACGTAGATGCATGTAGCAGAGATCCAGGTTGCACATAAACAGACTCTGCAGGTCAGATTTTGAGTGAAGGATGCCTATTGAGGAGCACTGTCACTTGGAGTGGCAAATGAAATACCAAAGTATTCAGGTCTAGCTTTTTAGTAGTGTATCCATTGATGGCATGTAATAGGCATGTGCATGTCATTTTCATTATTACAATAATGATAATGACAATTGTAATTTTTGTTATCATTATTATAGTAATGAAAATGACAATCAATAATAACGACAATGATAACGAAAATGACAATGTCGTTATTGTCGTTATTATAAGTGCTGTGGCAGCTGGGTTTTGGAGGGAAAATATGGAGAGGGGAGGAGAGAGCAGGTATCTTGGAGCCCTAAACAGGGTTGAACTCTTGAACTGTACCTGTGTTGGGAGGGGCAAGCAGTATGTGATGGATGTATCACTGGCCAATGAGAAGCGCAAGCAGGTCCCAGAATTCTCATGGCACTCTGTGATTGCTCAATACCTGCTGCCTCCCACAATCAATCAGGGGGGCTCAAGGGAGGGCACTGCAACTGTTTATAATGGAAGGGCCAGACTTTTTCTCTATGTTCTATGAGAGCTCTGCTTGTCAGGTTGCGTTTGCAGAACTGTGGTGCTTGCACACAAAAAATCTTCCCTAGTCCTCATTGTATTACCACCAATAACTTTCCTTCCTCATGCCCTACATTTTACCTTCTCCCTTTCCCTGCCCTTCTCCCCCGTGTACATTATATATAGATAGATAATATAGGTTAGATATAGATTATAGATTATATATATTATAGACGTATAGATTTGATTACATAACAATCGTTATATATATATAATTGATTAGATAATAGTTTTCCTTTTCCCTTCCTCTGTCTCCCTTAGATTTAGATAGATACTACTTGTGTACATATATAGAGAGATTAGATATTATATAGGTATTTAGACTAGTCTGTTTTATTATATTATGTTATAATTATATCAGACTTGATACCGATACCAAAAATAAAATCTTTGTTTGAAATTATACCAATACCAATAATGACAATGATAACGAAAATGACGCTGTCAATAATAACGATAATGAAAGCATCATTTTAAATAACAAAAATTATAAGAAAAAACAAAAAATGACATGGCGACCTGGTGAACACTCCTAGCATTTAAGGGCTCATTTAAAATTTTCTCCTAGGGTCTTGAAAAACGTAGCATTGCCACTAAATCGCAGCACACATTTCAGAGACTTCTGAGATTTATTTGCCATAAATTATTTTTCTCCAAAATGTATGTTTTCTTTTCAGAATGAGAAGTTTCTCTAAATCTTGGAGCTCTAAGATTTAGCTCTAAATCTTGGCGCTCTAATTTTAAACTTTTAAAATTTTCAAACGTGCAACTAACCTGTAAAACTCATTGCCCCTGGACGTTATGAAGACCCAACAGTAAAACTGGACTAAAAAAAAAAAGGATTAGATAAATTAATAGAAGATAGTCCCACCAATGCCTATTAGCAAAGATGATTGGGAGATGCAGCCTTTGAGTCATGAAAGTTGGGTGTGAATGAAAAGGGCTGGATCATTCCATATGCCTTGGGTGTGTACATTTCCTCTGAAGAATCTTGTTCCAGCCATTGTCAATGACAGGATACTGGACTAGATGGACCATTGCTCTGAGCCAGTATGTCAGCTATTATGTTGTTACAGTCTGTCAATAGAGAGAATTTCAGATCCTATACAATTTAGGAATAGAAAAGACCTATGATTAGGGTGCATCTTATCCACCTCGTCTTCTTGGCCACTAAAAGTTCATTCTAACACAATCATCCATAAGGTTTGGGGGAAGGTGCGGGGAGCTAGAGACGCCATATTCAAGCTACTTACTTACCTACCAGCTGTTCCTGGGAGCGGAGCCGGGGGCGGAGCTAGAGACCTGCAAGATACAAAAGTAACCAGTCACCCTATGGACGCGCCGGGGGCGCGTTCCGGGGGCGCGCATCGGGGCAGTGCACCGAAGGGTTGCACGCACAAGGGCACGCCCTTTTGCGTTTCCTTCGGCGAGTCCCAGAGCAGGAGCCTAGACACTTTTAAGCTCCTTACAAAGTCAGTGGAAGGCAGGGGAAATCTTGTTGCACCGACACAGATTAGCTGCCGCCAGGGCAGTGACAAGGGGGTGTGCTAAATCAATTGACAGCTTATAAGCCTCCGATTGTGATTAGAGAGAGTGGGGATTTGGAAGTGTTGGGGTTTGCTGCTCCTTCTATGATTACTCATAGATACTAGGGTAGGCTCCTAGGATAGGAGTAGTGATTGCTTGAACTGGAACTGGAATGACAGTTTGTGGCTGCAGATACTAGTTGAGGGTGGGGATGGGGGCTTGGAAATAGATTTAAGTTTATATAGAGGTGAGAAGACCGGTTAGACCGCAGTAATGACTAGGAAGCGCCGCCGTCATAGCCCTCCTATTCCCTCTGCCCAGGTGCCCCAGATGTCCCAAGCTAAACAGATGAAGATGGACACTTTTTTAATGCCCTCGCAAAGACCTCAGGATCAAGAGGTAATGCCGCTGCTTGAATCATTGATTTCGAGTCAAGAAGCCACCCAGGCCAGTTCCTTTTTGACTTCTTTTGATAGTAAGGGACACTCTTCTCCAATTTTGGATGGGCCAAGGGCAGCTCATCAAGGAAAAGATCAGGGGGACTTGTCTTTGGCCCGCCTTTTGGGGAATCAGTGCTTTATGGTAGCAGATTTAATTAAGAAATTATTGGTCAGAGTGGAGGGGATTATAAGCCATCTTGTTACACATCAAACCGCCTTGGACCAGATTGTGCTGGCCTTGGCTGAATTAAAATCAGAGCACCTGGGATGGGAAATGCAGAAATGTTATCAAATCACAGTATAGATGGACAGAGGGGAGATAAGGATACTGAAGTTCAACAGAATCCCCAAGTTGAGAACCAAATAAGAATTAAGGAAAGATCCCCCCAGGTTTTAAAAGCCAAATCATCCACTTATGTTGTTAATGACTTAGCGATGGTGTTTAGAATCCATCCTTTGCCTAATGGCTCTTTCCCAGATTGGAGCACTAAATATGATATCCAGACTCATTTATCAACTATACTCCAGGTTAAGATCCCTTGGGGGCATATAGGCTCTTATCAAATGCTGCTGGCACCTAGAGACCTACAGAGGTTAGTTATACACTTTAATTCGCGCCAATTGGTGGATCATATAAAGGCTCAAACCCAGCTTTTCTATTCATGGGGCATCATTTTGGGGAATGTCTGTAGGGATGTGGGAGATCCAGTCCCACTTGTAATTCCCTATAGAAATAAATCTCATGCTCCTAGTAGGCCTCAAACCTCAGTAAGAGGAGAGAAGGTGGGAAATAATATAAGAATGGATATTAACCAGGAAGGTAAATTGCCAATACAAGATAGGCTTCTAGACATAGCTATGACTAATCAGCAGGAAGATACAAAATCCATATACCCCGAGGATAAGGATATAAAGGAGATAGAGGAGACCATTGTCAAAGAATATTCTATGGAGTTGAATATGATGGATATTGCACTGTAATCTTGTCTCCCTTGGGGAAACTTTTGATTCCCTTACAAAATAACTATCTTGAGGGAATGCAAGACCGGAATCTTGAGCTGCCATCCCAGAGTTTACAGCAAAAGTATGATATATCAGTCAATGTAAGTCCTTCCAAATGATCCTTTGTGTGCCATGACAATACTCTAAATATTTGTGCCTGGAATTCTGCAGGGTGGACTAGACACTTGCAGGCGGAAGACTTTTTACCTTACCTAAATCAGTAGCATATTATTTTCTTGCAAGAAACCTGGGAAGTATTGCCCTTGAGTGTATCCAATTATAAGGCTTTTTCTCCTCGAGGGGGGGAAGATCACTGGGTGAGTTGCCCTGCTTGGTGATCTCTAACTTGGCTCAGTATGCCCATAGCATTTTTGCTCTGCCTCCGGTGGCTCATGGGATAACCTTGAAGTTAGAACAGGAGATATATATCATTATAAATGGGTATATCCCTCCTCGTAACTCAGGGTATTATAGGGAGAACCTATGGGAAAAGTTCCAGAAAGTCGTGGAAGATTTACAGGACAAGTTTCCCAAGGCAAACCTTATAATAGTAGGGGATTATAATGCCTGAATAGGGCCTGATAACCATTGTTTGAATGAACATGGTATTACCCTATATTCACCTGGGGGAACAGGGTTGTATAATCGTGTATCTAGAGATCAAAGAGTGAATAATGCGGGGCTAAAGTATGCTGCTATGATTATAGATTTGTCTCTTATAGTCTTGAATGGTTCAGGGTTCTCAGACCAGGACAGGGAATTTACCCATATTGGGCCCCACGGGGCCTCAGTAATAGACTTTGTAGCAGTGTCTCAAAATAAGTTATCAGAGGTTAAGGATTTCCAAGTGGGGTTAAATACTCTAAGTGACTATCAGCCATTAATATTCAGGTTAAACCAGAATTGGTGGAAGCTACCCAGGTGAGAGGATAGTGATAATTCCCATTTAGAAGTTTTCCCCCAACGGAAGTGGGGAATTTCCTTGGCCCAAGAATTTGAGGAGTTATCAAGAAATCAGGATGCTGTATGTTTTCAGGAGAAAATATTGAGCTTTGAGTGTGAAGAGATTAGTGTGAATAGCTATGATGGGTTGATGAGATTGATGCAGGACCATTTATTCAGTTATAAAGAGAAAAACACAAAGGCTCAAACAAGGACAGTAGATAAGCCTTGGTTTGATCTAGAATGTTGGGTGACTAAAAGCAGATTAGCCAAATTATATGCACTTTATCGTAGGGATCACGGAAGGGAACAATTACAAGCTTTTTGAGGGCAAAAACAGATATATGCTGAATTGATAAAAGGGAAAGAGCATACTGGAAAGACGCATACTGGAAAGAAGGTTGGAATAAAATGCAGATAGCAGCTGAAAGGAAGGATTATACGACTTTTTGGAAATATATAAATGGGGCTCTGGGCAAGATTCCCTCACAATCAGTGTACTTAGTTCCTTCAGAAACGTGGGAACAGTACTTCCAGAGCATCTTTAATACCATAGAAACCCAGGATAGTTATCAGGAACTAGATTTAACAGATAGCCTGGAATGGCCTAACTTGACTCAAGAGGAATTATTGAGCTATATAAGTACCATTAAAAACAATAAAGCCCCGGGTGTAGATTGTATACAAATAGAATGTATAAGATCTAACTTAGGCTGATGGGTGCCAATGCTAGTGGTCCTATTTAATTCAATTAATGCAACAGGGAAAATGCCAGCAACATGGGGAACAGCAGTTGTGATACCTGTATTTAAAAAAGGGTTGTGTTCGGACCCCTCAAATTATAGGCCAATAAGTTTAATTAGCGTAGTTAGCAAACTCTATGCTAAAGTCCTCTTGGGAAAACTTACCAAATGGATAGAGGACAATCAAATCCTACACCCGGAACAAGCAGGATTCAACGGCAGCGATCAACAGTGGAACACTGTATTATGTTGTTCCACTTAATAGAAAAATATAAGACCAAAACCAAGCAGTTTTACGTAGCCTTTTTGGACCTGCGTACTGCTTTTGATGCAGTAAACCGGTGCTTATTGTGGGAAAAACTAAGAGAGACTTCTATTGATTGTAGGCTGCTTCACCTTTTGCAAATAATACACCAGAATACAGCGCTTAAAATAAGGGTTGATAGAGCTGGCCATCTATCTAGAAGAGTGGAAACAAATGTGGGAGTCAGACAAGGATGTGTGTTGGCTCCCACATTGTTTAACCTATTCATTAATGATTTGATACCTAAGGTGTCAGAAGCTAAATTTCACCCGCTGAAGCTGGCATTGAGATTGTTGGGATGTCTCTTGTTTGCTGATGACCTGGCTTTGGTCTTGCAAACTAGGATAGGTCTGAAGAGACAGTTAAAGGAGTTTGCACTTTACTGTGAACTAAATGATTTGCAAATTAATTATGAAAAATCTAAAGTAATGATATTCACAAACTCCAGGAAAACATACAAATGGGATATACAAGGGAATAAGATACAGCAGGTACCCATATTTAAGTATCTGGGGATGCATTTTCAGCAGTCAGGGAGATGGAAAGCCCACGTTCAAAGGGCGTTAGAGGTCTCGAAACCGGTGATAAGGGCTATAGCCAGATATTTTTATAATTCCGATAGACTGGAGGTAAAACCAGCAATTCAAGTATGTAATGCCATGGTTAGATCTAAGATCCTATATGGAGCAGAGCTATGGGCCCCCTTGACGACAACTAAGTGGGGAAGCTTACAATTCCAATTCCTACCGAAGTTGCTTAGGATTATCCCAGGTACTCCAGCAGCAGCGGCTGGACTGGAAACAGGCCAATTCGGCTGGGAACATGTGGGTTGGTCCATGGCACTTAGGATGTGGTTAAAAATCCACAATAGTACCCAGAAGGGCCTTATGGCTTATTACTCTACTGATGAGTTTCAGAATTCTTGGGAAGTTTCGATATTGAGTTATTTAAAGAAAATGGGGTTCTCTAGGGATTACTTGAATGGGAAAGAAATAGGGATCCTAAGGAATATGATAATAACACGCTTAAAGGACATAGCTCGCCAGGAAGATATAGCTGTAGTTAACCATACTCAACACCTCAAAGAGTATTTAAAATATGTGCCAAGTAAGGGAGAGATTGCACATTATTTGGGAGGCAAATTAACAGCAAGGGCTCCCCCTTATAATGTACGCAAGATTAAATGCCTTTCCGACGAGATTACTACAAGGACAGATACAGGGGGTGAACTACAGTGATAAGAGTATGCCCATTTGAGCAGGTTAGTGTAGAGATGGTACAGCACGTTTTCTTTGGATGCCAGAGATATAGGGAAATTAGGAGGAAATACTTGTCTAAATTACTTGAAAAGTTCCCAGGAAGGACAGAGTTAAATCTATTATGGTACGCTATAAATACGATGGAATTTATTCCAGCTGCAGCAAACTACCTAATTCAAGCTATTATGATAAGAACTAGATTTATGCAGTCCAAGGCATTGGAATAAGGAGAAGAAATTGATGTTGACGTTGACATGGCACACAAGACACAAGAGAGTATGTAATGATCAGGAGGAAGGATAGGACTTAAATGAAATTTGTTATAGGACTTAGCTCCTAAAGGGTCTATAATAAGCATTGTTGATATATGTATTACTGATGGAGAATAAGGAGATTATGATATTGACAGTAAAAAGTAAGTTATTTGGAAGGCTCGGTGTATAATCGGCAAAGAAGGAAATTAAATTAAATCAAGGGGGGATATATATAATGGATTATAGACAGAAGTTTTAAAGGGAAGCCTACCCAAAGTGTTATATGCTGCCCTAAGAAAACAGGAAGGCTCCTAAAGGATGACTTATAGTTAAGTTTAATTATGTTTTAAAATTTCTATTCATATTGTTAATTTAATATGTTTTAATAGCGTGTATTTATTTGTCTTTGTATTTGTCTTATGTGTTATGTTCATTGTTTGTTTTGTATGTTGATACTATGGCTTTGTCTACGTGAATAAATTTATTTACTACTACTACTCCATAAGATTTTCCTAGTCCTAGTGTTACACGACTGAGCCTCTGGGGCTTTGACAACCTCTTAAGGGGGACGTCTCTTCCATACAGTGGGTGTAAATGGATGGATAGTCCACTTTTGCCCACGCCAGTCTGAACTGACCAGTCCATCTGAAGAGCGACTGCCAGATGTGCAAAGTGGAACAGGCTGCGGCTACTCCAGGGCAGCCCCAATGGTGGTGCTCAAGAAGATCCAGGAGCAGGCCACACGGAGTGGGCCGGCCAAACCCGGGGCAATGTCCGAATGTGGAGCTGTTGTCCATCTTCTGGGCAAACCCACAGTGCAGCTCCACGGCCATCCATCTGTTGCCCCATTCTGCACTATGGAGTTGCGAGTGCCAGTGTTGGATGAACACCCACAACTCTATAGTGCTGGGAAGGTGCCGTGTGGGCAGCCTGAAGCTCAGGGACAACACAGGTCCATCTGGACCCAGGTGGGGCTGGGAATGAGCAGCCACAGGGGTGGGTCCCCGGAGCAGCTCTGTGCTGCCTATTTGTCTAAAAACAACCAATGAGTTTCTCCAAGGTCTTGCTATCAGTTTGAAACTTAAAAGGGGATGAGAATTAGGTGGTGGAGAGAATGTGTGTGACAGGGAACCAGGTAATAGGCCCTTGTGGTAGAAGGAGCAGAATGGAGGGAGACAGAAAACTGCTGAGGGCTGGGGCAACCTGACCACATAGCATTGAGATCCTATGGTACTAGGTGAAAATGAGGCATCCCTCCCCTCTCTATGGGAAGTGCCCTGCATTTTTGCAATAGGGTAAAATCCGACAGGTCACTCAGGGACTGGTGGCCTGAATCCTCTTTGGTGTGAGCGCTGGGAGAGGCAGGCTCAACCTCTCATGTGATTTCCCACCTTTCTTGATTACCACACAAGTGTCTTTTTACCATGCTGTTATTGGCAGGAGTGAAAATCCGCAGATGTCCCATGGAGGAGACTTGGACAGACACAGGAAAGGGTTTTCAAATGGGCGACATGTCTCGCTATGTGGAGACGGTTGAACACTGCAGACAGATTCTCAAATTACATTCTGAGGCACTGGGAACATGTTAATGTTTCCCCATTAGTAGTTACTGAGAGGAAACAACCTCCCACCACAGAAATTAGGCAACTAGGGAGGCTGTTTGTGGTAGAGATTGACAGTCTGAAATAGAGCACCTGCAAGGGTTGCTCTAATTATCCCCTTTCTCTTCTCTGCTGGTGAACAGACAAGGACCCCAAGGGGGGGGGGGGGGCGTATCTACTTCTGTTCTCTATTAGGGCCCTGAAAGGTTCTGGCCTTCACAGCCCCAGAGCACGGAAGCACCAGGATTGATTGAGAATGAGAAGCAGTAATGAAACCTTTATACATGTAATCCCTAACAGTGTGCCAAAGCTTGTCCTGGGAAAATCATCTCTTGAGATTCACCTCTAGATCTCATTATGGGTATAACTGTGATTTGGCTAATTGATTCAATATTCAGCTGACTGTGGGTGTTTTCAGAAGTGATGGTGCCCACTGCTGCCATGGACTTATCTAGGTGGTTGTGGGTACTGTGGGATCCAGCCCAGCTGCTGAACTAATGTGATGGTGGCCAGATGAGAGGTGGGGAGATGTGTGGTGTTGTGCCTCAGTTTCCTCCAAAGGAATTTGCGCTTAGTGGTCCAGGCCTGACATGATCTGGTCTGGATATAGGGCGCTCTTTTCCAATATGTGGAAACTCAGTTTACACTTTGCTAATAAGCCAGCTGGCTCAGCTAAGTATAGTAAAGACAATTTATTTATATAAATGAGGCTATGAGACTTATGAATATTATAAAATATGAAGCAATAGTTTACTTAAGTTCAAATAAAAGCCTAGTACAAAAGAAGCAGTGTCAGTTAAAAGTACATGACTTCGAAAGACATTTCTGTTCAGAGAACAGCTGTTACAAATTCAAAAATCTTAACATCTATAAGATATAACATATGCTCTAAGTATTATTGCTATGGTTGACTAAATGCATCATTTTAATATACATTCATATTACCCAGTCCTTGCCCGATTCTGCCAGATGGAAGATGAGAAAAACTCCAAAGAAGAAACTGTTTCTGAAAAATCAATTTCTCCTCTTCCTTCTTATGGAGGGGAAAATGCTTGGAGGTCAGCTAAAAATGACATCAGGTCAAGACTGCTGACAGGGAGGGGCTTTTCTCAAAATACATAGTAAGAAGCCTGTTGATACATACTACACAGGTTGCTATCATATAAGATAGGATTAACAATGAGTAAACTCCAAACAAACAAGGCCTTTTCCTGCCCTGCCTGAGAGTCACGTATCTTGACTCTAGTCAACAGAAAATGTGGATTCCTTTAAGAGACAGACATTATTATATCTGCTATTCCAGTATACAGACTGATAATCCATTATCTGGTCAAGAGTTCAGTAGAAAGGTCACTATAGGGCAGCTCTTTAAGAAGTCATCATACAGAGAGGCTAATTCTGATTTCAAATATATTGAAACACAGATGGTCAAACATATATGCCTATATACAGGATACATGACAGATGCACGAACGTGCATCCACCTGCCCCTGCCCCCATGCTACATGAAGTGCCCACCCCCCAGCTGATGGGCAGCCACAGTGGCCAATTATGGCTGCCATGGCACCCAGAACCGCTGTGACTCTGGACTGAGTCCACGTAAAGTGGGCTTTCAGATGTGCAAGCCTGCTTTACTCCAGATTTGGTGGCTGGATACCAACCATGGTGGTGGCTGGCCCAGGCTGTGACTCACAGATTTCCCTGAGTCACAGCCTGGGTTATCCACCAGCATGGTCTGTGCTTGCACTGGTTTATGCATTGATATTCCACTGCCCCCTACTGGAAAGGGATGTGTCAGAGCTAGGTGTGAGTTTATCAGGATCTCCTATTGTTATAAAAGTAGAATGGAGACTCTCATATGGACTTAAAATCCTTATTTTCTGTGTTGGGGTGGATTCCTAGGTGCACATCTTTTGCAAAAACTTGCAAGTTAGTGAGTCTTCAACTTTGTCCTTTTAGAACATTGTCACCTTCATACAGGTACACAATATTCCCCAAAGGAAAGTTGGATACCATTAACCATTTTTTATATGTGACCAAAAAGGCCCTGGGGCAGAAATATAACCCCAATTTATTCTACCATGGGGTAGATTTATACCCTGGCCTAGGGTAAGAACATAAGAAGTGTGATACTGGGTCAGACCAATGGTCCATCAAGCCCAGCACCTGTATCCAGCAGTGGCCAATTTCGGTTGCTTGAAGAAGTCCCCAACAGGTGACTATGGGGCAATCCATTCCCTGTTGTTCATTCCATGTTCCTGACTGAAAGATGTTAATTCCCCAAACTCACCTGGCTAATAGCTGCTAATGGACCTATCCTCCAGAAACTTGTCCAAACCTTTCTTAAATCCAGTTATACTACTGGACTTGACCACATCTACTGGCAACAAATTCAACAACTTCATTGTGCGCTGAGTGGGAAAAGACTTTCTTTGTTTTAAATCTGCTACCTATTAGTTTAATGGAGTGTCCCCTAGTCCTAGTACTATTTGAGAGGGTAGATAATTGTTCCCTATTAACGTGTTCCACACCACTCATGATTTTATAAACTTCTATCATATCCCTTCTCAGTCATCTCTTCTCCAAGGGCAGGGGACTGAAACAGTGCAAGGAGGGAAAGGGATGATGGAAAGGGAAATAGGAAGAGAGAACAGGCAAAGGAACAATGAGGGGAGGAAGAAAAAAGAAGAGCCCAGAAAGAAGGAAAGAAAGAAGAAATGTCTCTCACTGTCTAGGCTGGACATTCCCTTTCCACAATTCCATCCCATTAGAGGAAGGACTGAAAATGGGATTGGAAGGAAGGAAGGAAGGAAGGAAGGAAAGAAGGAAGGAAAATCTGAGAGAAGAGATAAAGGGGAAAGAAGAAAGAAATAATGAAAGTGAGAATGGTACAAGGAGGAGGAAAAGAGAGGGGCAAAGAAGACAAGAAAAAAGAATGGAAGCAGTGAAGGGGGAAAACAGAGAAGCTAGAGAAGAGGATTACAGGGAGAGTAGAAACAAGGATTGGAGCACTGGGGCAGGGGGAATCATAACATGGTTGCTGAGCACATGGTGCAGGGCTCTGTGTGAGTGTGGGGGGGAGAATTTCCTGTACAGCTGCTTCCCTGCCCCCCACCCTCCCACCTTAGCTGGGAGGTTTGTGTCCAGGCTCCCTTGGCAACTGTGTCACTGTGAGATCTTGTTTAGCGCAATAGTATATGCCTGCATCTCCAGGCTGGGCACTCTTCAGGGACAGAGACAGGTGGTAGTCTTTTGTCCCACTGCTCTGGAAATCCTTGCTAAATGCATCCTCGATATCAGCTTCAGAGCCTTCCACTGAGAATACCACCAGCTGCAGCTGAGCCTCTATCTCTGCTTTCTGCTTGTACCAGTACATGTTTACGTAGCTTGTTCCCACCTGGGAACAGTTCAGCATCACCTGCTCCCTCTGTCTCACCAACAGGTCTTTGGTCTGAAAGACAGCAGCACATCCTGTGAGGGGAGAAGGCATGGAAAAAATGAGGAGTTAATGGGACGAGACAGAGAAAAGGGCTGGAAAATAGGAAGCAAAACATTTCTACGGAGCAAGGAACTCCATAAGCTGAGGGAAGACTCATTCAGTTTTAGCTTGTAAGAAAGTTTCCATCTCCCTCTTCAATAATGCTTGATCCCACTAGCCAGCTTGAACCAAATGTGGCAGAGCGGTAAAAGGCCCAAAGATAAAGAGGCTCCAAACATTTCATTGTGAACCCAGAGGGGAGATATGGCATTTTATGACGTAACCAGGCATTCTTAGTGTGAGTGTTCTTTGTGACACTGCAGAAATCTCTGGAAAAAACAGTATAAATAAGGAATAAATCCACTACAGCTGCAGCCTTTCTGAAATTCTGGTCTTACAGACCTCTCTCATTCGATCTATTTCCAGTTTAAAAACAAACACTTGTAAATTCTCTCACACCATATTTCAGTCACTCACTTACCCAGGGGGGATAGAATGACAAGGAAAAGCAAACAGGAGGCCATTGGGTCACCTCACATTTAAGCTGCTTCCATCTGAGACACCCCCAAGGTCTGTGCTAGCTGGGGAGGCTGAGTTGAGTGAGAGGTGGAATGACATGAGAGAGGAAGAGAGACAGTGAGAAATCAGGCAGGAAATAAAAGGGCGTGTTAAACTGAGAAGCTGCCTTCCAAGAGGTTATAGCCATCTCCAGGCAGAAACATGTGTTCATCGCGGCATATTGCCCATTGCCACCAGTGGGTCCCTCCCTACCCCCAAGTTAGCTTACTTGGAGGGAGGGGGGAGACCATTTGGAAAAACATTGCTTCTCAGGAGTTAATTCAAGACTGGATATTATTAATCATTTCTAGTTCACTTCCACTGTTCAAAGTGCTTTCCATAGATTTGGTTCTTTCAATTTGATTATTTTTGTTATTTCAGTGACTTTGGTTGAGTTATTTAAGTCATTTCAAGTCCTTTTGATTACTTTGGTATTTGAACCAAAACAAAGTAATTGAAATATCACAGTGACTAGAACTGGAAGAAGATACCTGGAAAAACTGCCACCCCATTGAATTTGGGGTGTCTGAATTGACCTTCTTGTGTTTGGGCACCAATCGGTGCAGTGGGGTGGGTGAGTCAGCATGGGAGTATGTGGGTGCATGAGTTTCCCGGGGTGTCCTGAGGCGCTCCCCGGGAGGACTCATTTTATTTATTTATAAAATCATTTAATACCCCACCCCTCCTGCTCCAAACAGCGCGAGGTGGCTTACAATATTATTTATTTATTTCGTGGTGCTTTCACCCTGCTCGGGGCAGCTTTCAACCACAATACAATATATATTACAATAATATAAAAACAGTTCAACAAAGTTTTAAAAACAAATACATAAAATTCATAAAACTACCAAAGAGCAGAACCAAATCTCCCAGCCCTACCCAATCATTCTCGCCCTACTAGGGGTGTGCACCAGGCCCCCATGTAATTTTTGTTTTTTGTTATTGAAAATGTTGTTTTCGTTATCATTGTTGTTATTGGTATTGTTTCAAATGAAAATGTTATTTTTGGTAAAGGTATCATCGGACTTTATATATATATAAAGTGAAGGGTATTTTCAGATGTTATGAGATCACGCTCAACCACAGTGAACCATGGTAAATCCTGCAGCAGGGCGAAAGCGCCCTGAACGTCTGTTCAGCGGCCGCCAGATGTTCACCACAGTCAATACCCATATGGGGTCAAAATCAACCACGCTTCCGGAGCTCCCCGCCGGACCATCTCCAAAAGTGTGGTCAAAGAGATTCCTGATGGGAACCAACAAAAAGTAAAGTCTGGCCGGTAACCACCAGCCGGAATCAAAGGAAATGATTCCCAGCCGGGGACAAAGCACGCAGCATCGCTGCCAGGCAACAAGCAACAACACAGGCAGTGGAGGGAGATTTAAAGTGCACACAGCAGCAGGGGGACGGGGCGGGATGGAGTGAGGTGGAAGGGAGAGGCGAGCGGAGGGCGAGAGAGCAAGGGAGGAGGAGGAGGTGGAGGAGGAGGTGGTAGAGGTGCGGGCGGGGGAGGAGGTGGTCGTGCTGCACCTGGAGGTGGTGGAGGGACAGCAGCAGGAGTAGCAGCAGCAGCAACAGCTGGAATGAGCTGACCTGGCGCCTTCTGAATGTTTTGACCATGGCCAGGAATTGGCATCACATCTGTTGCGCTGCCCCGGCCTGTGATCTGCCAGCCTGATTACCTGCCGTGGTCACGGTCCTGTCCCATCTGTTCAGGGCTTTTTTTGACCACGGGGGTGTGGTGGTTCGGTTCACCCCCACCGGGAATCCACTGTGGTGAATGGGGACCATGTAACGTCTGAAATCACCCAAACTCGATGGGAGATGGGGAAGAGGAAAGGAAAACTATCTATTATCTTATCAATTATCTATATATATCTCTATACTACCTATCTATATATAATGTACAGAGGGGAGAAGGGCAGCGAAAGGGAGAAGGTAAAATGTAAGGTATGAAGAAGGAAAGGTATTGCTGGTAATACAATGAGGGCTAGGGAGGATTTTTTTGTGTGCAAGCACCACAGTTCTGCAAACGGAACCTGACAAGCAGAGCATTCACAGAACAGAGAAAAAAAACCTAGCCCTCCCATTATAAAGGGTTGCAGTGCCCTCCCCCAGAGCCTCCCTGATTGTTTGTTGAAGGCAGCAAGCATTGATCAATTACAGAGTGCCATGAGACTGCTGGGGCCTGCTTGTGCTGCTCATTGGCCAGCGATACAATAATCAGATACTGCTGAGGTGCTCTCCCTCCCAACACAGGCACAGTTCAAGAGTTTAACCCTGTTTAGAGCTCCGAGATGTCCACTCCCTCCTCCCCTAACATTTTCCTTCCAAAACCCAACTGCCACAGAACTAATAATAACAATGATAACAACATAGTCATTTTTGTTTTCATTGTTGTTATTATCGATTGTCATTTTTGCTATTGCAATAACAATGACAAAAATGACAATTGTCATTATAGTTATTGTAATAATGAAAATGACATGCACACCCCTACACCCTCCCCGTCTCCCTCCCCAAAGGCCTGGTGGAACAGCCAGGTCTTCCACTGTCTCCGGAATGAGGGGAGATCTGGGGCCAGGCGGGCCTCTGTCGGGAGGGAATTCCACAGTCTAAGAGAATGCCCTCCATGGAGAATGCCCTCCCCATCGTTGCCACCCGTGATACCTGGGGGACTTCGAGTAGTAAAACATATACAATTAATAAAACCATAAAATACAATAAAAAGGGAAGGCACAAAACCAAACCGCCCCCTTCCCTCCCCCTGTCCCACCTTACACCCCATCTCCCTCACCAAAAGCCAGGTGGAACAGCCAGGTTTTACAGATACGACAGAAGGTGGGGATATCCGGGGTCAAACAGGCCTCCACTGGGAGGGGGTTCCACAGCCTAGGTTTGGCCAATGAGAATGCCCTCTCCATAGTGGCCCCCTTGTCTACACAAGGGACCTCGAGAAGGGCGCCCCCAGAAGACCACAGAGGCCACTCCAGAGCACAGAGAGCTGTGCAGCTCATCTGTCCAGCTGTGCTGCTGCTCCTCCAGCCAGTGGTCCTGCTGCTTTTGCTGGTCGGCCCACTACTCAACTGAGCTGGGTTGCATGCCACAGTCTCCATAGTCCATGACACAGTCTTCTGGTGTCCCGGAAAGAGAAAGACCCAAATTTTCAGGCCCCTGGGCACCCTATAGGGGCTGGGTAATCCCACTGGATGTCCGCTGAGGGTGCCTGAAAAGGCAGGTATTACCAGACGGTAGCAAATGTGCTACCCACTGCACCCCTAAAAGCAACCAAAATGATCGACCCAAAATACCTGATTTTCAGCAAGAATCAAGAGAAAATCGAGGTGGGGCTACAGTCCTATTCCTGAAAAGAAGTTCTGTTCCCAGCTCTGTCACACATGGCCAATGCGATTCTCAGCAAGTGACCTCAACTGTTTCTAGGCAAAAGTGTCTCCATCTTCCAAATCGTGATAACCCTGCAACCTGCAATGAATGTCTATAAATTGCTCTGAGACTCTCTGGTGAAACTGTGCATGGAGGCAAAATGATTCCTGCACCGTTTCAATCATACAGCGATAGCTCCCTGGGCAAATGGACAATTACCCTAGCAGACAGACAGGGTCATTCATTCATTCATTCATTCAAATGAGTAAACTGCATTCTCTACAGGGCACAGAAAGATGTTGCAACTGTACAGATTCCTCTCTTTCCTTCACTCAACCCATGCAGAGGAAATAGCAGCTACCAAAGGCTTCCTCTTATTTTATCTCCTGTTTTCTCCTCGTCTCTGCTTGGTTCTGACTCCTACTGGCCTGAGGAAAGACCCTGTGAGGTCTGAAAGCTTGCACATTTCCACCAACAACAGTTGGTCCAATAAAATAAATCATTTGAACTACTTTGTCTCCATCTCTGGTTCACACTGAAAGTCCTGCTGTCTTGCTGACACAGCATACAAGGCACCCTGAGGCAGGCTCAGATAGAGGACTGGTAGTGGATAGGTTATGTGAAGTCTGTTCATTTATGTAGGGTCTAAAATGCAGCAACTTTACACGCATGCAGGGTCTAAGATGCAGTGTGGTGCTATTCAGGCAATAAGATGTTCTAAGTATAGAGCCAGAGCACTTTTTAGAAGGTGGGCCCATAAATGGCTAGTAGTGAAGTTGGTTGTGGGGCATGACCCCTGTTTGTTGGGAGCTGGTGATAAATAGCAGGGAATGATTCACTCCCTTGTGACCTGTAGAGTACCTCCCCAAAGGACTAACAGAGGCCACTGGTAGAGACAGGGTGCTGGGAGGGATAGAGCATTGGTCTGATTCAGCATGGCATTTTTAAAACTGATATGAATAAGCATGGAGGATCAAGAGATAATGCACTAATTGTAGCTGTCTGTCTGCAGCACACAAGGTAATCTGGCTCTAAACACAGAATTACCAGACCTAAATGTTAATAAATCATGAGACAGGCCCCAGGCTCATGATAGGCCCCAGAATCCTAAGCCCTGAACAAAAGGGTGCATGTGAAAAATGCATGCACAACTCTCACAAACGCATGTACAACTGTGGTGTTGGGAATGCCGTGTGCACGCAAGCTGTGGGACCGCATGCATATTTAGGATCAGGTCCCTTTGGCTTAAAAAAATATATATGATGATTTTCAAAACTATAATCAGTTTGGAACTCTTAATTTGTCTTGTGGTTACTGAGACCTTAGGAAACACACTTCAGGGACCTGTTCAAGTCTGTGAACAAGACAGCTAAAAACTTACATTTAAAAAAAATAAAAAGTGAAATTTCATGAGAACCGGTGATCATGCATGAATGAAGAGATTGAAGAAAATAAATGATTTCCATCAGTGAATATGTCAGTGACCCTGTCCTGGGGTCACAGGACCTCATGAAAATTCCTTTGGGGCTACATCCATCTCTTACAGTCTGTTTCTGTCCTGTTATAGTAGTATCTAAGGTCCCTCTAGGACTCTCCTCCTTGCTCCTGCTCTGTATTTGCTGCTCCCTCATCAACTCTGTGTCACTCTGCCCACTGCAAGCACAGTCATACACAGTTTTGTTACATGCTTTTAAGCCTGGTCCAGTGCAGTTCCCAGTAAGACTCATTCCTCTGGGATCCCCCCAGCTCTGCCATTGCCCCCTCACCCCCTCCATTCCACAGCTACAATGTTACCCCCAACCTGCAGAGGAAGTAGATTGGAACTGAGAGACCAATGCAAAGTGTGGGGGCATGGAGCATAAGTTGGAATCAAGCACAATATGTGAGCCTGTACAACATCTTTACTTCTTACATGGCTTGCAGGTTGAGGTAGGAGCCTTAACTTGCAATTTCCATCCTTTTTAGTGCATAGTTGAATTTGCAAGAACCTTAATTATTATTCTAAACTTAGGGGTGGGTTGGGGATGGAATTTCAAAGTGTTTTGAGAGGATTTACAATACAGAAACATTTTGCAATACCGAAAATTCCTGCCGATGATGCATTAGGAATATTGAGCAGTATAACAGCATAACAGTAATTTTTTTAATCTCCTCCTCAGCCTGCAATTTCTAAATTGCTGTATCTTAGCCATTTTGCATCAGATTTTCCTGAAACATTTACAGTTTAACCTCTCATGCAAGATACCCCCCCCCCATGCAAAATGTGGGTGAATAATATACACTAATATATTCCCCCCATGCACTATTGTGACTGGATAATATACTATGGACATTCAGAATAGGGAAAGAAGGGGGCAAGCAGAGGCTTAGGGCTAAAGTATAAGGGATTATGACAACAATCACAAAACCCAGGCACTCATGGTGTTTTTAGATGAGTGCTGTTTCTCGCGGATTGCAGAGTCCAGCAGAAACAAACTTGCGCATGGGCGGGGGGAGGTTAGATACCCCCCCCAATTCCAGAAGTTGACCAGCACCACTGAAAACAGTGCATTTGCACATGGATGGAGATCTGGACCTATGAAACTGCGATATCGAGGTTTCAGAAATAATGGGCAAATGTCTACCCCCCTCTCATGTGAGTTTGTTTCTCCTGGACTCTGCAGTCCATGAGAAACAGCACTCATCTAAAAAGGCCCTCAAAAGCAACAAGGAAATGGACTCAATTAGTTGAACAGGATATCAGCAGGAGAGCAAGAGCTGTGGTATAAACATACTCAAGGAAAGTTGGAGGTGGGGGGTGGGGTTGAATACCCAAACCTACTAAACAACCACAGCTACACAAACACAGGGAAAGAGGAATTCCAGAAGGAGGGGGGAAAAGGGAAAGACTAGGCTGGATCAACATGAAAGGTAACAACTTTACAACATATGGCAAGGGCAAGCTGAAGCACCAGAAGAGTGGTGAGAGGAAGCAAAGCCACTCCAGCTTCCTGCTGCTCCCAGCATGCCTTATATAAGGATAGGAGCCAATCAGGAAGCTGGGTGGGCAAGGCCCAGAAAACAAAGTAACACCCAATACCTTGAAAACCCTCTACCACAACAGTCCACAAATTGGCATGCGGGGTGAGGGAAGCATGTACATTCAGAGACAAGGGGTATTTTCAGACGTTACGGGCGGCCGGTTCACCACAGTGAACCACCAGGGGGGGTGAGCAGTGCAACCACGCGCGGGGGTGGAAAAACGACCCAAACAGACGTGCCGGGAACGGGACCACGGGCCGGAACCGGGCCGCACCATCGCGGGCTGCGGCAGCACAACAGACGTGCAGCCGAACCCCCACCGGGCGCAAAACCCCCACAAGGCACCGGGCAGGGGTGGGACACAGACATGGCCGCCTGAGGGCAAACGAAGCCACAAGGCACACAAGAGAACGCCCACACAAGGGAAATGGGAAGGGAGGGGGGAAGAGCGAGAACAGGCTGACAGCCGGCACACACAGCGGACCCGCAGCGGGACACAATGCACGACCACATGCCCGGGCACACACACACACACACCAGGGAAAGGTCGTGAAGGGGGTGCAGGGGTGCCTAGAACACAGCACAAGGAACAACGGGAGGGACGAGGGGGGGCACCACCAAAGGGCAAGGCACAGGCAGCAGCAACCCCAACCCCCACACCACCCCAGTCCAAAGAGGCGCCCTCAAAGAAACAGAGGCAGTCTCGGAGGGGGGGGCGGACCCCTGGAACAAGGCACGATGGGGGCCCCCAATGCACAGCGAGCCCGGCGGAGAGGGTCCAGGAGGAGGAGGAGGAGGAGCAAGGGGCCCCCACAGTTACAGGGGGCACATGCAGGGCAGCCGGGTCCAGTGGAGCCCCTCTGCAGGTCCAGCAACGCTCCGGCAGCACCCACCCGGGCAAGGGTCACGGTCCGCTCCGGTCCGGGGGGGGCAACCCCCAGGTCCCGCAAGCACCCGGAGGGTGTGTGTGCAGTCGGTGCCAGGGCTGGTGTGAGAGGACTGGCAGCAGCACACGGCTGGGTCGGGAGCCCACACCGAACGCCCCACCCAGCCACTGGGACAGAGGGGGCCCAGGGCCACGGGCAGGGGCTGCAGCAAACAGCGAAGCAGGCGGGAGCTCACCGAGGCGGAGTCCGCAGGTCGGGAGCAGCCAGCGGGGACCAGGCCCTCCCCCGGAGCAGGGCGGGAGCCCACATGGGGGCACCACACCAGGGGGGCCAGGGAGGCGATGCAGGGGTCACAGGCCACCGCTGGGGGCCGCGGAGGCCCCAGGGCCCGGGTGCCCTGCCCGGTGGACCAGGTGGGGCCAGTGCAGCATGCCCCGGCGGTACCCCTGCAAGGACATGTAGTGGGCGATCAGGTAGTAGGCCT
>QEPC01009940.1:641941-661828 GCA_003113815.1 Sphenodon punctatus | reverse complement strand
GCTTGCTTGCTGCTGATCTCGCTTTAAATCTCCCTCCGGTGCTTGTGTTGTTTCTGGTCGCACCGAACAGACGTTCAGGGCCCTTTGGCCCCACGGGGGGGTTGAGCGTGGTTCAGTGTGGTTGAGCGTGATCTCGTAACGTCTGAAGACACCGAAGATTTCAAGATCTGGGTCTGAAATGGAGCAAGGATGGAAATAGTAATAGACATTTGATTTGCAAACACTTAGTTGCATTTTCACATCCCACTCTGAATATTCAGGAGAATATTTGCTCCAAAAGAAAATTTATTTATTTGTTAAACCTCTTTGGGGTTTTTTTTGGTTTTTTTTGTTGCCCCCTCCTTTTGTTTTTTTTGTTGGGGGGGCATTTTTTCTCACTTATACAATTGAATATTCTGTTGAATAAACAAATATTCAAACAAAAAAACATGATTGGAACCCCGCTCCCAGGGGGAAAAAAACAACCAAAAGCTGAAGTAAATACTCAAGTGAAGCGAGCATGAATAGTTTTTCATATTGACTTCCCCAGATCTAAACGGAAGCAGGCAGATTCATCAAACTCAGTACATTTGCAGCAAATATTAATTTCCCCACTACAATAGAGAACATTCCACAAGAGATACAATCAGAGGGGAAAGATGGGAATCAATTTAATTTGGGAACAAAGTCAAGAAGAAATTAATAAAACTGGGGTGTTTATTTGAGTCCAACATCAAATTGATGTTGTCAAATTGTTTTCTAAATGTGAAAATATTCAATTTTTAATGTTTGTGAGTATTTGCTCTTTGCATGCAATTCCATTATAAGGGACTTGGTAACTCTGTTCTTAAATAATTTGTTATTCATTATTTGTCAATTAGATATTTCCTTACTGGGAATACGGTATTCGGTTATTTTGTTGAGGTTATAATGAGGGTTAGGGTTACAGCTGAAATGGATAGCTCATTTGCTATCCACGGGCAATATCTGCATTTTTGAGTACCACGGTGGGTACTCAATGGGCTACCTGATTACAAAATCGGTAATTTACAGAACCAATTTATTGATTTTCCAGTTACCACTTGATAAATCGGGACAGAAAACTGAAAAATGAGGATTGGAAGTCAACATTCTGGAACTGGAAGTTGACATTCCGGAACATCGGGTACTCAGATCAGGTCAAAAATCGGGTACCGATCCATACCGAGTCATTTTGAGTACTGGAAATTTGACAAGTATACCTGTTTTAGTGGATACTCATTTCAGCTCTGGTTAGTGTTGAACTAACCCAAACCCAAACACATCAAAGACATTAGAGTTGAAGTTGAACTGCAATCAAAAAGTTTACAAAGGTTGCAGAAGCGATTGCTCATAAATGAAACCAAACATGGCAGTAACATTTAGCTGACATAATTATCCGCATAAGCTCCATCTCATGTCTATAGAATTGTGAGGGGAGGAAATTTGTGGGGGATGCATCCCCCTTGCCTCCCCCTGGAACATGGAACCAAATATTTTAGCTGGTGTCACAGGCACAATAATCCCATTTGTTCAGCTCCCTGAGTGGGTGTGAGACTTTTACCACTGCAGAGAATGTCTCTATTCGGGTGTTTCCTGGGACCTTCTGGGAAGGGAAGAAAGTAGCAGCATGCCTTGAGGAGATCATAGGGAATGGGTGAGAAGTGTGGGAAGAAGGGATGGGACTTGGGGAGGAATTTTGGTTTTGGTTTTTTTTTGTTTCAGTTCTTTTTGATTTCTGGATCTAATTTCCATTTTTTCCCCATTTTTTTCTTATTGACTTCAATTGGTTTTCTCCCATAGAAGTCAATGAGAGCAAACTGCAGAAAACAAACAAAAAACCAAAAAAACAATGTAAAAAACCCAAAACGCTGGAACCAAAAAAGAACTGCCACTTTGGTTTACGAGTTTAAAACCAAAACGGCCACTGTTGGTCTGTTTTGGTTCTATCCAAAACTGAAATTCCCACTCCTAGTGGGAAGCGGCTGCTACTGGCAGTTTTGGAAGAAGGATCCCATTTTTTATTTTAGGAGCTTGATGTTTTCCCCAGATAACTAACTCTCTGGGTGCCTGGAAGGCTGAGGGTGTTGTCAGGGCTGAGGTATTCCTTGTGCTGAGAACAACAACCCTGCACCATGCAGGGTCACATTCTCCAGCTCCAGCCTGAGCTCCTTGTCACTGGCCCGATCAACCAAATAGAAAGAGCCTTCCCAGATGGTGCTTTCTTTATCCCCTGTGGTTCTCAGAGTTGCTAGAAAGCATAGTTGGCCATGAAGATCCTGTGTGTACAAGCTCATCCAGGGATATGAGGAGTCTTTCAGGGTACAGGCCACAGAATGTGAGTCTCTCAGTTTCACCAGAAGATACCGCGGTTACTACTCCACAAATGTGCCCTCTGGGCCTGAAAGACAGAAGAGAACACATGCGGGAGGGTGGGGGGTAGCTCCTCTCTGCTACCTGGTATCGCATGTGGGATGTCTGTGGGTTGCCCTGGTCTCACCTGAGAAGGCAGTGCCCAGCAGACCCATTAGCAGAGAGAGGGGCAGCAGCATCTCCATGGAGCTGTCAATGAGGAGGGTGTTACCGAGCCCAGGAGTGAAGAGGAGAAAAGTTGCTATTCCCCTTTGCAAGATGAAGGGGTGTGTCTAGAAATGGCTGCTTCCTGGAGCCTGTTTTTATGACAGACCCTGGGGCTTTTATGTTCCCTCCCTGCTCATTGCAGTAGTTGAACCATTTGATAGCATTCAACATACTCAGCTTCACAGGGCCCAGGATTGTTTGAGCCCCAGGGAAGGGAAGATTCTTTCCTCCCCCAGTCACATATTCATGAGTCATAAATGGGCACAGGTGGGCTCTGGATGAGCAATTACCGTGAAATACTTGCTGTCTCCTTGGCTAGAGCCGTGATGGCTATGGCTACACATGAAGGGAGGGCAGCAATTTGCTGTGTAGCTAATACGGAGTGATGGCAGAGAGATCTATAATAGTGGCCTGAGGCTCAGGTTCAGAGAGTCCTAGCAGGCTGTGTCTTTGTAAGTGGAAGGATTTCACATGGGCCCTTTCACATACCTTGCATGGAAGTCTGTGGCAGAGGAGGGATTGTGGACCCAGTGACCACTTTACAGTCCAACCCACTGGCCCATCCTTATTTTCTCACCAAGCAGCAACAAGGCAAGGAGGAAACTGAGAAATGCTAATCAGCTTAGAAACTTGAATTATGAGGTGGTGGTGGTAGTACACACACACACACACACACACACACACACACCTCCCAGGCCACTTTACTCCATGTGATACAACTGCATAAAGGTACCTGAGAGGTCACTTCAGTCCATGGGCTGCATTTGCTGGGATCAATGCATTTTAGCTGCTATTAGGGGTGTGCATGTTCTTTTCATTATGACAATAACAATAACAAAAATTGTTATTTTCATTATCAATATTACAATAACGAAACCGCAAATAATAATAATGAAAATAGAAATGAAAACGATTTTTTGTTTTTCAAATAAAGGGGGAAAACTGAAAAACGTATTTCTGGCTATTTTAAAAATTCTTATTCAATTTTGATGAAACATGGGGAGATTGTACCCCCACCAGAGTGCACTATGTGTACTAATTTTTGAAAAGATTAGATAAAGGAATCCTAATTTAGAACAAATTAACTGTTGTAATTTTAAGAAAAGTTCCACACACATTCATGGCTACAACTTCTTTATCTTCCATCCAATCTACAAATAACCTGTAAATATTATGTCCCTCCCCAATATTAACACTCCTGATAATTTTCAGAAAGATTGGATAAAGGGTCCTGATGGTATAAGACATTAACTTTAAAATACATTTCCAGCTGTAGAATTTTAATATTCCATCCTCTTTTCAAGACATTTGGCAGGAATGTATCCTTCCCTGTCATCTCTGCCAACTCACAGGACAATTTGATAAAGTGACCCAATTTTGTAAGCAACTGAAGTTGTCCCCTTGAATACTATTATTCAGACGAATAGCAGCACATGCAGTGCCAGTCAGAGGCAGGCACCTGGCATGGCAGGGGGAGGGAGGCTGTAGCAGGGATGATGTGGAGCAACCCAAAAGACTGACAGACACATTCACTGGCCAATTACTGCATGCTTCCAGCTTTACAGGACCAATCGGTAGTGGCTTCAATGCGGGCATAGGGGGTAGCCCTCCGGCAGGCATAGAAGGGACATAACTTGGACTTTGGGGATGGCATCCCAGCAATCAGTATAGTTTATACATCCAGGCTGGTCAATTATCATCATAATCACAACCTGCAGCATTGTGACAGAGAACATAAGAGAATTTCTATTGGTTCTTTCCTAAACAGATGCTTCCGACTTCCCAGTAACAAGCGGGGGAGAGAAGTTGGGATGGTTGTAGTACAGAATGAGGATATTTGGTTGATATTTCTACTGGCCAGTTGGCATCACAAACCGATCTTATACCACAGTGACACGTAAGAGAATCCCTGGAATAGGCTCCTTCCCTGCCTATGTTGTGCAGGCATATAAAATTGGGACCCTTTATCACATCTTTCTGATATTTGGCAGAGATGATAATGAAAGCAAAATTCCATATACACTGATTGGACTACAAAGTTGTTACAGTCAGACATACATTTATAACTTAATTGCTTATACCACCAGGACCCTTTATTCAATCATTCTGAAAATTGGAAGATATAGTAAATATGGGAAGGGGTATAAAATTGGATTCCTTTATCCAATCTTTTTGGAATTTGGTACCCTTAACGCCTTCCATGCGAGGTACAATCCCTCCATGTTTCAGCCAAATATAATAAAAAGTTACAACCAAAAATGTGTTTTCAACTGAAACCAATGGAAAACGAAAGCAGAAATGAAAATAATGGGGAAAAAATGAAAACAAAAAGCTAAATGGGCCCCTGGTGCACCCCTCTAGCTGCTATAATTCCAAAAAGGTGTTTGTTACACCAGAAAACACATTCTGCCATGTGATCCCAGGGTTGTAGAGCACAGAAGCAAGGCTGACACGGTGGGTCCATTAGTCAGACCACAACACCAGTTTGATATGGCATGAGGGACTGTCTCCAGTCTCATTGAATACACTATTCCTGAAACTCCAGGGTGGAGAATTCTCTGGAAAGAAGAGTGGAGGGAAGGGGCTCCCATGGTTGTAAAACCTGGCTCCAAAGATAGGAATGGCCACCCCGTAACCAAAAGCCCTTCTACCCTTATGTTCTACATGACTGCATAAATATAATATTGATTCCCTTACCACACCAAAATTAGGTGGATGGACAGTGCACCCTGCAGGGCAGAGAAAGATACTGCAGCCAGGCCTTTTCCTCACGCTTTTCTGCAGAGCCCAATGGGAAGAAATAACACCTGTTGCCTGAGACTTCGGCTGAGGGGCTGCACTTTCCCTCTCCTTTGCCCTTTGCCACCTTTTTGTAGCCCCTCCTGCCAGCACTGTGTCACTGTGTGGGTAGGCTGCATGCACAGAAATACACAGCTGTGTGGTTTGGCTGGAGGTGGGGTATCTTCAAGAAGAAGTGCTCTGTGGAGTTTCTGCTCACGTTGTAATTAGCCAGACTGGTGTATGGTGTGGTTGTCTTCTCATCTGAGGATATGAAGAGCAGGTCCAGGGCACCGCCTCTCCTCTCCTGACGGTACCAGTACATGGAGAATTTGGATGTGTCCTTTAGGATGCAGTGGATAGAGAGAGGCTTCCCCACATTGCCATGGAGATGCGAGGGCTGGACCACAGCCTGGAGCCACACACCTGCAAGACACAACAAACTGCCTTGCTCAGAACCTGTGACCTAGAAAGGCAGTGGAGCATGACTGGGAAGCAACAGGATTTGTAGATCTTACTAGAGCAAAATAATAATAATAGTAACTCTGATGAATACCATATTGTATATTTCGAATTCAACTTATCTGAATAATTTTCAATGAAGCAGATAATAAGCAGTAGCCATTTCCTCTTCATTTAGATCCCCATTCCAGTTATTTCAGTGTAGTCACTGTTTATTTTGGCATTTTGGTTAGTTAGTTTCTGTTGGTATTTCAGCTATTTTGATATTTTGATATTTAATTTTGGTAGTAGATACTCGTACTGGAACATTCCTGCAACAGCTCAAAATAGACCCAAAGTAGCATGAAATAGCCTAAAATGAATTACTGAATGACCCAATACCCCAAATGAAGGGATGAGATATGCAAGTATCTGGGGTGAAATGTCTGGAATGGAGAATAGGAGAATGTTGTTCTGAATGTGGATAACTATTTGAGTATTCAGTGAACTATCTGAATATGTGAATAACATCCATGTATAAAAAAATCAGCTATTCATTTTGTTTCTAGATTTGAATTGAAGGAAGGGATGGAGAAATGTAAGCAAGGGAGTGGTGGTGGGAATAAGAGATGAAAAGAAACAGAAAGCACTAGAATAACAGATGTGTGACCCTTTTCTCTGGCACAAAGTGTAAGAGCTGATAGCTGATGATCAGATCACGGGTTACTGGGGACTTTATACATTTTTAGGAGACATCCCCACTATCCCTAGCCTCCAGCTTGAATCGTGACCTGACTGCCATAGACAGACATTTCATTCTCTCCCCTCCCTTGTCTCTCTGTGGGTATTTGCCGCTCTCTCAGGGGATCTGTGTCACTGTGAATGCTGCAGGCACAGTAATACACAGCTGTGTCCGATGCCGTGGGTTTGAACCAGTGCAACTCCCAGTGGCTGCCTGTCTTCTTAGCGGTCATAGGCTTGTCTGTGAGGTTTTGTCCAACTCCGTCCCCGCCTATATAGAAGAGCCCTTCCAGCTCCCTGCCACCCAGCTGCTGGTACCAGTATGCATAGGTGCAGCTGGTGTCAATTGTGCAGTTCAGGGTGAAGGGGTTTGTTGGGTGACACCACAGAAAAGCCGGCTGTTTCACCTGGAGAGAGCCCACACCTGGAAGGGAATGGGAGAGACACATTGGCAGATCGTATCTATGGGGTCGAGTCCAAGACAAGAAGCAGAGGAAGGGAAAGGGCGGCGGGGGTGGTGTTGTGGGGAGGGACAAGGAAGGGCAAGTAGGAAGGATCAAAAGGGGAAGGGAGAAGCAGTAAAAGAAGAGACAATGGAGAGGAACACTTTGTGTGGCAACCTCAGTGACACTTGTACTAGCTGCTTTTAGATGATCACCCAAGCAAGTTCTTAAGGTTTCATAACAAAAGCATTTTGAATTGTTTGTATAAACAGATCTTCTAAAAACACCCTAAAATGTTGTAGCATTCATTATGCTAGAGGACTCAGGGTTCTGTTGCAGTCCAATCACAGCGCTTCGCGGCCAGGCTGCCCCTCTGCCTGCCCTTGGAGGGAGCGCACGTGCAGCGGGATCTCCAGTCTCCCCTGCCCCATTGCAGCCAGCAGGGTTCCCCCTGGTCGCTCCCCCTAGCTCCCCTCACTCTCGGCTGAACTTCTCCTGCGGGTCAGGTCAGCTGCACAACCCCACTGCTGGCATCTTTTCTCTCCCTGGCCAGCAATTATTTATTTCATTTCCTCTGCCCCAGCCAACTTGCACTCTCCTGACTCTACAGCTCCTAGCTGATCTTCCAGACTCCCATAGACCAACCACCCACTGTTCAGACCCTCCTTCTCCAGCTGACTAAGTTTGTGCTGATGTTCGGGCAGCACTTTGCAAGGGGCAGTATCTGCCTGTGCAATCCAGGGTCCCTTTCACAAAACGTTCTAACTGTTTACATGGGTAAAAAGATTGCTCTGAAACGTTTCCAAATTGAAATGTTTCTGCAAAACTGGTGAAAAGGTGTTTTACAAAAATGAATTAAAACCAGGAAGTGTTTTAAAATTAAACGTATTAACTGTTTACCCAACTGCAGGTAAAACAGCATAAATCAGACTAAAAGGTTTGTAATGATTGTCTAAAAGCAGCCACGAGGAGATCCAAGTAGACTGGCTACTCTGTGGAGCAAATGCTGTTCCCTGCCTTTCAGTATGTATGATCTGTCTGGGTATCACCCTTGGCAGGACTCAGTCTCAGGTGAGGAGCATTTGTCCTAGGCCATCCTGCTTTGTGGTGATCCTCTCAATCATCCTGACACACTCCACCTGTGCAGTGCTACTCAGACTCCCGCCACACACCAGCCTCTCTCACCAGAAAATGTCCTCTAGGTTCAATGGTCTTGGCATCTATCCCTCTATCCATCCTACAGGCCCTTCGGCACTTACCTGGCACCCCAATGAGCAGTGCAAAGAGGAGGAGGTATCGCCACATGCTGCCAGTTTCCCCTGCTGTATTTCTCCAACAAACCGAGTTTCCTTCTGTCTGTTTCTTGAGGGAATATGAGAGGCAGAGAGTGCACACTGAGGAGACAGTGGGAGGAGACACGCTGTTGTCCCCTCATAAGAGAAACTCTCAGCTATATGTGTCACTGCCCACTCATCCTATAGTCAGTAAGTGTATATCCAGAGACTGGGAACAGGGTCCTTTCTAGATTAAGTCTCTTTGCCTCAGACACAGAAACAGAATATTTGCTCATTATTTATGAAAAGAAAAAGACCCCCTGGACTCCATGGACCCTGGAGAGAAAACACATGTGCCACGTTCCAGGGCTGGGCAGTGACTCTCAGCTCGTGCCACCTTTGCAGAGGTCTTTGGATTAGAGCCCTGCATGGGTTCAACAAATAGCATGCCCAACCTGACCTAACCCAGGAAATGCCCGAACCCGACCCAACTTAATGTGCAGGGGAATGTATTCATGGTATCCTTAAACGTCTTAAATTTATTGGTAGTTATAATCCAAAGAGGGAGGGAAAAGGACAAATTCTGTGGATTCAACTAAATTTTCAGGGGCAAATTCACTCCCTGTTTCCATGTTTTGTTCTTTTACCAGGGTTTTGTTGTAAAGAATAGAAAATGCAGATCGTTATACGAGTGAACAGCAGTGCTGCATTTACCAAAAAAACCTCGTGCCTCTTCACACCCTTTTGTGGAAGAACTACGGTTGTTAGAATCAGGTGAGCCTGTGGGTTTTGGTATCACTAAGCGTCTGCTTAAAAACAGTAAAAATGTAATTTTTGTGAAATAAATTGTTATTTTCATTGTTGGAATTTTACTTGAATGTCAAAATTTGCCTCTGACCAGATCTTTGAAGGGTGTCCCTAGCTGAACACTAAGTAATGAAAGTATAGCACCCCCACCCTCCAGGTATTTATGTATTTATTCATTTTTACCCTGCCCCTCCTGCCTCTGGCAGCTCAGGGAGGCTAACATCCATAAAATAACATAAAAGCACAATAAATACCACATATAAAAATATAAAAATTATAATTATTATTATTATTATTATTATTATTAACAAGCATTTATATAGCACCAGCAATGTACCTGGTGCTTTACAAAGTAATTTAATAGACACGGTCCCTGCCCTAGGGCTTACAATCTGAAATATTGGGGGGGGGGGAGGATGAAGGAAGGGGAACAGAGGCCGAGACAAGGAGTGTAACATTCACGAAGTTGCGAGGTCTCATCACCAAAACAACTAATTCCAGAAAATAATTACAAGTTTGCAAAGAAAGAACGACACCCCCCACCCCCATAACCTCCCTCACTCTTCCCCTCCACCAAATGCCAGGCGGAAGAGCCAGGTCTTACACTGACAGCGGAAAGCAAGGAGATCAGGACATTCACCGGGAGCGAGTTCCACAGCACCAGTGGGGCTGCCAAGAACTCCCACCTGTCCATCACCACCCACTGATAGCAGGGAACCTCCAGGAGGGCACCCTCTGATGACCGCAGAAGCCACCCTGGAGCCCAGGGAATGAGGAGATCCTTTAGATAGCTCAGGCCCAGGCCGTTTAGGGCTTTATAGGTCAATATCAGCACCCTGAATCGAGCCCAGAAGACTCGAGACAGCCAGTGAGTCAGGCCCACAACCTCCTGGGACAGGCTCATGGTTGCCACAGCGACCATGAACTCTAGTTCCGCACCATGCAACCTGAACTCTGTGTAGATGTTGAAGTCTCCCAAGACAATGAGCTTCGGAGACGGCAAGACCAACCCCAAGACCAGGGAAGCTAAAGCAGTTAGGGAGGCTGCTGCGGTTCCTGTTTAGAAGGTACAGTTCTGGTTTGGGTCCCAGTTCCATGAGAGAGGAACAAAAAACAAAACAAAACACAACAGTATTCTCAGGTACCTCTTTCTCGGGTGCCTCCCAGGAAAGCATTTGCAAAGACTATGTGGAGATGGTGGAATGACAAGAAACTAAGTGGAATGAGAAGCAGGAGAGCTTCCTTCTGTCCCTCTTTCTGTACTTGGAATTTTAGGAGATGTGTGTACACTTGTACAAGGGGGGTGGGGAGCTTGTTCACTGTGGGATGGAGCTTATTGGCCGAAGGACAGAGCGTGTTCCTTTTTGGCTGCTCCCAATGTTGGAGGAATGGAGGCCATTTTCTTATGTAGAACAGCTATCCAGGCACAAGATTGGGATTTATGTACCTTACAAGGGGACCGGTTACTTCATGTACCTTGGCTGCATTTGATGGGGGAAAATGCATTTTAGCAGCAAATCATTCCAAAAATGTGTTTCATACACCAGAAAATATGCTGCCATGTTATCTGAGGATTACACAGCAGAGGAGTGGTGCTGGGATCATTGGTCAGTTCAAATCATTGCACCAGCTAGACATGGCATGAGGGGCTGTCTTCAATCCAGCTGAATATGGGACTCCTGATGCCCCAGTTTGGTGCATTCTGTGGGAGAAAATGGATTGGAAGGAGTTTCCCCTTCTTCCCTCCCCCATGGTTACAAAACCTGGCTCTACCACTAGGTCAGCTAAGATGGCTTCCCCTTCAGTCGAGGACCCTATTATGCTCTTGAATAAGGCTCTGCCTGACTGCATAAATATTGACTGTCCCTTCCCTCTGCTGCCAGCCTCAGTGAAATTAGGTAGATGGGCAGTGCACCTTCCAAGGCAGCAAAAGATATTGCAGCCTGGTCTGTTAACCTCCCTCCTCTGTGGAGAACAGTGGGAGGAAATGGCACCTGGAGCCTGGGCTGAGGGGCTACTTGCTCTTTCCTGCTCCTTGCTACTGTTTTGCAGCCCCTCCAGGCAGTGCTGTGCCAGAGCTCGTGGCCTGGAGAGGTGGGGACGCAAGGCTACAGTGTGAGCTAATTCCAGTGAGACAGGATGGGGGAACAATGGGCCTTGTGAAGTTTACTAAAGCAATAAATAAATAAATTAAATAAAATACTGTGATGAATCCATTGAATTGGGCCTATTCATTTCTGATGAAGAGGATAGTAAGCTTCCTCTTCATTCAGATACACATTTTGGTTATTTTGGTTTGGTCACTCTGGTTATTTCAGTATTTTGGTTACTTCATGTCGGCCTTTCAGTCATTTGGGTATTTTGATATTTCTTTTTGGTAGTAAATAGAACATCCCTGCGATAGCTCAAAATAGTTCCAAAGTAGCATGGAATAGTCCTAAAATGAAGTACCAGGCAATTACCGAATGTCCCAATGCTCAAAATGAAGGGAAGAGATAGGCAAACTATCTGGGATGAAATATCCAGAATGGGTGGCCAACAGGAGAATGTCATTTTGGATGTGAATAATTATTATTATTTTCAGTGACATATATGTGGATAATATTCATATATAAGAAATCAGCTATTAATTTCTGCTCTAGATTTGACTGAAAGAAGGGATGGAAAAACATAAGCGAGGGAGGAGCACGGGAGTAAAGAGACAGACAGAAGTGGAATAACAGAAGTGCAGGCAGGTAGTGATGGGATGCCCTTCTCCCCAGTGCTGTGTGTGAGACCTGATAATAAGGGGTGAATGGAGGGCTTTACAATTGTTTGTGAGACGATAGTAGAGCAGCATGCGAGGGGAGCTGCTGGCCATTTAAGGGAATCAAGATGGCACCCATGCCAGAGCCAAGATGGCCGCTAACAAAGGGCAACTGGGCAAGGGCATGGTGGGAGCTACGCAGTGTAAGCCAGAGCTGCTGGAAGAGAGAGCTGCTGAGAGGTTGGAGAACAGAAGCATTTATTGGACTCTGTGTGAAGGAGCCAGGAGCCCAAGGGACTGCTGAGCCAGCTGCTGGGGAAATAGCAACATGAAGTTTTATTCAGTGTGGTGCAGGAGAACAGAGAGACCAGGAGAATGAGAGAAGTCACAGGGAAGGCAAACTGCTAGAGGCGAGGTCTGCGAAGCCAACAAGGGGGTGGTTTGGCTGCTTGCCTTGCAAGGCTAGGACTATGGACTTTGGAAAAAGACTGTGGGTATGGTGATACAGAGGGGCTGCTGAACCCCAAGCATAGCCAGAGATGTAGCCTGGCTGGAAGGATGCGATATGAGGCCGTGGTGGTGGTTTTCACAGTATGTGAATAACGCAAGGCAGTGACTAAACTGAAACCCCACGTGTTTGGAACCAGTTCAGGGTGCGGCTCCTACGGGCACTTATCCACTGAGGGCTGAACTCTGCTAAAATGACATCCCTTCTATCCCCGGCTTCCAGCTGAGGTCATGCCCTGACTACTATGGACAGACATTTCATTCTCTTCCCCTCCTTTGTCTCTCAGTGGGTATTTGCCACTGTCTCAGGGGATCTGTGTCACTGTGCAGTGCAGGCGCAGTAATACACAGCTGTGTCCGATGCTGTCAGCTGGGGCCAGTGCAGTTCCCAGTGGCTGCCTGTTTTCTTAGCAGTCATAGGCTTGGCTGTGAAGTTGTGTCCATCTCCATCCCCTGGTGCATAGAAGAGCCCTTCCAGCTCCTGGTCGCCCACCTTCCAGTACCAGTATGCCCAGCTGCAGCTGTCATCTATTGTACAGTTCAGAGTTAGGGATGTTTTGGGGAGACGACATAGGAAAGCCAGCTGATTCACTTGGACAGAGCCCACACCTGGCAGGGAATGGAAAACACAGTGACAAATCCTTGATGGGCTATTCCAGGGAAGAGGAACAGCAAGAAGAAAGGAAAGAAAGAGAGAGAGGATGGGGAAAAGAGAGAGATTGGAGATGAAGCAAGTCTTGTCTGGCTAACTCAATGGCAGTTGTGCAGAGGGGATCCAGGGTGAGGCTGGTTTTTCTGTGGAACAGATAATGGGCTCTGTGGGCAGCCTGTCCAGGTAGGTATCATCTTGATGGGGCTCAGTCTCAGGTGGGGTGTTTTTGTCAGGGTGGTCTCAGTATTTGCAGGCTGCTGGATGAAGATAAAATGGCCCCTCTCCCATTTCTCCTCCCCCTTAGGGGCACCCTCCGTAGAGCCCTAGACAGGGTTGTGTTTGGGGCTTCACTGGGAGAGAGTGGGGGCCTCACACCCGACCGTGGTGAAAACATGGCTTCTGATTTGCCCCCAGAAGTAGAAAAAAGAGTGTGTGCTGGGGTGGTTGCCCTGTGGTAAGGCCAGCCCTGATTTTTATCCTCCACCTCCCTGCTTCCAGGTGATCCTCTCAGTGTCGTGATACACTCAAGACATGCTCCCCAGACTCTCCTCACATATCGGCCTGTGTGACCAGAAAATGCACTTACAGGTCACCATCACATACCTTGCACCCCAATGAGCAGAGCTGGGAGGAGGAGGAGGTGTCTCCACATGTTACCAGTTTCCCCTGCTCTGTCTTCTTCAAGCACTGAGTTTCCTTCTGTCAGTCCCTCCAGGGAGGGAGTGTTTAGAGCCAGAGCGCACACTCTCCTTAGTGGGAGGAGACACACACTGTTGTCCTTTCATAAGAAAGACTCACGGTTGTGTATCCTCTCCCCCCATTCTGTGAAAAGGCTCTTTGGCAGTCTCCAGGGATTGCCCTTCCCTTGGCTAAAGTCTCTTTGGCTCAGAACCATTGCTCTGTATTTATTGACAGGGAAGACAACCCCAGGAGAGAAGGAAACCCCTGCCACATGCCAGGTTACAGGGTCAGAGACTCTCAGCTAGTAGTGTCACCCTCACAGAGGCCTTCGGATTAGGGCCCTGTATAGGCTCAAATACCACGCCTAACTCGAGCTGGCCCAGGACACACCCTATCCTGGATCTAACCTGAAACCTGGTTGGGGATCCAACCCAAACCAACCAAAATGTTTCTATAACTGGACGTTCTGCAGCTGAAAGGCACATTGAAATGGCAGCTGTACAACTTCTGCTCTCCCTCCATTCCTTCCCTGTCTTGATTGCCCCTGTCATCCCCTCCCTGCTGGGGCAGCATCAGCATCCCCCCGACCCCAGGCTTTCTCCCAGAGCTGGATCATTTCAGGGCCTGGCTCCAGGCTGAGAGAGACATGTCTGTGAATAGGGAACAATTTCTGATTCTGCTCTGATTGGTCATTACTCACTGGATTTCTGTGTGCAAGCACAGGAGACAGGCTGTGACTGGGTGACCTGCTTGACTTCCAGCCCAGATCTCATCTCTCTGACCCACCGAAGCATGTAGCAGGATCCCAGCCTGGGCAATCTCTATCCCCTCATGTCCCTTGCCCTCTGAGATCCCATAACATGCAACTGACCAAGGAGACCAGGCAGGGTCCAGCTCATCCAGAAGAATGGAGCATCCTGCTATGTGCAGGACTCAGACAGTGACATTCTCCAGCCAGCCAGGAAATGCAAAGACCCAGAGGTGTGGAGATGTAAAGTTGTGTCCTATCTTCAGTAAGCCAGCCAGCCAGCCAGCCTCTCCAAATAACTTAGGGGGACTATTTGTCTGGTTTAACCCAAGTGCCCCCTACTGATACACCAGTGCAATGATACACCAGTGCCCCCTACTGGAAAAGAGTGTGTCAGAGCTGCATACAGGTTTATCTATTCTCTTCCAGCTAAGAAAGCAGAGTGTGCACGCTGCTAAACTATGGATCTTGTTAGAGGGTGTTGGCTTGTTTTGTTTTTGTTTTTTCAACTTTCCAGTGTGAACTGGCTCCCTGTCTTTATTTTCAGTTTATTGCCTTAGGAATGAAAGATCAGGGATGTAAAGGGGAGTCAATGGGTATTTTCAGACGTTACAAGATCACAGTGAACCACGGTGAATACGCACCTGTGGTCAATGTGTCTCGAATGTCTGTTTGGTGGCCGCCAGATGTTCGCCACGGTCAATACCCGCATGGGGTCAATTTGAACCACGCTTCCCGGGCTAGCGGAGGGAATGTCCTGGGAAGTGTGGTCAAAGAGATCCCCAGCGGGGACCAAAAAAACCTAACGTCTGGCCGGGCTGTGGCGAATCCGGCCTGCTGCGGCCGCCGCATTGGCCCCGCCGCCCGCCCGTCTCCCCGGAGGGCGGGCGGCGGGAGCGTGGAGGGCGTGGAGGGGGCGGGCCCGTGCGGCCGCACGTTGCGCCGAGCGGCCCCGCCCCCTCCCAGATTCCCCGCCGGGATCCCCCCGGCACATCTGTTGCGGCGTGACGGGGTGACCCCGGCGGGGAATGAATAGGGTGATTTCGGTACGGGGCCAATGGGCCCCGTAACGTCTGAAATCACCCAATGTTATCCTGACAGAAGGGAATCGGGGGTATGTGCATTGACACTGCTGCCCTCTGGTGCCTCAAGCACTATGGCTTCCTGCAGGGCAGAGCTCGGTGGGTGTGTTTCTGGAGTTAGAAGCTCTGGGAAATCCTGTTTGAGGTGATTACAGGGACATTCCCCTGTATCACTGCTTCCCAAAATGTCTGTATGACCCCATTTTCAGACTTAAATATATCCCAAGACCTCAGACATCAACAAAAGGTGGAAACAGACCTGACGTTGGCCTGTTGTGGCCTGGGACTCACCCGCTCATCTGTTTCCTGCCTCCAAATGTTGGCCTGCGACTGCCCTGCGGTGGGTAGGCAGTTATCCTGGGACAGGATGTACCCTGGGCCCAATCCTGGATGACCATCTTGGGCCAAGAGCTTCCCACGCAGGCCAACATGGGCCCAGACGTTTGTTTGGTACCCGTCCCCAACCCAGGGAGGGGCGGCTTCAGTCTCTCTCCCCGGTGTGAGCCAAGGAGGCACCTGACCACCAGCGTGTGTGTTCTTTACCCAATGTCCAGAAAAGTAGATCAAATAGCAAGCAGACTGTGTGACCACGTCCATCCCATATGGGATCTTCTTGGCCTGCTGCAGTTTGGGAGCATCAGTCCTGTAACGTCTCCAACCATCTTGTTAATAATGTTCAAGGGCATTAAAGATGGAGGAGGATAAGGAGGTGATAGACCAAGGGCAGGGGAATGAAACGGAGGGAGAAAGGTGGATGAAAAAAGGGGGGAGAGAGGACAAAGCAAATGAAGGAGAAAAGAGGGAAGAAAGGAAGTAGAAGATCTCAGAAGGAAAAGGAAGAGAGAAGAAATGTCTCCCAGTGGCCAGGCTGAAAATGCTTCTTCCTCAATTCCATCCCATTAAAGAGAGGGAGGAATGAAAAGAGGGGATGGGGAAAGGGAAAAAGAGGAATAAGGGAAAGAGTCTGAGAAGAGATGAAAGGGGAAAAGACAAAAGGAAACATGAAAATAATGGAACAGAAAGGAGGAGGAAAGGAAGCAGAGAAGAGGGTAAGAGAGAGGATAGGAAAAGAAGATTGGAAGGAGTGAAAGGGAGAAAGAAGAAAAGCTAAGGGAGAAGATTACAGGTGGAGAAAAATAAAGGGCTCTTGAAACAAGTGGCATTATAATGTGCTTGAGTATCTGGGTGCTGGTCTCTTTGAGTGTGGGGGAGGGTTTCCTGTACACCTGTCTCTCCACACACCCCATGCCCTGCTGAGAGATTTGTGTCCAGGCTCCCTTGGCAGCTGGGTAGCTGTGGTATCTTGTTTAGCACAGTCTGTAGGGACAGAGACAGGTGGTAAGTCTTGTGTCCCATTGCTCTGGAAATGCTTGCTCAGTGCACCCTCAATAACAGTTTTGGAGCCTTCCAGTGAGAATACCACCAGCGCACTTCAGCTACAGCCCTGCATCCATCTCTGCTTGTACCAGTACATGTTCATTGTTCATACTGTTGGATTGTACTGGAAACAGTTCAGTGTCACCCGCTGTCCCTGCCTGACCATCACTTCTTTGGACTGAAGGACAGCAGCACCTCCTCTGAGTGGGACAAGGGCAAGGAAAAGATGAGGAGTTAATGGGATGAGAATGAGAAATGAGGGAGATACGAGCTGGAGAAGAGGAAACATTTCTACAGGATGAGGAGGCTCCTAGGCTGAGGGAAGGAATAGAAGCCACATTCAGTTTTAGCTTCATTTCCTATAATAAGGCCTATTCAGTCAATTTGTGCATATGTGTATCTCCTTCCTTAGTCACTTCTGATCCCACCAGTTAATTTCAACCAAATTAGGCAAAGCTCCCCAAATTTCATAAGAAACAGCACAGCAAAATCCCATTGACTTAAGCTGAATGTTGGCTCTGTAGCTAGCTGCTGTAGCTAGCTGCTGCCTGTAACACTGGAGAAATCACTGTAGACAATGGTATAAGGAACAATCTCATGATGTCAGGCAACACAGGCCTGTCTCACCCCTCCTATTTCCAATTAAAAACAAACATTTGCAAATTCCCTCCCATGAGGGATAGAATGACCAGGGAAAGCAAACGGGGCCATTGGGGTCGCCTCATATTTAAGAAGTCTCTTTCTGAGACACTCCCACAGTCTGTGCCTGAATCAGAGCTCACAGCAGCTGGGTAGCTAGGCAGAGCTGAGTGAGAGGGGAAATTATCATGGGCCTGCTGTGGGATAATGGGATGCAGGGCTGGACGTAGAACTTTACCAACACTAGGCACTTCTCAGGCTGTTGCTCCCAAAGCCACCCCCACCCCCCAGCTGCCCTCTCTCCCAAGTTTACTAGGTTGTCTGGATGAGGCTTCGAGTTGGCTGTCATGTGATCTCTTGTTCCCATTCTCGTGTCTCCATTGTGTGTGTGCACATAGCACATTTTGCTGCTACGTGCTATTGTGTGTGCACGCACTGTCGCTGCCATCTGCTCCCCTCCCTCCCTATAGTGCATGTTAGTCCTTTGCGGTCACTCTCTATGGGGCACAGAGAAAAGGAATTCCACAACACTAGGGGAAAGAGCAAGAGGGAGCTTAGCTTTAGTGATGTGGAGCTGTCCCTTCCTGTGCTGCTTCTATGGGTTCCCATCCCAGTCTGTTCTGAGCAGTGATGGAGATGAAGTGGAGCAAGCGGACACACACTCTTGTTGTGTTCAGAGGAGATACTCCCCTCACTGGGACTGAGTTGGGAAGAGGTGATTAGAACCCATATCTCATGTGCTTATGGGCATTGGGAGGAACTGTAAAATCAAGAATAAATTAATAGAACTGGTTTGTGTATTTGAGCCCAAGATCAAATTGAATGAGTTTAGCATATTTGGAATGTGCAGATTTTTATTTCTCTGAGTATTTGCACTATGCACACAGTTCCATTATAAGGTATAAGGTAATTTGTTCTTTGTTATTAAATAATACATTATTCATTATTATTCATCAATATATTTGGCCATTCTTGGAAGAGTGGATGGGATTAGGGTTGAATGAACCAAAACCAAAACTCATCAAAGTCAATAGAGTTGAAGTTGAACTACATTCCAAGGCAGAGTTTGGAAACAGAGTTTGGAAAGTCAAAAGAGGAAAAGGTATTGTTCATTAATAGACCCAAATACTCAACCTCAAGTCAGAGATGCAATAAGTCCCATTTGTTCACCTCTCTGAGTTGGTGTGAGGCTGTTACTGCTGCAGAGACATCTCTGTTCTGCAAGTGTTTCCTGAGATCTTCTGGGAAAGGCAGAAGGTAGCAGCATGACCTGAGGAGATCACGGGGAAATGGGTGAGAAGTGAGGGAAGTGGCTTTTTAAACCTGCTCAATCACATTGGGTATCTTTACTAGCTCATGGCTCTAAAACTTTGCCCTTCTAGGACATAGTGAACAATGACCCCAAAGTACACTCTCCTGCTTGCCTCTGGTTGGTGGCTTGTCCCGTGTTACCTGACAACGGTCCGGCGTGTGCGGGATCTGGGAGAACCTGGGATGCCGTGGTGAGAGGGCGCGACTACCTCATGCTTGTGCGACGCACTGGGCCCCACCCAGACATGGAGCATGCCGGCAATGAGCAGAGCTAGGGTTATAAAACATACCGGTGGGGCTGAGAACCACCGCCGGTATTCATTTATGATGGGCTGGCCCCTGGTGTGCATTGAGAGAGGAACCCTGTCTGACTTCTTGCTTTGAGCGTGTGATTCGAGTGCCTGATCCTAGTGTTTTCCCTTCCCGAGTGTGGGTCTGAGGTGAGTGTGTAGTGTGTCTGCCATATTGTCTACCTTGGTTACTTCCCTTGAGAGCGTGCAGAGAAGAGTCACGGAGTGTGGGTTCCCTGTTCCTAGTCCTTGACCCTACCCTCGCCGTATGGGTCCTTCCCTCCCTTCACAGAGTGTGTGTCCTGTCCCCCCCTGTTCCCTCCATCCCGTGGACCCTTTCCTGTTGTTTAGGGATAGGCGAACGCGGTTCGGAAGTTTAGAGTTCGGCCCGAACTCGGCCTGTTCGGACGACCGAACCGAACTTCCGAACATGAACTGGCCGAACCGAACTCAATCCGAACGTTGAAATGACCAAACAGTTCGGTAAGTTCGGATCGCATTCGGGTGAGTTCGGGTGACAAAAAAAGCTTCACTGTAAAAGGTCAATCGTGACAGGGAGGGGTAGTACTAGTCACTGAGGAGCAGACTTCCAGGCACCAGAGGCTTGCAAGAAAGGAAACTATCTGCCTCCCCTCTTCCCAACACCTTCTGAGCTAGTCACTGTTCCTGAACAGCAGGCGTTGAATAGGATTATTAGATTGCTTTAAGTTTCATTTCAGTTTTGTACTGAAATGAAACTTAAACCTTAAACTGAAACCTTGTGTTTGTGATTTCCTCCCCCCCATCCCATATA
>QEPC01009940.1:631522-641834 GCA_003113815.1 Sphenodon punctatus | reverse complement strand
CTGTGTACTTATTAGATAATCCATTTAGTTCATAGCATTTAGAATAGTTAATAGCAGTTAGATTTAGTGTAGATAGATAGATATAATATTAGATTAAAAAAAACCATATAAAAACAAAAAAAACAAATAAAAAACAAAAGAAAACCATATGAAACCCAATAAAAAAACAAAAAACCATATAAAAAACAACAAAAACACCCATAACAACATTTCCCTAATGGCAGAATGAACGGCCGAACCCGAACCCGGTGAACTAACCGAACGGCTGAACCGAACGCAGCCGAACCGAACGTAGCTGAACCGAACGCAGCCGAACCGAATGGACGAACCGAACGCAGCCGAACCGAACGACCGAACCCGAACCGCGATTGTTCGCCCATCCCTACTGTTGTTCCCTCCCCTTACCCAGGGCCTCTCCGCTCCCTGGAGCCTGTGTAGCTCCCTGATTGCCTGAGAAACCTGTGCTGTCCGTCTTAGTCCTCTGTGGCAATTTGCTTTCTCTCCAAAATCCCTGTGATGAGTCAGGTTGCCCCCTGAATTGGGGGGAAAGCCCACCTAAGACCCTGAGGGAACTTATTTCCTCCGATAGAGATATCTCCGGAGACGAAAGCCACCCCTTCCCCTTATCCCATGACCTGCTGATTGCTCCTTTCCCAGAACCCCTTCATTCCCCCTTTCCTAGTGACACCTGCCATTTACCATTTTCATTCTGTAAGCAAAAAACACCTTTGCCAAAAAAAAACCTACTCCAGAAATGGATTGATTTTCTCATGGGGTACATTTTTGTCATGGCTGGGTCTTGAACCCCCAGCTGTGGAGGGTTGGGAAGCACTACCTTAAGGGAGGTTGCTATCAAAGTTACTGGTAGTAGTTTAGTCCTCTTTCCCTATGTCCTTCCCTCTGGCTCTGCCCCCTGTGTGGCCACACCCATCCCCAGCTGTGCCCTGTTTCCCTAGTCCTGCCTCCCAGCTTCCTGATTGGCCACAAGGAGCATTTATGCCATAGAGTGGCCATGGGAAGCTGTGGTAGCAACTGCTTTTACCCCTTGTGTGCAAGTGGCTGTGTGAAGTCTTGGGCATCCTACCTTTTCCTGCTTGTGTCAGTGAGTCTCCCTTTCCCAGTGTGCTTGTGAGTTCCTGTGTATATGTGTGAGCCTTGGACCTGCCCCTTTTTCCTTTTGTGTTGGCTATTTGGGTGTCTGTTTAGTCTTGCCCTCCATGTTGTGCTCTATGTTCTCCCCATTGCTTGTACTCCCCTGTACCTCTGTTCCCTCTGGCTCTGTGCTTTCCTGTAGCTCTGTTTCCCTGTGTGTCCCATCCCCCCCCCCCCTGGAGCTGTGTGCCCTGTTGCCCTGTGCTTCCCTGGAGTTGTGTGCCCTGTTTGCCTTCCCCATGGCCTTGAGTTTCCCATAGCCGGTGTTCCTCTTAGTTTTGTTGGGTCTTGCTCTCCCTTAGCCATGTCGTGCCTTGCCTCACCTCTCTATACTGGGTGTTTCCTCCTTTCCTTGCTTTTCCATACTGTCTTTAACTTGCTTCTCCCTGGCCTGTATCCTCTCTATTGATCTTGGAACCTCTCTGTCCCTTCCCCCTTGGGACCCTTCTCTTTCCTTTGTGTAACCTCAATGATGAGCTGTGCACTCTGAGGCCGGGTTCCCTGGCTGGTAAGACCAGAGCTGTCTCGAAATACCCAAGAGACTGGCTGAGAGGTTTTTCCTTCCTGATATCTCTCCTATCTGGGTTCCCTGGGCCCTTCCTACGGTTACCCCCCTCCAGGTATAGGTTCCCTCATCCCTGTTTTCCTGCTAGTGTAGGTTCCTTCTCCCCTGACAATTTTCTACCCCAGCTAGTTAAGCATAGGGGTAGAAAATATACCCCATGTGTTTTTTGTATAGAAAAGTGCCTCATGGTACATGTAAATGCATCTATCAACCGTGGGTGATGGCTCAAACAAACATTGTTGTCCTTCAAGCACTCTTAATGGCTCTTATGGAGAGGCTACCCAAAGAGACAAGACCTAGCGAGCAGCCCAGAGAGACAAAGTGTCTCTATTTTCACAAATTGCTAACTCCCCCCAATCACACACATGGGGACTGGCACTATGGTGCCAACTTCCCAGGGAAAGGGGCAAGGAGTGCTTGATCAATTTCCCAGAAGTTTTGCCTGCATTTAAGGGCTGTCTGTTCTGCAGTGTAAGGAGAAGGGTGGGAAGAAGCCCAGCCATGGGGACTGGCACCATGGGGCCAACTATGGCATAATGCTACACAACCTTGGAGGCCTTGACCTGGGACTGTTAAAGGGGCTTAGATGCCTATACTCCACAGACACAAGGCAGATGTTACACTGACATTCCTGATGGGTGAGGTCATCATGCCTCAGGTATCTTCAGGCAGCCATCCTGATTGGTTGGGCATGGACCAGGTGGCCTCCCACAAACCAATCCTAGCATAGGGGGATAGGACCTTAAAAGGGAGAGACTGTCCCCTTTTTGCTCTCTTACCTCTTGCTCCCTTGCTCTGACCCCTGTAACATCTGGGCGTCTACCAGATGAGAACCAAGGACTGAGCCCTATGTTGCTAAGGAATCATGTCTATCGACAGCATGTGAAGAAACTTACATTACAAGCAACCAGCTTGCCTGCCTGAACAAGGACTATTTAGACAGACACGAATTCTAAAAGGGTCCACGCACCCATTGAATTGGACTCTGGACCCATTGAATTGGAACTTGTTCAAAGGCTTATCCTACTCTCTTACCATTTAGTACCTGTTTGTACCTTTTTTGACCCTTGCCAGTAAAGGCTGAGGGTGTTTTCAGGGCTGAGGTATCCCTTGTGCTAATAGCCAATAGCCCTGCACCCCTGAAGAAGGCAGGAAGAGGAGGTTTTTGACACCCTTCCTGCTCTGCTCTGTCACTGTGTCTTTACTGCAGGTGCAGTAGAGGGTCTGGGATTGAGTCACATTCTTTATCTCCAGCCTGAGCTCCTTGTCGTCAGTCCGTTCAGCCACATAGGAGGACTCTCCCAAGTTGGCACTTTCCTTATCTCCTTTCTGCCCGCTAATTACCAGAAAGTGTAGCTGGCCATGTAGGTCCTGTGTGTACCAGCTCATCCAGGAATATGCGGAGTCTCTCAGGGTGCAGGTCACAGAATGTGAGTCTCTCAGTTTCATCAGTAGATACTGCGGTGACTGTCCCACAAGCCTGCTTTCTGCACCTGGAAGACAGAAGGGGACACACTCAGGGGGGATTAGCCTCTTTCTGCAGCCTGGCATCATCCAGAAGCCATCTGTAGACAGCCCTGGTCTCACCTGAGAAGGCAGTGCCTAGCAGGCCCATTAACAGAGAGAGGAGCAGCAGCATCTCCATGGTGCTGTTAGTGCGGTGGGTGAGTTACTGAGCCCAGGAGAGAAGAGAAGAGATGAGACTCGTTCTTCCCCTCTGCATGATGAAGAGATGAGACCAGAAACAGCTGCCTGGATTGTGTTTCTGTATAACAGACCTTGGTACTTTTATGTTCCCTCCCCACTCATTGCAGCAGCTGAACCATTTGATAGCATTTAATGTATTCAGCTTCACAGGGCACAGGATTGTTTGGGCCCCAGAGAAGGGAAGAGTCTTGAGGCCTTTTCTCTCCCACCCCCACTCACATATTCATGAGCAATAAACCAGGGCCCAGGGGGTTTCCAGCTGGCTACACTTGCTGTCTTCATGCCTGGAGCCTTGGTAGCTATGGCTACTGGGAGGGCAGCATTTTTCTGTATGAGTACAGGGTGCGAGGGCAGAGTGAACCATGTAGGTGGTCTGAGACTCAAGTTCAGAAAGTTCTAGCAGGGTGGACCTTTTTAGGGGAAGTCCACAAGGATTTACTTTGTCCCTTCCATCCTCTCCTGGAGCCTTCTTAATCCCAGCAAGGTAGAGTAGCCCTGTGCTCCTCAGTTTGCCATTGAGAGATGAAGGCACAGAGAAATAATATCATATACTTCCACTATATAAATCCATGATATGACTGCACCCTGAATATTGTGTGCAGTTCCAATCACCCCATCTCAAAAAATATAGTAGAAATAGAAATGGTACAGAGAAGGGCAACAAAAATGAAGAGAGACTGGGATATGTTGGGGCTCTTCAGTTTGGAGAAGAGATGACTGAGAGGGAATATGATAGAAATTTATAAAATCATGAGTAGTGTGGAACAAGTTAATAGGGAATGGTTATTTTACCCACTAGAACTAGTACTAGCAGATTTAAAACAAATAAAAGGAAGTATTTTCTCACTCAGCGCACAATTAAGTTGTGGAATTTGTTGCCAATGTGGTCAAGGCCAGTAGGTCTGGGGAATGTAATCTCTTGCTGATGAGAGGTGGGAGCGGACAATAGGGAATGGATCACCCCACTGTGACCTGTTGGGTATTTCTTCCAAGATACTGAGATTGGCCGCTGTCGGAGGTAGGTGCTGGGCTCGATAGACCATTGGTCTGACCCAGTATGGCACCTCTTATGTTCTTATGAGATAAAGTCAGTTTTCCAAGGCCATTCTGGAAATCTGTGGCAGAGCAAGTATCTGGACTGAGAGTCCAACTTACTGACCAAGCCACTGAACCATCTTTATCCTCTTTAATTCCCCCTTCGCTCCCCTGAAGAAGGTACAGCAACAAGGAGAAGAGAGAACTAAGAAAAGCTAGTCATCTGAAAAGCACATGTTATGGGGTGGTGCTGATATACACATCCACACCCACCCTCCCCCACACATACACTTGCCAGCCCCATACTTCTCAATAGTCCCTGTTTAACAGGGACAGTCACTGTTTGTATCATCTTTCAGGATAGAGGAACAAAACAAACAAACAAAAAGTAGGGGTGGGACTATCCGATTAATCCGATAATGCTGATAATGGTCGGTATCGGATTAATCCGATAATACCGATAATTGTCGGTATTGCAATATTGGATTTTTAACATTACCGGTTTTATCAGATTTTTAACATTGCCCATTGAAGTTAATGGCCACAATGTTAAAGATCTGAGAAAACTGGCAATGTTAAAAATCCAATATTACAATACCGATAAATCCGATATTGGAAAATCCGATACCGATAAATCCGATATCCGATAACCCCCCCTGGAGTCCCACAGCTACAAAACAGTATTCAAGCCTCAGTCACCTCTTTCCTGGTTGTCTTCCCAGAAAAATGCTTTAGAGCACAAGGGGAGATGACAGAATGACAAGAAACTAAGTGGAATTAAAAGGAGGAGAGATTCTGTACCTCTTTATGTACTTTGAATATTAAGAGGTGTGTGTACGTGTATGAGGAAGTGGAGCTTAATGGCCGAAGGGGCAGAATTTATTCCTCTTTGGCTGCTCCAAATGTTGTGAGGTATGGAGGCCACTTTATTTCTGCCAGAACAGGTGCACACAGGTACCTACCAGATTGGAATTTATGTATATAACAAGGTGACTGGTCAATTCATGTACCTGAGCTACATTTGCTGGGGGGAAAACTGCATTGTACCAGCAAATTGTTTTTAAAAATATGTTTATTTCACCAGAATACATGTTGCCATGTGATCCTGGGGTTAAATAATGGACTGCACTATGGACCAACAGAGTCCATTGGTCAGCCCAGAGTACCAGTTGGACATGGCATGAGGGGCTGTCTCCAATCCCACTGAATACGTTACGTCTGATGCTCCAGGATGGAGTATCCTCGGGAGGGGAGAGGAAGGGGTTTCCCCTTCTGCCTTGGCCCCATGGTTGCAAGGTCAGACAAGGTGGCATTCTCTACTGAAAACCCTCCTTGTATACTATTGACCAAGGTTCTGGCTAACTGGATAGACTGATTCTCCCTTGAATGCAAATGCCTCCCTGCAGAAGTCACTTACTGCTGCTGCCAACCTCACTGAAATTAGGTAGATGGGCAGTGCCCTCTACAGGCCAGAGAAAGATATTTCAGACAGGCCTGGTTCCCCTGTTCCTCTGTGAGGCACAATGGGAGGAAACAGCACCTGCTGCCTGGAACCTGGGCTGAGAGGCTGCTCTTTCCATCTCCCTTCCATCTCACTATCCAAAAAGAAATATCAAAGTATCAAAATGACTGAAATACTAACATACAGTAACCAAAATATTGAAATAACCAAAGTGACTGAACCAAAATAACCAGAATGGATAACCTGAATGAAGAAGAAGTGGATAGTGCTTATTTATGATTTGCTTCATCAGGGTACAGTATGTATTGCAGGGTTTGTTTGTTTTGTTTTTGTTTTTGGGGTCTAGTAGTAATCTATCTTCACAAGCCCTGTAGTCCCCCAGCCCCATCTCACTGAAATTAACTCCTACTGTGGCCTCCTGTCCCCACCTCTCCAGAAAAGCGTCTATGAGCAGGATGTTGTGTCTTGCAGCAGCTCTCGCACCTCCACGGCAGTGTGGGAAAGTCTCTCTCTATCCACGGCTCCCTGAAGGACACATCCAAGTACCGCCAGGAGAGGAGCAGTGGCTCTCTGGACCTGCTCTTCATCGCCTCGGATGAGAAGACAACCTGGCTAATTACGACATTAGCAGAAACTTCACTCAGCCCTTCTTCTTGGAGATACCCCAGCTCCTGCCGAACCACACAGCCATGTAGTTCTGTGTGCAGTTCATTTTCGTTGGTTTTTTTAAATTACTGAAATGAATGAAGTCTCATTTGTTTTACTAATTAAAATACAAAAACGATAGAGAAGGATAACAAAAATCGATGAAAACAAAGAAAAAAGTGTCTGTTGTCATTAATAACTAAATAAATTAATTAAATACAACCTTGCGCATGTGCAGAATGGTCCCACCAGCCATTCTGCACATGTGCAGTGATTTTAAAAATATGTTTTTAATTAAAATAATTAAAAATCACTGCCAGCGTCATTTTGGGAAAAGGGCTGCAGATACGCAGAATGGTCCTGTGGCCATTTTCTGCCTGCACAGTGATTTTAAAAATATTAAAAGAAAATATTTAAAATAAAAATAAATGAAAACAACAACAAAAAAACTAAAAACAAAAATGAAAATGAATGATGTGCCTGCTGCCTACCCCTGTGCCTGTTACTCGGTGCTGCTGGGTTTGGTCACTTTGGTAAAATAATTTTGGTTACTTCAGAATGTCAGTTACTTTGCTTTGATATTAAGTTCATTTTTAATAATTTTTGGTGCAGATGGAACAATCACGTTTGGGGTCTTGATCTCCCACATTTTGGGAACCTCCATCCTATACATGCCCAACACAAGGCTTATATTGCACAAGGGCATGGAAGAAAGGAAAGGAGAGGGTGATAGACGAAGGGGAGAGGAATTAAGGGAGGATAGAGAAAAGGTGATGAAAGAAGGAAATAAGATGTAGGAACAAATGGCAGAATGACATTGGGAGGAAGAAAGAAGAGCGAGGGTCACAGAAGGAAGAAAAGAGAAAAGTGTTGAGGCTGGAGTTTTCCTTCCCCAATTCCACCTCATACGAGAGAGCGAGGAACATAAAGAAGGGACAGCAAAGAAAAAGAGGAGGAAGGAGGAATTGTGGAAAAAGTGAGAGAAGAGATGAAAGGGGAAAGAGAAAAGGAAGCATGAAAGTGAGAGAACGGAACAGGGAGGAGGAGGAAAGGAAGCAGGGAGGAGGAAGAGAGAGGGGAAAAGAAGACAAGAATGGAAGTAGTGAAAGGGAGAAACAAAGAAGCTAGGGAAGAGGATAATGGAGAGCAGAAACCTCAAATTGAATCAGTTGCTAAATGCTGTCATCTCTCCTTGTGCAACATTGCTAAGATCCATCCTTTCCTCACTGTCTCCACTGTTAAAACCCTAGTCCATGCTCTGGTTATCTCTCACCTTGACTATTGCAACCTCCTTCTCACTGGCCTTCTCCGCTCTCACCTTGCCCCCTCTCATCTGTTCAAAACCCTCATGCCACGATCATCCATCTCATCTGCCACTTTGATCACATGCAGCCCGTCCTCTCCTCTCTACACAGGCTTCCACTACCTGAATGTATTCAGCACAAGGTTTTTGTCTTTACCTACAAGGCTATCCATGGCCTTGCCCCCTATCTTTCCACACTCGTCTCCCGCAACACTCCCGTCTGAAAGCTCCATTCCTCCTCTACCACCCGCCTCACTTGCTCATGGCTCTGCTGCTCCTCATAGTGTACACCCGTTCTCCTTTGGTGCCCCCCATGCCTGGAACCCCCTCCCCAAATACATTTGCTCCTCTCCCTCCCTTCTAACCTTCAAATCCCTCCAAAACATACCTCTTTCATCAGGCTTTCCCTAACTCCTCATCCGGTTAGTCACCACTCCTTCCCTGATGAAACTAGGTAACTTAAACTAAACTAAGCACGTGTACCTGCAACCTTATGCCGTCTTGAATGTATCCTTGTCTCTCCCTCTGTTGCCCCCATCCCTCATCTTCCTCCCATGTCTTTCTTAGATTGTAAGCCCCCTGGGGCAGGGACCATGTCTATTTTCAACTGTTGTAAAGTGCCAGGTACATTGCTGGTACTATATACGTACTATAATAATAACAATAATAATTAACAACAAAAACAAGGATCTGACATTGATGCAAGGGGAATCATAATGTGGTTGAGCACAGGACTCTGTGTGAGTGTGGGGGGAGGGGTTTCCTGTACCGTTGCCTCCCTCTCCTCTCCTCCCACCTTGACTGTGAGGCTTGTGCCCAGGTCCCCTTGGCAGCTGTGTTGCTGTGAGATCTTATTTAGCGCAATAGTAGGTGCCTGCATCTCCAAGCTGTGCGCTCTTTAGGGACAGAGGCAGGTGGTAGCCTTTTGTCCCACTGCTATAGAAACTCTTTGTAAATGAATCCTCAATATCCGCTTTGGTTCCTTCCATTGAGTACACCACCAGCTGCAGTCGTGCATCGATTTCTGGTTTTTTTGCTTTTACCAGTACATGTTCACATTCAAAGGCCAGAGTGGAACTTTTTCAACAACTTGCTGACATTGATTATCAGGATGAAATATCTAAGATACGCGAGGCAAGATCCCTTACTGGTTATTTATCTATAATGCCATCTGGGAAGTCTAATGTAACGTACCTGGTCAGTCTCCTTTCTCCTACAGAAAGAGCTGCGTTCCTCAGGGCAAGACTAAACGCTCTTCCCTCAGCCCTACTGGAGGCCCTATATAGGGGTGTACCGTATCTGTTAAGAATATGCCCTTGTGGATCGCGTGAGGTTGAGACAGTTGCCCATACCTTACTGTTCTGTAGGATATATGCGGATACTAGGGAGAGATTAATTTTCCTTTAATAAGATACTTACCAGGAAGAGCACAAGAGATCTATGTGCCTTTCTTGTTGGCTGACAGTACTCCCAACATAACACTTTCTGTTGTCAAATTTTTGGCATATGCTCACAATATAAAAGCGCAATACTCTAAGGAATGGGGTCTGGAATGAGATGGTTTCTCCCTCTGGATGTATGGATCCTATAGGAAAATCTATTTTCTTTTAAATTACTTATGCTTATTTTTATGTATTTTTGTTATTCACATTTATTCATTATTTATTTGTATTTATTTACTTGTTTTGTGCAAATGCCAAGACCTATGGTCAAACATTTGAATAAACATTCATTCATTCATTCGTTCATTCATTCATGTTCACATAGGCTGTTCCCACATGGGAACAGTTCAGCATCACCGACTGTCCCTGCCTGACCATCACATCTTTGGACTGAAGGACAGCAGCACATCCTGTGAGGGGACAAAGACATGGTAAGGATGAGGAGTTAATGGAATGAGACAAAAGGGGAAGAGCTGAGCTGGAGAACAGGAAACATTTTTATGGGATGAGGAGCCTCCTAGGCTGGAGAAGGGGGAGAAATCTCATTCAATTTTAGCTTGGTTTACTGTAAGGCGGCTTCTGCCATCCACTTGTATGTGTGTGTATTTCACTGGTTAAAAACTTTTGAACCTACCAGATAATTTCTAGTGCACCCCCTCCAGAAGGGGAGGGGACCACTTAGGATGGGCCGCCCTCGGAGGCTGATGGAACCCCAGCGGTTCCAGGAGGCTCTGAAGGAGTTAACCCTGGACGTGGACGGCCACTCTGTGGATGAGCTGGTTCAGCATTGGAACAACTTGCTGGAGGAGGCCATCGACAGGGTGGCTCCGAGACGCCTTCTGCCTTGGCTCGTCACCGCAGGGCCCCTTGGTTTACTGAGGGACTGTGGTGTATGAAGCGTGTAGGCAGGAGGGTAGAGCGACGCTGGCGTCGGACTCGATCTGACTCCGACCGTCTTCTCCATAGGGCCCATTTGCGGTCCTATGTTGAGGCTGTGAGGA
>QEPC01009940.1:596051-621319 GCA_003113815.1 Sphenodon punctatus | reverse complement strand
ATACACAAGTTCAAACAAGGACTCCGTGTATCGCCGCATCGTGCGCATGCGCGGCAGCCCGGGCGGGGAGCAAGTCAGCTTTCCGGCTTGCCTGCCTTGAAACTGACAGGACGGGCCTTTTTAAAGGTCCTGACCTGTCCTTGCTGTGTGCGTGCAGGGTTTGCAGCCCCGGCCCCCGCCCGCATCATGCTGGAGACAGGGAGGCGTGACTCACTCAGCCTCCCTCTCTCCCCAACATGATGCGCCACGGGGGCCGGGGCTGCAAACCGCAAGTGTGATCTCGGTAGCGCTGGGGGCTGCCTTGTAGGGCACCGCCCCCAGTGCCAAAGCAAGGGGCCGCCGCTGCTTCCGGTACTGATTTTTTCAACATCCATCACAATTTTCAACTTCCAACACTTATTTTTTTATTTTCCATCCCAGAAAGTCAATTTCCAGTCTTGGAAAGTCGACTTCCAGTTCAGAATTTTTGATTTTTTTAAAAAAAATTGTTTTTGTTTTCTGTACCAATTTTTCATATTTTCCATCCCAACATACTAATCAGTAATCAAAAAATCAGTAGCAGAAGTTATCATTTTGGAGGATCTGGGTTCCTGATCAGTACCTGAGTACTGATGTGATGCTTGAATATGCTGGTATTACCCAGGAGTAATTAAGAAATTACCCATTAAATTAAGAACCCAGAACTGAAATTAAGTGCCTGTTTCAGCTCTGTCTTAAGCTGCTGAAAGAGACTATGGCTGCTTCCATCTGGGATTATCTGAGTGTCTTTAAAACTAAAACTTTAGAACCAAAGTCAATGCAAGCATTTGAGAATCATGACATTTTAATAGGTTGGGTTGTAACTTGAACCATCAGTCCTGCACATACAAACCTATGTGTACACAGAGCCTCTCACACAGACAACATATTTTTTTCCAGCTCAGACTCAGAGTTAGTCAGTGGGCTATTACAAATGTTCATATAAATACTTCAATAACAATAACAATAACAATAGCAAAACAAACAATAATAATAAATAATAAAATACTAATTTATGCAAAATATTAAAAGTAAATTTATTATTATCATTATTATTTATTAAGCATTTATATAGTGCCAGCAATTTACCATAGGGCTTACAATCTGAGAGACAGGGGGTCGAGGGGAGACAAAGGAAGGAGAACAGAGGAAGAGACAAGGGTTGTAACATTGACGAAGATACGAGGTCTCAGGTGCACGTGCTTGGCTTGGTTCCATCGAGAATGATGGCTGGCTGGTCCATGTGGTGAGGATATGAGTACACAGACCTCAGGTAACCGATATTACTGCATGGTAGGTATCAGCAGGAGTTAGGTGAGGGGATCGAGCAATCAGGGAGGGCAGAGCGGAAGAGGTGGGTCTTGAGGAGGGATTTGAAGGTATGAAGGGAGTGAGTGAGTCGGATGTGGGCAGGAAGGGAGTTCCAGGTATGTGTGGCGGTTAGGGAGAAGGGATGAAGGCGGTTAGGGCAGGGGCGTAGCTAGCTTAGGATGGGCCCACGGACAAGAAATGTCTGTGTGCCCCTCCCCTCTTTTTTTCCTGCTGGTGGTGAAGCCACTGGCCGGCCTAGGGACCCCTCCTAACTTGGCTGGCCTACGGGTGCTGGGTTACTGGTGCTTGGGACTTACTTGCTCTTTGCAGAGTCTGTTGCATGCTGCTGGTGGCCTGCTGCTAGGCCCATCCATCACTGGAGTCAAGCGTGGTCAGCAGCAGCAATACCATTGCTGCCCCAGCCCACCTGACCAGTCATGGAGGCCAGTAGGGATGGGCGAACAGAGTATAGTTTGGAAATTCGGTTCGGTTCAAAAATCGAGTTCGGTTCGGAAGTTCAGTTCTGTCGACCGAACTATTTGAGTTTGGTCCAAACTGTGAACTTCCGAACAGAGTTCGGAAATTCAAACCCCATTGAACTAAATGGAATATTATCTTATAGGGATGGGCGAACAGAGCCGAGTTCGGAAAATCAGTTCGGTTCGAAAATCGAGTTCAGTTCGGATGTTCGGTTCACTTGACCAAACTGGTCGAGTTCGGTCTGAACTCCGAACTACGTTCGCCCATCCCTAGAGGCCGGGGGCTGGTTGGGCAGGCTGGGCCAGCTCGATGTGGGGAGCGCCAGAGCAGGAAGGTTCCCGGCGATGGTTCCACTCAGTTGGAGCCACTGACAGGCACCTTCCCACATGGGCTGGGACTCCCTCAAGCCAGCCCTACCCAGACCGGGTCTTGATTGGTGGGGAGGACTCCACCTTCGTGATGTGGCACCAAGGGGGCAAGCCGAGCTGCGAGGCTCATGAGTGTGACCTGACCTGATGCTAGGGTGACCATACCTCACCTTTAAAAGATGAAGCTTATGAAAAATACATGTTGCAGGGTTGCATTGCTTCCAATGCATTGGAAACAATGCAGCCCTGCAACATGTATTTTTCATAAGCTTCCTCTTTTAAAGGGGAGGTATGGCCACCCTATCCAATGCAGACTTCTGCATGGGGCCCCTCCCTGCCTGCAGTTGCAACATTGTGTCAGACACAATGTTGCAACCGCAGGCAGAGAGGGGTCCTATGCACCAGCGGGAAGGGCCCCCAGCCAAGTCAGGTGGCAATTTAAAAAAAGAGAAAAAGGGGGCGGGGGTGGCTTAGCTACCTTGGATATTGGGCCCCCAGCCAGTAGGGGTCCTGGGATGAATGTCCCTGCTTGTCCAATGGTAGCGGCTGTCAAATTGGAATTTACCTGGTTTCCCTCCTAAGCACAATTCCCAATCGAGATCTTAGTCACCCCACACCACAAATTAGATGTTTTAATTGGGTACAACACTATTTTATTCTTAATCACACAGATAACATACCATCAGCACAGTTCTTGGATAGATCTAGCCCTGCCTATTCAACACATTAAAAATACATGTTTCTTACGTGTCCTGCAGACCACAGTGGCAAGTGTTGGTTTGGAGAGGTTGGTACATGTGGGGGCCCAGGGGTCCATACCCTGGAGAGGTGCCCCGTGTATCTGGATCTTGTGAGAGTGACGATAAGGATCAACAGCCCAGTGGCTCACTGCAAAGCTAGTGGCTAGTAGTGCTGAAAACAATTTGCCATGGTTCGGGCTTCTGATTATATAGTCCTCTGGGCTGGAGAGCATTATGCTGGTATGGTTGGTGCAGGTCCTCACGTCACTGTCTTGTGAGTTTCTGCTGACCACATTCTTATGCACATTTCAATTTTTATCTCTTCAGAACATCCAGACCCCATCCCTCTGGGCACGGCCGAACTTTCTGTACTTCAAGATGAAATTAGAGTTTTCTTCCTGCCCTGGCGTCCTCAAGGCTGTTGCGTTAACTGTCGCAACCTCTCTCCTATTTTGCTATTGAGATGCTTTGTTTATATCAACATTCTCTTCCAAACATTCTCTCTCTTGCATGGTTCAGCAACTTTCCCATCACTGTGATCTGAGACTTTTGTTCTTGGCTTGTACCCGTCATACTTTTTAGTATGACCCAACATATTTCTACTTAGGCTAATATCAGCACATATATTCAACACTACTTATATTCAATCTAATAATATTACAGACAGGTATACACACTTACTAAAATCATCTAAAAAGCAGGTTTACAATCATGTGGTCAGGTAAGAATATAATCATAATGTAGTGTTACTACACCCCTGCATTAGGGGAGGTGTGGGAGGGCGAGAGAGGGGGCAGGGGAGGAGCGGAGTTCACGGACTGGAGTACGGAGGGAAATTAGCGGAGACAGGTAGGGGGGGCGCAAGGTTGTGAAGAACTTTATAGGTGAAGACTAGGAGCTTGTGCAAGATTTTTTCAGGAAGGGAGAGCCAGTGAAGAGAGGAGAGGAGGGGCTGTGCGTGATCGAAGCAATGAGCTAGATGGATGTCCCTGGCAGCAGAGTTTTGTATGGAGATAAGGTGAAAGTGGGAGAGACCAGTGAGAAGGAGGTTACAGTAATCGAAGCGAGAGATGACCGGGGCATGAAAACAAGGGTTTTGGCAGAGGAGAAGAGAGAAAAGGGTGTATGTTAGCAATGTTATGGAGGGAGAAGCGACAGGATTTGGTGACAGAGTCGATGTGGGGTTTAAAAGTAAGGGGTGAGTCAAAGATGAAGCCTAAGCTACAGTCTTGGGGGACAGGAAGGATGGTGACCCCATAAGTAAGGATCAACAGGGAGGAGGGAGAGGAAGGATGGGGTGGCGGGGGAAGATAAGGAGTTCAGTTTTAGCCTTGTTGAGTTTGAGTTGACATTGAGATAACAGAGTAGAGATAACAGAGAGACAGTTTGTGAGGCGAGCTTGAACAGATGGAGAGAGAGAGAGAATAGAGAGAGAGAGTTGAGTCAGTGTCATCAGCGTAAAGGTGATATTGGAAGCAATGGGAGGCAATGAGTTTGCCTAGGGACAGAGTTGGTGTAGAAGAGGAGAGGGCCAAGGACAGAACCTTGGGGAACACCAACCAAGAGGGGAAAGGAGGAGGACGTGAAGTTGGCAAGAGACACATTGAAGGAGTTGTCAAAGTGGTAGGAGGAGAACCAGTTGAGGACGGAGCCATGGAAGGCAAGGGAGTGAAGTGAGTCTAGCAAGAGTGAGTGGTCAGCAGTATCGAAGGCAGCAGAGAGGTCAATGAGGACAAGAATGGAGTAGAGGTGATTAGATTTAGCCACAAGAAGATAGTTGGTGATCTTAGCAAGAGCAGTTTCAGTAGAGCAAAGGGGCAGAAGCCAGATTGGAGGGGGCCAAGGGAGGAGTTGGCGGAGAGGAAGTTGAGGCAGCAGGAATAAACAACACGTTCAAGAAGCTTGGAAGCAAAAGGAAGGAGTGAGACAGGACGGTAGCTGGAAGGGTCAGAGGGATCAAGAGTGGAATTTTAGAGGGTAGGAGAGACTGTGGCATGCTTGAAGGTGGAGGGGAAGGAGCCAGTAGAGAGGGAGAGGTTAATGATGTGCAGGAGGGAAGGGGCAACAGTGGAAGCAATGGAGGTCAGGAGGCGGGAGGGGATGGGATTAAGGGGGCTAGTGGAAGGATTGGAGGAGAGCAGGGAGGAGATTTCCTCAAGGGAGAGAAGGAGGACAGGAGGGAAGGAGGGAGGAGAGAGGGGGGAGGGAATAGGAAGAGGAGAGGAGTGGGAAGTGATGTCAAGGCAGATCTTGCAAATTAGGGGTGGCATGACATGGAGCAGGCACAATGGGGCAGTGCTGATATATGCACTTGCACACACAAATGCACGCACACTCTTTTCCTCACATACATACAGCAACCAGGTCACTGTATTCCATATGGAAAAGCTGCATGTAGGTACCAGAGAAAGATGTCATGGAAAAGGGGCCCATAGACTGTATGTGCTGGGAATGATGCATTTTAGCTGCAAATCATTTCAAACGTGCCATATGATCCCCGGATTGCACAGCACAGAGCAGTGCGGTGGTGTTCAGGGCTGTTCTTACCACAGTGCAACCTGGGGCAAATGCTCAGGACCTCACTCTTTCCAGGGGCCTTGCCATGAATCCTGTTTTTCCCAGAGCAGGGTGTGGGGGCCCCACTCCCTCCCATAGAGTGATAGAGTCACAAGGCTATAAGGGACCTCAAGGGTCATCTAGTTCATCCCCCTGCACCACTGCAGGACCTGCCACGCCGCACAGAGAAAACCCACCAATAGCTACAAGTAGAGGCTGGGACCAACCAGAGAACACCAATGCCTGAAATAACATGAAATATTAGTTAGGCGTTTTGAGCTCCCCCTGCTGTCTTTAGGCTGTTATCACACTTTGATTCCTGACACAGGAGGATTGGTGGGTGGTGGGTGGGGATAAAGGGTTGGGTGATTGGGATGATGTTGGGATTTTTAGGGACTTTAATGTATTTTATTGCTTTTAAAAATATATATATATTTATGTTGTAAGCCACCCTGAGTCTCTGGAGAAGGCTGGGGTAAAATATGTAAAAATATAAATAATAAAATAAATAAGACCCCAGTCTCAGGGAGCAGCAAGGAGTAGTAACAGGAACAGCAATGGCTTCTCTGGAACTGCAGCTTCTGTCTGGGACTAGGGACAGCAGGGTTAATATTTAATAGTGCAATCCGGTGACTGTTAGAGGTTAACCGCGAAACCAGAATACTGGAGATTACCAGTTTTGGGTGGGTTTTTTTTTCAAATTATTTACCAAATTCTTCTACTGCTTCCCACATTACTGCTTACTGTATTACTGCACACCTGGGCCAGTCTGGATGGGGGTGGGGGGAATAGTAATTAAAAGGTAATGCAGTAAATGGTAATACAGTAAACGGTAATCCAATTAACCTGATAGCCACAAGATACTAAACTGGTTACAAATTGTCATCCAACTAGATATTGGCCCTTTTTACACAGGCACTCTCACACTGATAAAATGGGTGTTACATTTTGTTATACATGTTACAGGGCATCCACAGGGCAACAATGCAGCCCTGCAATATGGGCCCTTTACACATGAGATGTCTCCACCCAGTTTCGATGGGTGGAGGTGTCTGTAAAGACCACGGGTGGTGGGTGTAGGTGCGTGCGTGCTCCTGTGCAACACCCATCTCCACCCAGCACCCACCCATGAAGCAACCGGCATTGGAGTCCATTTTTCCGTAGGTGGGTGGTGGGTGGAGATGAGTGTTGCGTGGGGGCACGCACGCACGCACGTACATCCACCACCCGTGGTGTTTACACAGTCACCTCCACCTATCTCCACTCAGCGAAATACACCTCACACACCGCCCATGGTGTTTATGTTATGATATAGCATGGGCCTAACAGAGATGCTAATTTCCTTGATACAATGTAACCAAAGCAGAAGTGCTTCTTCTGACACAAATGTGCCAGAACAGACATTGAATGTCATTGTAAACTCATTCTTTGTTGAAATGTAACCAAAAGAATATTGTACACATCTGTAACTATTGAAAGGATGCTATGAGTTTCCTATATGCTTTATTTGCTTGTTATATGCTCCATAGTAACTTTTAGTTTAAGAATTCATATGTATATTATGAGAAAAACAGGCTGGTAGGAGGAGAGAGAAATATGCTGACAGGGATATATTCTTGCCATCTAGAAAGAGAGGACTAGTAGTAAAAACTGTCTGTTCCCAGAACAAGGTTGCAGATAAGAACCAAGCAATGCAATAAGGGAAAATGGCTTGATCAGACAGAGAGACGCCTCAGAGAAGGGGTGTGGGGGATCTATGGCCTAAGGTCATGTCTTTCTTCCGGAAGGAGGACAGGCAGGACCTAATCTGGTCATGCCAAACCCCAAACAACAGTGACGAACAGGGAAGGACCCCCAAACCTGAATAGCAAAGGGGAGGAACTTTCTTGACGTGGAACTGTTAGCCCCGTGCTCTGGATAACTCATAAGGGAAACAGCATAAAAGGCCAGTCCCTAGACAGAGAAGTTGCCTTTCATGGTGCTTGTTCGCTAGCCCTTATCAGGGCGCTGGCTAGCTTGATGACTGGCCCTCTCTGGGACTTCTCCCTACGAAGTCCTACAACGTGCTTACAGCTAGGCTCTCTCTCTCTCGGCTTCTTGGGCCCCCGCCCTGCCTCTCCTCTCGAGACCAGACCTGAGACCTCTGACACGTAAGAACTCATATGTATGTATTTATGTGTGTGTGTTCGCTGTTAGAGTAGGTGCAGGCAAATGCCACATGCAAGTGTGTTGTTGGTACTATATTACTGCTTTATACTCAGTTCTTCTATATTGATATTACATTAATAAACATCTGTCTATCTGAAGGACTTTGCAATCTGTTTCTTATTGTCTTTGCTCAGATCCTTAAATTGGAGCTGCCTGCCAGGGGTCTAAGTCCTGTCCCTGGTAGGATTGATAGAGAACAGTTCCAATTTATTACAGTTACACAGACACCTCCACCCAGAAAAACTGGGTGGAAGCGTCTCATGTGAAAAGGACCCATGTTGCAGGGCTGCAGTGTTGCCCTGTGGGTGCCCTGTACCATGTATAATAAAATGTAACACCCATTTTATCAGTGTTAAGAGTGTCTGTGTAAAAAGGGCTATTGTTTACCATGGATCCTGTGATATCTGGTCGTACACCAAATAGTAGTGGTTATGAGTCGTTTATTCTCTAATCCCAGCAGCTGCTGCTGCTCCTGACACTTTCCGCACTGCTCCCTGAAACAAGGGACTTCTCTTGTCACCCTCCCCTGCCCCCCACTCCTAGGGAGCTGTGAGCCACCCCTGCCAAGAGTTCATATATAGCTAGGGAAAAACCACTGGCTCCCCACAAGCTCTTATGTGTACACATGAGTATATAACCCTTTCTGTGTTCAGGATTGCTCCCACTGGCTATCCCAAATATGTAGGTGGAATAATACAATAAAAAACACACTCCAAGTCACTAGAGATTGAACTTGCAATGAGTGCAAATCTGAGTGCTTATTAATAGAACCAAATACTCAAGAAGGAGTCACTCCCAGGCCCAATGAGCCTTGTTTGCTCAGCTCTCATAGTGGGTGTGAGGCTGTTACTGCTTCAGGGGATTTCTCTGTAGTTCAGGTGCTTCCTGGGACCCTCTGGGAAAGGAAGAAGGTTGCAGTGCGCCTGGGCAATGTGTGAGAAGTGTGGGAAGGGGCTTCCATTGAAACTCTTTGAAGGAGGGTCTCATGCTTTATTAGAAGAACTTGAAGTTCATTGTTTCCCCAGCTATTTCTCTGGGTCTCTGGTTGACTGAGGCTAGTGGTAGGACTGAGGCACTGAGGCAATCCCTGTGCTGAGAGCACAGCCCTCAACCATTCAAAAGGCAGGAATGGGAGGTTTTTGACACCCTCCTTGCTCTGCTCGGTCACTTTGTTTTTGCTGCAGGTGCAGTAGTAGAGGGTCTAGGACTGGGTCACATTCTCCATCTCCAGCCTGAGTTCCTTGTCACTGGCCCATTCAGCTACATAGCAAGAGCCTCTCTGGGTAGTCCGACTCCTTTCCTTATGTCCTGTGTTTCTGATAGTTGTTCTGCCCATGCAGCACGCCCCTCCCCCAGCACACATACCATAGCGTTGCAGGCTAGAGCTGTGCTGCATCCTGAGATCAACTTTCCTTTCTGTTTGTCCCCAACTGCCCTTTTCACGTGTGGCTGGGGTCAAGCAGAAATAAAAGTTGAACTCAGGACGCTAGGGGTGTGCACCAGGCCCCCATGTCGTTTCTGTTTTTCATTTTTTGGGGGTTATTAAAAATGTCATTTTCATTATCGTTATTAACAACAATGTTGTTTTCATTTTTGTTATCGTTATCATTTTCGTTATCATTTTTGGTATTGTTTTTTGTATCGGTATCAATATCGTTTTTATTACTGGTATCGATATTCATTATCATTATTGATACCATTATTGATATCGGTACCATATCAAACAAAGATTTGATTTTTGCTATTGGTATCATTATTGATTCCTGTGCACAACTAAGATTTATCTAAATCTAAGGGAGACTGGGAAGGGGAAAGGAAAACTATCTATTATCTAATCAATTATCTATATAACTATTATAATCAAATCTATATGTCTAGAATATATCTATATCTATATCTAATCTATACTACCTATCTCTATATAATGTACAGGGGGGAGACGGGCAGGGGGGAGAAGGGCAGGGAAAAGGAGAAGGTAAAATGTAGGGTCTGAGGAAGAAAAGGTATTGGTGGGAATACCTAATAAATAACTAAATAAATAATACAATGAGGGCTAGGGAGAATTTTTTATGTGCAAGCACCACAGTTCTGTAAATGCGATCTGACAAGCCGAGCTCTCACAAAATGGAGAGAAAAAACCTGGCCCTCCCATTATAAAGGGTTGTAGTGCCCTCCCCAATATCCCCCCTGATTGGTTGTGGGAGGCAGCAGGCATTGAGCAATCACAGAGTCCCATAAGACTGCTTGGGACTGCTTGGGACTGCATACAGGGATACATCCATCAGATACTGCTGAACTGCTCACCCTTCCCAACACAGGCACAGTTCAAGAGTTCAACCCTGTTAAGACTCCAAGATGTCTGTTCCCTCCTCCCCTCTCTACATTTTCCCTCCAAAACCCAACTGTCACAGCACTAATAATAACAATGATAACGACATTGTTATTTTTGTTTCTTGTTATCATTTTTGGTATCGTTTTTGGTATCGTTTTTGGTATCGGTATCGATATTGTAATTGATATCATTACCATTATCGGTATTCTCAGTTGTTGTTTTCATTATCATTGTCGTTGTTCTCGATTGTTGTTTTTGTTATTGCAATAACGAAAATGAAAATGACAATTTTCGTTATCGTTATTGTATAATAACAAAAATGACACACACGCCCCAACAGGATGTAGCACAGGTGAGAGCAGCTGTGGGGTAGTTGTTGGGACTGAAACCCGGCAGGGAGGGCCGGCAGTAACCCAGGCTGGAGAGTGGAGCTGGTAGACAGCAGAATGGGAGAACAGTAGCATTGTCAGAGCCCAGGTGGAATTGACTGCCAGAGCCCGTGCTTCAATTAACAGGGACAGCCTTAGGATTTGAAGGGCCTAGGGTGAAGATGAAATGTGGGGCCCCTGGTGCCCGCACCCACCCACCATCAAGCATTCCTCTGTTAGGAGAGGCCCCATACTACCTTTATGCACAGAGCCCCAGCTTCCCTTGTCTCCCCTTGATGGCAATATCTGCGATGCCCTGAAGGTGGCCATGTTTGGGGCCCCACTGAGAGGGAGTGGTGCCCCCACAATCCGTCCTGGTGAAAATAGAGGCCACTGTAGGGTCCTCAGAAAGATGTTGCCCTGTAGTGAGCCCGGCCCTGTCAATTAAGAAGTCGGGAAAGATGCAGAGCAGCTGGGCCAGCCTTACCACAGGGTGGACTGGGGCGGTCGCCCTGGATCCCACTTCCAGGGTGGCACCGCTATATCTGACCTGCATGGCCACTCACCTGCTTGCCTGCCTGCCCGAGCCCCTGCTGTCAGCAGCAACCTGGGTGGGAGGGGGAGGAACTGCTGATGCCCCCATTGCCTTCCTGCCTGGGGGCCTCACTGCCCCTGGCAGTCCCACTGCAGCGCCGCTCTCCCTCCCGCACCACCCATTTGTGATGCTGCTGCTACAGCTACCTCCAAATGTCCCACTGTGCTATGTGCCTCCGCGCGCCTGCGCACGCTGATCCATTTCCTGGATCTTGTATGTTGAGAAATGTAGTACCAGCATGCCAGGGTATTTTCAGACGTGACGGGACCGATTGGCCCCATCGCGGAAACAACCTTCGAGATTCCCCGCCAGGATCAAAGCGGCACGTCCAACAGACGTGCTGCCCGATCCTGGCGGGGAATCTGGGGAGGGGGTGGGGCCACATGACGCAACGTGCTCCTGCCCGGCCCCGCCCCCCCATGCTCCCCCAGCAGTCTGCCCTCCCGGAGACGGGTGGGCGCTGTGGCCAATGCAGCCATCATGCCTGCTCGCCCCAGGACATTGACCACAGCCTGGAATCAGCGGCTGTGCTCGCCGCCGATTCCGGGTCGTCGTCAGCGGTCAGATGTGACGCTGACACGCTCAACCACGGGGTTTTCCCGTGGTGGAGCGTGTCAACGTCACATCTGTTTAGTGTGATGACGGGTATTCACCCCCGTGAATCGCGGGGGAAATCAGATTTACCACGCTTCCGTCCCTCCTCTGGTGAGTAGGGACAGAAGTGTGGTAAATCTGATTCCCCCCATGATTCACGGGGGTGAACATCTGGCGTAACACTAAACAGACATTATGGGATCACGCTCACCACATAGGAATTGACCGTGGTTGAGCATAATCTCGTAATGTCTGAAAATACCCCCAGATTCAGGAAAATGTCTGGCCTTGGTGTGCATACATGCGTGGGGCACACAGGATATTTTCAGACATTACGAGACCATGCTCAACCACAGTCAATACCCTGTGGTGGGGAATGGCCTCATAACGTCTGTCGGGGAACAGGAAGTTCCCCCCCGATATTAACCATGGTCAATGGTGGCGGGAAATCACATTCACCACGCGATTGGCGGAATTGGCGGGGCCAGCGCCGATCGCATCGTGAATGTGATTCCCTGTCACGATGGAGGGGCCCATCTCGTCTGGATGGAAACCATGGCCTGGAATCCCCAGCGGGATTCCGGGCCGTGGTCAATTCGGGCGGGGGCTGCCGCCGCATTGGCTGCTGCGCCCGCCCGTCTCCCCAGAGGGCGGGTGGTGGAGGAGCATGGGGGGCGGGGCTGTGCAGCCACACGTTGTGCCATGTGGTCCCGCCCCCTCCTGATTCCCCACCGGGATCAGCCGGCACGTCTGTTGGACGTGACGGGCTGATTCCGGCGGAGAATCTGAAGAGTGGTTCCGGGACGGAGTGAATGCCACCCCATCTCGTCTGAAAATACCCACAGTCAGCAGGACCAACTACAGCAGCAGCAGGGGCATGTGCGGGCCCCAGGCTCACCGAATTCAACTAAGTGTATGTGAGTATGTAAGTTTGAATGTGTGTGTGTGTGTGAGAGAGAGAGAGGTTGTGTGTGAGAGAGAATAAATGTGTGTGTGTGTGAGAGAGAATGAATGTATGTGAGACAAGTGGAGCCCACAGGGAGGCTTACCTTCCCAGCACCGTTCGTGGGTTTCAGTTGAAATTGACAGAGCTCAGAGCCTTCTCTAAAACTGACAGACCTGGGAGTTGACAGTGAAACTGACAATCAAATTAGTCATGCAGACATGAACTAGAGTGGCATCTCAAAGACATCATCATCATTTATTTATGGCTGCAGTCAAATCAGCATCTCAAAGTTCCCATGTCTCTATGGTAGCCTGGCTGGCCAATGCCTAATGGCAGAGTGGTGACCGTGAACAGGTGTTTACTGTGTTTTGTGTTTTTGACTGCTCAATGGGTCTGCTGAGGAGTTTCCTAGGTATGTTCTTAAGGGCAAGGGGGCGTCGACCTCCCTGAGCTCTAGTGGATGCAACAACACTGAATAGCAGCGCAGCTGTCGCCCTGCAGCTGAGTAGGCGTGGGGAGAGACTTATCCTGACCACGCCTCTGCATTGGTGGGAGAATCCTCTGCCCACAGCACATTAGTTCAGTAGAGGGGAAGGGAGATTTGGGGCTAAAAGGTCAGTGGATTGGCTTCTATGGAGGGGCCCAGCCACTGATATTGGCCTCCAAGGCAGTGACTCTCTCTGTCTTGGGGTCAATCAGGAAGGAGGTGAGTAAATGAGTGACACTCTCTGCCCTGAGGCCACTCTAAGGTGGCCTGATATGCAAATTTTAGAGGACACATGAGAAATACAGGTTGCGGGGCTGCATTGGCTTTAATGGCTGAATTGGCTCCAATGTAGCCCTGCAACCTGAATTTCTCATGTGTCCTCTAAAATTTGCATATCTGGCCACCCTAGGCCAAATGGAGAGAAGAGTAGTGGGGAGGAAGAGCAGAGACAGCCTAGTGCTGGCCCTATCCCTGTCCATCAGCTTCTAGAGTGGAGCAGAGCGGAAGAGGCAGTAGCCGCTTCCGTTATAGAGTCCAGTTCCCAAACCCACAGGTGAGTGAGTGAGCGAGCGGGTATGGGTCTGAGGAGGATGTGTGAATAGGGTGGCCATACCCTCCCCTTTAAAAGAGGACACTTATGAAAAATACATGTTGCAGGGCTGCATTGGTTCCAGTGCAGCCCTGCACAATGTAATTTTCATAAGTGTCCTCTTTTAAAGGGGAGGTACGGCACCCTATGTGTGAAGGAGGGGGGCTCTGCTGGGGGAGGTAGGGGACCAGTGGGTTTAAGGGAGGGAAGGGAGAAAGGGAGCAAATGCGTGAGCCTAGCACTTGACCAACTAAATGTGTCAGTTAGCCAGGTTCCTGAACCCTGCGTCAGTGAATGAGCCGATTTCCTTGGAACTGGCTCCATAACTCCTCAATCTGGTATCTGCAGCATTAAAGAACCAGACTGCCGTTCTCTTGGGATTCATGAAAATGGATTCCCCTTTTCCACCCCCTGCGTGCAGCAAGTCAATGAACGGGGTGTCAGAATGGGGAGGGGGTGAGCCAGGTTTCTTCTATCCTGCATGATTTCTCCCCTAAGGTGTGGGGAGAAAGCAGCCTCTTCCCACCCCTCCTTATGTGGGTATGAGCTTGGTCATGTCTCTGTCCTTCCTCCTTCCAGGTGGTGGGGAAAGGGGGAGTAGAACCAAAACTCCCTGGGGTCTGAGTGGTGTGTGTGTGTGTGTGTGTGTGTGTGTGTGTGAGAGAGAGAGAGGTGCATGTGAAGTGGGGGGTGCATTTGAGTGGAAGTGGTGCTACTGCCTCACCACCCACAAAGTCCACCAGCCACCACTACTCCGAGGTGGCGCAACCCCTGCACAAAGGCGGAGGGGGGAGGATGGGAGGGAAGGGACTTCCCCTTTTTCCTTGCTCCCCCCCCCCCCCATGGTTGCAAACTCTTCCTCCTTGCAAGGACTGGCAGTGTGGTCTCCCTTAACTTAATCAGGTTCTTCTTGGCTGCCAGTCCCCACTGAAATTAGGGATGGGTAGTGCCCCCTGCAGGGCAAAGAGAGAGACTGCAGCCACGCCCACTTCCCTGCTCCTTTGTGGGATATAGAGTTGGAGGAAATGGCACCTGCTGTCTGGGGCCTGGGTTGAGGGCCACTCTTTCCCTTTCTCTCCCTCTCTGCTACCTTTTTGCAGCCCCTCCCACCAGCACTGTGTCACTGTGCTGCTTGGCTGCAGGCACAGAAATACACAGCTGTGTGGTTTGGCTGGAGGTGGGGTATCTTCAAGAAGAAGTGCTCTGTGGAGTTTCTGCTCACGTTGTATTTAGCTGCGTCCACATACTCTTGGTTTGAATTCTCACCCGTGGAGATGAAGAGCAGGTCCAGCCCACTACAATTCCTCTCCTGGCGGTACCAGTACATGAAGTACTTGGATGTGTCCTTCAGGGAGCAGTGGATAGAGAGAGGCTTTCCCACATGGCCATGGAGGTGTGAGGGCTGGTGAACAGGCTGCAGCCACATGCCTGCAAGACACAAGAACACCCCTCGCTCAGAGCCCATAGCTAGACAGTCTGGGATGTGAAGCTACAGTGTGAGTTAATTCCAGTAGGGCAGGATTTGGAACAACAGAGTTTGTGGATTTGACTAGAGCCAAAAAAACCAAACAAACATAAAAACCCCCACACAAAACAAACAAACCAATCTGCGATGAATACCATCCATTTGGAAATCACCCTATTTGAACATTTCTAATAAAGCGGATAATAAGTGTTAATCTGTTTCCTCCGGAGAAACCGTCCTGGCTATTTCGGTTTGGTCACTTTGGTTATTTTGGCTACTTTGTGTCAGTATTTCAGTCATTTCCATATTTAGTAATAAATATTACTGGAAGGATCCTGTGAGGTCCGAACGCTTGCAAACCTCCACCAACCCAAGTTGGTCCAATAAAAGATCTCTCTACACTACTTTGTCTCTATGACCTATTTTTGGGACCAACACGGCAAACACACTCTCTCTGGACCATTCCTGTAATAACTCAGAATAGCCCCAGAGTACAACAAAATAGCCCTAAAATGAAGTGGCGAATGACCAAATACCCAAAGCGAGAGGAGCAATAGGCAAAGTATCTGGGGTGAAATATCCAGAATAGTGATTAGGTGAATGCCGTTTTGAATGGGGGTAATTATTTGGCTATTCAGGGAACTACCCACAAATGTGAATAATATTCATATATAAGAAATCAGCTAGTCACTTCAGTTGTAGATTTGACTGAAAGAAGGAATGGGAAAAAAGTAAGTGAGGGATGAGTGGTGGAATATGAGAAGTAAAGAGACAGAAAGCAGTGCACTAACAGACGCGCAGGCAGGCTGTGATGGGATGCCTTTCTCCCCAGTACTGTGTGAGACCTGATAATAATGGAGTTACTGGAGGACTTTACAGTCCTTTAGGTGACATCCCCTCTACCCCCAGCCTCCAAATAGAACTGTGTTTTGACTGCTATGGACAGACATTTCATTCTCTCCCGTCCCTTGTCTCTCTGTGGATATTTGCCGCTCTCGCCAGGGATCTGTCACTGTGCCGTTCTGCAGGTGCAGCACACAGCTGTGCCAGACTCTTTGTCAGTTGGGGCCAGTGCAGCTCTCAGTGGCTGCCTGTCTACATCACTGTCATGGGCTCGGGTGTGGAGTTTCCTCCAGCTCCATCAGTGCCTATGTAAAAGAGCCCTTCCAGCTCCCTGTCACCCAGCTGCTGGTACCAGTATGCCGGTTGCAACTGTGGTCTAATGGGCAGTTCAAGGTGAGGGAGTCTTTGGGGAGAGGCCACAGGAAAGCCAGCAGCTGCTCCACCTGGATGGAGCCCACACTTTCTGGGTATCATCCTTGGTAGGACTGATTCTCAGGTGGCATGTTTTGTCCTCCACTCCCCCTGCTTCTTGGAGATTCTCTCAACATCCTAGATGTGATACATTCAGGATGTGCTACCCAGACTTCCCTCATACACCAGCCACTGTCACCAGAAAATGCCCTCTGAGCTCAAGGCTCTGGGTATCTTTGTTCCTCCACCATCCAGTAGCCCCCTTTGCACAAACCTGGTACCCCAATGAGCAGTGCTGAGAGGAAGAGGTATTGCCACATGCTGCCAGTTTCCCTTGTTGTGTCTCCTCCACACACTGAGTTCCCTTGGGGACAGAGCATATGCTCTACTCGGTGGGAGGAGACACACTCTTCGTAAGAGAGATTCACAGTTGCATGTGTCCTCCACTTCCTCAGCCTATGGGCAGCCAGTGTGTAGATCTTCCAGAAACTGGTAACAGTGTCTCTTTCCTTGGATAAAGTGCTCCTTGCTTCAGAGACACAGGGGGCTTTTAGTCAAGCACCTCCCCACCCCACCCATTACCCACCCATCATCCACCACAATACATATTGCAGGGCTGCAGTGGTCCCCTAGCGTAGGCAGTCCTCTGGGTAGGAGGTGGGTGGATAGTGAGTGGGGAGGTGCTTCTCTAAAAGCACCCACAATCTCGGTTCAGTACAGATGACAAGGAAGAGACCCCCTCCAGGAGAGGAATAATATGCTCACTGTGCCAATTACAGGCAGGGACCCATGTTTCACTGCATTCAGTGGGGAAACACAGTGAATGTGGGTCCCTGACTATAGGTTTAGGGAGACACCCTCAGCTGTTGTCATCCTTCTACTGGCCTTTAGATCCTGAGGGCAGCTCATGCACATAATGGCTAAATGCAGACTGATTATTCATTCAAATGGTGCTCAACTGCTATTATGTTATCTCTATCTGTCGGGGTGGGACACTGGGGAGAATACCGGATACTGGATTTACTGGTATCGGATCTCCCCAGTATCAGATTTACCAGTATCGGCATACCTGTTTTTTAACACTGCCCGCTTTACCAGCTTTTTTACATTGCAGCCATTTATTTCAATGGCTGCAATGTAAAAAACTCGGTAAAGTGGCCAATGTTTAAAAAAACGGTATGCCGATACCAGTGATTATCAGATTAATCTGATACATCTGTATCGGATTAATCCGATACCGATATTCTCACCCCTACTTTCGACATAAAAATGTGCGAGTGCAGGTATCTGTCCGTTGGTCTGTTTTCTGGATAGAAGGATAAAGAAACCAGAACAGCACCATTATCAAACAAACTGACAGCCACAGCTCACAGAGGAGCCTCAGGAGTTTAACACCTTATTCATGAAACACCATGGCTCTGGGGGAAAGCAAAGCACATGGAGAGGAGCTTGTGCTGCTTTCCCATGTGAGTCAGGTGTTGCGTGAAGGGCTTCACCATGCTAGCAAATCTGTCCAAAAGACCCCCAAACCCCTCCAGACAACACTCAATTAAGAGGGGGAAGCTGTGATCCATGCAGTTTGCCCTGGAAGTGTGGGGATTTGTGAATGAGCCCTGAGTATAATAGATTAGGAGGAATATGTCTATCTGTGACTCTAGCTCCCTCTAGTGTTCAGCCTGCACAGTAAAGGAGATGAGCAGTGAAGGTGTGGTCTGGGTGCAAAGAGGCTATAAGAAGGTACAGAAGGAAGGAGCAGTGCCTGGTGGGAGCTGCTGTAAAGTAGTGGGTGGGTGGGAGACAGGATGACTATGTTAGTCAGGAGGAGTCTCATGTGATGAGTCTCTTTCACTCTTGGCTGTTTCCCACCTGCTAGTTCAGTGACCAGTTCCACTGGAGCCAGATGGTTTCAGGGCCTGGCTCTGGGCTGACTTTCCTCTGTGGCGAAGGCTGCCACTGAATGGGAGCAGGTTTCCTCCCACCCCCTTTCTAATGTGGCCAAGCCCTGAAGAGCATAATGACATCACAACCTTCTGAAGGGACATGATAATGTCAGAAAAGGGCGGGGGAGTCCTTTGTGCTAGGGCTGAATTTGGAATCCTGTTGGTTCCAATTTTTCTGACTGAAAACTGGAACCAGCAATATTTCATTTGATTCTGATTGGAATCAGTTGATTTTTTAAAATTTATTTTTAAAGTGCCACTGTGTATGCACAAAGGGCTACTTGACTGTTTTTCACATGTCCAGGCGTAAATGGTGGCAATGCTACCGACAACATTTTGGATAAGGGAGTGGCCATTTTGCACATGTTCAGTGGCTTTTTTCCTTTTAAATTTCAATTGGGATTCTGATCGGCACATATGTTCTGATTGGAATTTCAATCAAAAAGAGGATGGTTCCATTTTTGCAGAGCTGTTCCGTGAAAAAGGAACAACTATTTTGAACCACCCTTACTTTGCCCTGGTCTGTTCAGGTCAAAGTTGCTAAGAAGGTAGTAACCTACTGCTCACCTAGGGTCCCATAGGGGCTGTTTGATTAAACAAATCCAGTAGAGGGCAGTAATACAGTACTTTCTAGTGAGGTGGACTCAGACCAATGCTATCCAAAGGATTCTGAATCTGATACTGATCATTGCATAATACATCCCGTGAGGTAAATGATTCAAAGTTTTGTCCATGTGGACCCAGGCTCTAGGAAATGCAGCTAATAGGTAATCCAGGAGCTTTAGTCCCACTGAGGACTCAAGGGGACTGAAGTTACAACTCCATGTTGACTTTTTTGAAAAATTTTCCCGGGTGACTTTATAGATTTTCTCCATCTCCTGAGCCTCCCCCCACCCCCCTGGTGCATTACCTTTGCAAAAAATATATCTGTCCACAAGAGGGCATATTTTAATTTAACACAGACACACACACACACACACACACACATCTAAGTCAGAGCGTTTTCTACAGCAACAGAAGTTTGGATGTAGTTTTTACTTAACTAGACATTTGTGGTGTCGAATAATATCCATTCTGTGTGGTGCTGCACATTGTACTTCCATGCAATTTCATATGTTGCAGTGCAATATATTCCTAGGAAATGCCGTATCTTGCAATTTAATGCAGCTGTAGGCAGTGTTGTTTGTATGCTACATACATTGCAATATACTCTTAGGAAATGCAATGTGTTGCAATGCAATGTATTCCTAGGTAATGGCATACGTTGCAATTCGAGCTGAAATTAGTACCCACAAAAATGGGTATAATAACTAATGAATTTCCAATACTCGAATTGACCCAACAAGAGATTGCAACCCGATCTGGGTACCCAATGTCCTGGAATGTCAACTTCCAGTACCGATTTTTCAACTTCCATCCTGATTTTTTTGACTTCCACACCTATTCTTTTGATTTTCTGTCAACCTCCAGTCCTGATTTTTTGACTTCTGGTCCCAATTTTTTTGTTTTCTGTTGGGTTTTTTAGTTTTCTGTTCTGATATACCAATTGGTAATCAGAAAATTACAATTTTTGGGGTATCCAGGTACCCAGGTAGCCCATTAAATACTTGACGCGGTACTTAAAAATGTGGATATTACCTGCGGGTACTAAACTAAGTACTGGTTTCAGCTCTAAGGTAATGTAATTTACTCTAAGACAATGTTGAGTGTTTCAATGCAATGTACTCTCAAAGGCCATATGTATGTTTATTTATTAATTTATTTATTAAAACTTTTGATATCCCGCAGTGTTGCAGCACAAAGTATCCACCCCAGGTAAAGCTGAATGAGTACGCACAGCAAATACTATATTCAGCAAATTTGGCTACTAGGGCTGTAGCGGAATATCACAGTGGTAGCTATTTCCGCTGGAAACAGTGTTTCCGCAATTACTGGTACGGTGTGGCAGAGGCTTTCATTCTGCTAGTTTCATTCCGTTACTTCCGCAGTTCCGCTAATTTCATTCCGCTACTTCCACAGGCGTCTCAAAATAGTGGAAATTTCCACTACTTCCGCCATTCCGCCAGTGCCACAAAATAGCATAACAGCGGTTTTCCGACAGTTTCTGAAATTTCCCCACAATTCCGCAATTTGCGGAATGCCGGTGGAATTAGCGGAATGTCCGCAGAAAAGCCGCCGTGTGGCGTAGGCAATTCCAAAATGGCGGAATGGAATCACGGTGCGGTAACTGCTGCTGCCGCATCAGCCCTGTTGGCTACTTCAAATCAGATGAAACATATATAAAATGTAATTAGCCTCTTGCTTTGTTTCTGGATTGAGATATTGTTTCAGTTTTGGTTATTTTGTTTACATCACTGCATTATTTTGTTTAGTTTTCAGTTGTTCAGTATTTTGGTTTTGCCCCTTTGTTAATTAAATTTGGTACTATTTAGCTCTATTACACACCAGTGCTACTGCTCTTAGGATACATGCTGGCATATTCACTTCAGCTCTGTTTCTGGGGATTATTGCAACTCAGTGTCATGCAACGCAATGCAGTGCATTTTCTGCAAAGTCCTGGACAGCCAATAGCTCAGATTTGCTTCCTAGGAAAAGGAGCTGTAACTGAAAGAGACGAGGAATTGTGCAGGAGGTTCTATAAGGAACCAATTGACTCCTTACGTTGCAGGGAGTGGGGCAGTTTCAATAAGAGGTAGACATAAGCTAAAAGAATAATCCTGCTGCTTTGGGATAGTTGGAGAGTTAGCAGCAGTGGGGAAAGACAGAAGACAAAACTGGGAGGCAAAATGAGTTAGGGTGGAGCAGGAAGCAGATGAGAGATCAGGGATGGGAGAAGACTGGAAAGCTTTGAGGAGAATTATGCACTGGAATTTGGGCTAGATAGGAAGGTGGTAGGCTGCAGCATAGCCTGACTGCATGTGTAAAGTAGGGGTAAGAGGCTTCCAAGCAGGGGCGGATTGGGAACTCAAAGTGGACTGGGAGAATACAGTGTTAGTGGCCCTGTGCCGGCGGCAAAGCTACCAGGGCGCCGGAAACGAGTCAAGGGGGCGTGGCTTGGGGGCGTGCAGAGTGCACCAGATTTGAAACCTATCAGAGCTTAGTCCCCAGACTCATATCCTCAGCAGCCTGGTAGGGGTGAGTGGGAGGTTATGGGGAGCTGGCGGGGGGTGGAGGGAGACTGCAACTGGTGGGGGTACTGGCCCTCATTTCAGTGCTCTGGCTCGCCAAATCACTCAGTTTCAGTGCTCAGCGGCCCCCAACTGAAAAAATCACTGTCCCTTGCTATGCATCCTACAGTACGGCTTCTTCATTCCTACACCAGCTGCACTAGTATTCCACAGGCCCTGTGTTTAGCTTAGCAAAGAGAAGACTAAGGGGGGAATTGATACCAGACTGCAACTATCTACATTATTGAATATTAAGGCGGTATTCATTGCACCTGTAGTAATGCTGCACTGGAATACAATTAAGGAACAGTCTTGAAGGAATGCACTCAGGATTAGCTTAGCAAAGAGAAGACTAACGGGAGAATTGATACCAGACTTCCTACCACTCAGGTTTAGCTTAGCAAAGTGAAGACTAAGGGGGGAATTTATACCAGACTTCCAATATCTACATTATTGAATATTAAGGCATCATTCCCTGCACCTGTAGTAATGCTGCACTGGAACACAATTAAGGAACAGCCTTGAAGGAATGCACCCTTTCTGCTAACGCACAGCTGCCTTCTCACACAACTCCCCTGCGACAGTTGAGCCTCTTGACAAGAAGAGGCCCTCCTCATAAGACTACGAATTCTAAATTTATAAACTGGTCTCCTCACACACCCCTACAGCCAGTCCTTCATCCACCAGTACCAGGGCTTCTCCTAACAATGGTGGGTCCCTTAGTTCAAGATAGTATATCAATAATATGGTTCTGTCAAATCAGGATTTTGGATTCCTCCGTAAGGCGACCTGGGAATCTAGTAGTTCCTGGAGGGCCCAGTCTTTTTTCCAGTGAAGCAAGACAGTCTTGCTTCCCTGGAGATTTTGGGGTTTCCCAGCCCTGTCCCATCTGGATGTTGGAATTGGATTCCTCGTTAAGAAGGCCTGGAAATTTAGTCATTCCTGGAGTGCCCTTGGCTGAGATGTTTTCCTGGATTGTTTCACTGGAGATGTTTGGGCTTCCTAGCCCTGTCCACAGTCCTTCTGAACTGAGTTACTGACCTGGATGTGCCTTCCAGTGTCAGCACCCTTAAACAACAACCTTCCCCCTCACAACAGCACCCTGGCCGAAGAGGGGGACATGCCCAATTCTGGGCGTGAGTAAGGAGTTAGGTGCTCTTCAGACAGCGGACAGCACATGTCCTTTATGCCTTTCAGAACATACCCCTCCCAGGGTCATGACCCCAGTGTGTGCTGTGCCTGCATGACACTGGATATCACTTCCCCATCCCTTAAGGCTGTGTCTGGGGGCTTCTTTTCCATGGCAGTGTTGCTCCCCTGATAATGTTTGGGTTTCCTAGCCACAGCTCTCTTGCTTCCCCTGAGATGTGCTTCCTTCAGCTCCACGTCAACAAATGCTGCTCTCTTTTTCAAGGATTACTGTTCCAGATTTAGTTCCCGGCGTAACAGTGTACTTGTATCTGATACTTTATTAATGATGGCATCAGGGTCCAAATGTTGTAGAATGTCTTTTTCCACGGCCATCAAAAGAAACGATTCCAAATGCTCAGCACTCAGAGTACTCCTTAGCCGGTTCTTGGTAAATTTGAGTGTTGAGAATCCTCTTTCACATGCAACCTAGGTTGTTGAAAGTGTTAGGAGGTATTTGTATGCCAGACCTAGATTTCTGTATACATCAGTGTACAGGTTGTACTGCTACAAAGTATGGACACATACTGCACAGTTTTGGCATCGTTTGCACACTGACTGTTTCTTGTTGTACTCCTCCTCCTCCTCCTCCTAATTCTCTGTAACTGTCATGTCGGTATCCTCAACTTTCTCCTCTTCTTTCCTCAAGGTGTATTCCTCCGGTAGCGATGTTTTCAGCCTGTCCCAGTTAGTTGCCAAATTCATAAGCTCCAATTGCAACTTCTCCTTGGTTACTTCCTTGTCAAACTTCACAAGTGCTTCACTCAGCTTCAGAAGCGCATAAGTATGAGGCATAGATGTCTTAATCTCTCCAAACTGTACAGGAGACAAGCAGGCCAGGTCCCTATACAATGTCCCATTTTTCTCAAATCTTGTTTTCAGACTTTCTATTGTTGTATCTAATATCCGGTTGTGCACACCCACTTCAAAGTCGTTAAACGCATTGGCAATTGGTTCTTCAGATGCAGTTTCTCTAGGCATCTGTTTTCTCTTCTGTATACTTTTCTCTGGAAAGGATTCCTGGATGACAATATTTTGGGGGGTATTTGCTCTGCAAGTTCTTCGGTTGTCCAGTCAATAAAATCAGCAACTCTACTTTTCACCCCTTCAATGTTCCGCTGTATTTTTTCCAGCTGTTCCAGAGTACCCAGCACCAGCTGATGTGTTTTGAGCAGATCCATTCCAACTGTCTGCAGATATTTGGATAAAGGTGATGTGAACTGAAAGATGCGTAAATAAATAAATCCTGTCATGATCGTTTCATTGATAGAAGTGCATCTCTGAACGATCTAGCTTTTGCACGTAAATCAGATGGGATATTTTCCGATTCTACAATCGTGTGCAGCGAGATAATCACATCCACGTACATGGAACTTTTGCCGTCTTGGAATGAACCAAATATCTGTCAGTGGGAGGGGGTAGGAAGGAGAAGAACCGCCACACACACACGCTTCTAGCACACCAGGAAGCTCTGCTCACACGCTGTGGAGTAAGGAAGCCCATCAGGATAGTATGTGGGTCCGTCCGTGTGTTCACGCACCAGGAATAAGGACCCCTATCATCATAGGGTGCAGAGCTGAACTGCAGGGAAGGGAGCTCACTCTCTTGGTTCTCACACACGGAAGGGGAGGCAAGGAAGGTCTGTGAGGGAGGTGCAGGTTCCACAGGGAAGGAGACCAGGTTCAGAGGGGAGAGGCTTCCGGGGCTTACACACTTGGGGGGAAAGGAGAGGTATGGGCCTCAGGGGGGAGGGAGGGGCAGCACCCACACGAGCCTGCAGGGTCCCTCAATCACTCACTCATCAGAAGGAATCATGGGAGGCAGGAAATCCATGCAAGAAACAAACACACTGGGTGCTCACAGATACACAAAGGAGCGAGGGTCCGGATAGGGCAGGGGGCTGGGAAGGACAACACATGCTAGGGATCTAAAGTTAAAGCAGTCACAAACACAGACACTTATCTCTCAAGGGGGACAGTCTCTCCAGGCATTCTTGCTCTGTTCACCGGTGCTGCTTGTTCTCCAGCGCCGGCATTTAAAGTACTAACTCCACGACGTCCTGGGAGGCTCTAGGGCCACCCGCCATGTTTCCCTCATTCTCGGTGCCCCCAGAGGGGGGTGGCTGCATCGGCGTCACTTTGGCCTCCATGGAGGTAAGGGGGGCGCAACCTCTCAGTGTCCGAGATAGCCGCCGGGCCAAGAAGTGGCCTCGGTGGCTGACACTATCTTGGTCAGTGCTGCATCCTTCGCCCACCAACGTATTTCTTCAATGGTTTGTTGCCGTTGTTGACCAGCACTGCTCTTTCCATGGATCCTATCCCATATAGCCATTCTCTTATGCAATTCCCTGAAAAATACAGCAATTTCATTTAATAGAGAAAAGAACGATGCTGCAGCAATAGGTGTTCGAGTTGCATCGCTAATCACGAGATTTAATATGTGGCTATAGCACCAGACATGAGCTTGTCCAGGTGATTCGTTGTTCAGCCAAGTAGAAAAACCATTGTAAATTCCTTGCATATTTGCTGCCCCATCTGTTGCATTACCGATGCACCGAGTTATGTCCAAGGCATTCTCTGTCAGTACTCCTTGCAGAAGTTCAAGGAAACCTCTTCCTGTGGGATCTTTACAGTTGACAACAGCTAGCAGTCTTTCCTGGATG
>QEPC01009940.1:536115-568147 GCA_003113815.1 Sphenodon punctatus | reverse complement strand
GGGGGGGGGGGGGGGGGGGGGGACAAGAAAAACCCCCTGAAAGGCCCGCAAAATCACTTAGGGTATTTTAAAACAAGACACATCTACTCATGGCCTCCACCATCCACACATCCAACTGCTCGTGTAATGATGGTACATGGGGAAGCATGCCCCATGACACACATGGCAGCCACTCAAGGCCATGCACGGAGCACTCTTGAAAAATTCAGTGTGCCCCATGTGGACCAGTGTGACTGCCTCCATGGACGGGGCAGCCGTGCTGGGAGCTGCTTGTTTCCCCGCTGCTGCATCACTCAGTTCCCCACCCCTCGTTTGCAATATCACAGGTGGAGTTTCATCAGACCAGCTCGGAGTTTGCTATATTACTAAAAAGGGGAGGGAGCACAATAGACTGCTTATGAGGTAGTAGGGCTGAAGTAACAACTCCTTTTTCTGCTCTGCTATTTCATTCCGTCATTTCGGAATTGCCCGCGACTTTCCACAGTTTCTCCAACGGCATTCCACAAATTCTGATGGCATTCTGCTAATTCGGAAACTGTCAGAACAAACATTGTTCTGCTACTTTGAAGTGCCGATAGAAATTGTGGAAGACTGAAATGGTCAGAACAAGTGTTTTGCTATTTTCGCAGCTGGTGGAAGTAGTGTAATGAAAGTAGCAGAATGGCAGAAGTAGTGGAATGACAGTAGTGGAATGAACATCTCTATTGCACTGTGCCGCTCATTGCGGAAGAGCTTTTTCCATTGGAAAAAGCTACCACAGTGGCTTGCCATTTCAGCCCTATTGTGAGGTGGCCTGGGGCCAGTGGTTGTAGAAGTAGTCAATGAAGACTAGCTCCCAAAGCATGTTGCTGATGTCCAGTATGGTTAGTGATGCCACTTTTCCAGAAACTTTGCTTCAGAAAGTGGTGACCCCAGGCCCAAAGCGGGTGGAGTCAAGGTACTCTGCCACCTCATTCATAAGGGGATGGGGCCACGTTAGAAAGGGGGTAGGACAAACGGACTTTACTGATTTTTTTGATGTGGCCTCACCCCCTTAAGAACATTATGACATCACAATATGCTTCAGGAGGTGGGACCACACCGGAAAGGGTGCAAAGCAAGAGATTATTTTTGCCCTTCCCCCTTCCTGGTGACCCCGTACCACTTTCCCTGGATAAATGGGGAAACAAAGGCTCCACCCAGAACCCAAAGACTCTGGGTCAAAACCAGGAGTCTCCAGGTCAAACACAGAAGGGTGACCACTCTATGTAAGAAAGAAGAAGGGGCAAAGAGAAGTGAAGCACTGTGGGGTGATGGTGGAAACTTCTCCAGAGCTCTCTAAAATATTCCATCTGGTGAGTAATATCCAGCAGCAGCAGGACAGGAAACAGTAGCACTGACCAAGCACACACTGAATATGGTGGTGTTTTAACATCTACTTCTGTGGCAAAGTCTGTGGAATGTGTAGAAGAAGAGGTAGCTTGAATGCCATGATGATCTGTTGGGTATTGGAAGTTTTCACAAACACATATTGCTTGAGAGATATGGACAAGAATGCAGTCTGGTTGTGGGGGAGGGGGTCCTTCCCCAATGCCATACACTGTGTCAGAAACAGAAGTATAGCTACCTCTCAGAAGGCACTGCAGCAGCAACTCAATGAGCACAACACCGGCTGCTCAAAAGCCATCATCACTATGGCCCAGTTGACTGAAAAGCAGGGAGATGGTGTAGACAAGTCCAAACACCCCCACAGACCTCATTTCAGAACCCTGCCGGCAGTTCACTCCAGTCCTTGAGCCTTCCTGTGGGTAAATGGATACTATTCAGTGACTGTTTCTAAATTGACCTTCCCTCTAACAGTAGTCCATGGTGCGGGGTGGGGTGGGGTATACAGACGTGTGCACACATGTTCCCCATCCATTCTCACCCATGCCCCTGCATGGAACAATCTGCATTTTTGCCAGTTGCTTCGCGTAGGGGCGGGGGGTGAAGGTACATGTTTCCAGGAATGCACACCCGTTCACCCACATCCCGGGACCACCCACTGCCGCTTTCAATGGGAGGCACCTACCCAGGTTCACTGTGTGGGTATGAGTGAGTGCATCTCATACAAATGACAGTGTATGATCAAGATTCATTCACTTCTTGCAGAAACACATAATGTTTTTAGACAAGCACCTCCCCACTCGTTATGCACCCATCATGCATGTTGTGGGCTGTACAGGGCTTCAAAGAAGTCCTGCAACATACTTTATTATTTATTTATATATTTATTTTAAAAATTCTTTCCCACCTCTCCTGCAGCTTCAAGTGGCTAACAATTAAAATATAAAAATATTCAAAACAAAAAGTAAAATAGAATAATAAAAATAAATAGGGATGTGCGAACAGGTTGCGGTTCGGGTTCAGCCATTCAGTTCGGTTCGTGCATTCGGTTTGGGCGTTTGGTTTGGGCGTTCAGGTTGTTTGCCAAGTTCAGGTTTGGCCGTTCGGTTCAGGTGTGTTCGGTTTGGGCATTCGGAAAAAGTATTGTGAGAGCGCGTGATCGTGCGGGAAACCGGAAATTTGAGTGTGTGCAGAGCTGTGTAGTGAGAAAGTGTGTGTTTGGTTGGGTGGCTGTTCAGTTTGTGTGTTTCGGCTGTTTGTGTTTGGTTTGGCTGTGTTGTTTGGCTGGTTGGTGAGTGTTGGTGTGTGGTGGGTGACTGACTGTGTTTTGGTTGGCTGTGTGTTTTAAAAAAAAATATGAAGAAGGTTGTTGTGCTGATGCCACAGCTGGGGGCCAACGTGGTGTTCTTGGAGGAGGAGGAAGAGGTCGCTGCCCCTGGACCTTTGGTGGTGGTGGCCAGCTCCTCAGATGAGGAGGAAGTGGTGGGCACAGGAGGCGCTGCCAGGTTTGTAAACTTTTTTTTTTACTTTAAGGACAAGAAAGGCTCTATCCATTAGAATGATCTTACTGGAGTGCGGGTGGGTGCGTGGGTATCAGTCAGGCATAAACAGTGGGCATCAGAGGATGTCTGCCACACAGAGAGAGGGTACTGTTGTGTGGGGGGCACTTCCAGCCATCAGGCATGAGCATGAGCAGCACCCCCACCCAAACATGTGCCAGGCTAGCAAGGGTCTCCACTCTCCAGTTGCCATCCTATTCCCTACGCACTCCCAAATAAGGGCAGGATTTGCACGTGCTAGCCAGGGCCTTTCTAGTTCCAATCCCTAGCATCCCTACGCACCCCAAGGAGGGCAGGATTTTCACGTGCCAAACAGGGCCTTCCTAGTTGCAATCCCGAGCATCCCCTAGCACACCAAGGAGGGCAGGATTTGCACGTGCCAGCAAGGGTACTTCAAGTTGCCATCGCTACTAGCACCCAAAGAAGGGCAGGATTTGCACATGCTAGCAAGGGTCTCATCCCTCCACAGCACCCAAAGAAGGGCAGGATTTGCACGTGCCAGCCAGGGTCACATCTCCCGTTGCCATCCCTAGCACCCCAAGGAGCGAGGACTAGAGGCATCATCATAAATGCATGATATTACTTTGGTGTTCTTAATGTGTTCCCATTTCAGAGAGGAATCTGATGCCGGCCCCAGCACTGGTGCCAGGCCAAGGAGGACCCCTAGGCAGAGGTCACCAGTGACACCCCCAGACATTTGGCGGAGAAGGTCGGCTGTCTGGAGGTTTTATGAGATGGGCGATGGAATCGCCATATGCAAGGTAAGGCACGGGGACTGGAACAACAGGGAATGGATTGCCCTATGACCTGTTGGAATGGAAGTCCCCTGCAGAGAGAGATTGGCCACCCAGTCCACCCACTTGTGGAGACAGAATGCAGGCAGGTCTTGACAGACCATTGGTCTGACACAGTATGGCACTTCTTATGTTCCTATCTTTTTATGCTCTTTAGATCTGCGGCAAAAGAATCAGGAGGCAGAGAGAGGGGACCACATCGGGGCTGACCGCCCATATTGAAAAGCTCCATGGCCTAACGGTGAGGCAGCAGGAGGCTCTGGCATGGCCATGGAGCATCAGCCTCAGTGTCAGAAGAAGGGGAGGAAGGCAACCCGGAAGTGACAGCATTTAAGCCCTTTCCCTTCCTCCAGCTCCGATGTGGAGTCCCCCGGGGGTCTGCTTCAGCCAAGGCCTTTTGGGCCGAAGTTGAGAGGCCTGGCCGCCAAATGATGATGGGCGTAAGCTGCCTGGAGAACCGCCTGGTGGAACAGTCCCAGGTGCTCGAGGTGGAGAAAAAGAAGGTGGAGGCATACGCCCAGTACTTCTCCGCTGAGATAGAACACTTGGAACTGTACCACCAGGTGGTCTCCAGATGGCATTGGTACGTGGAAGGGGTCATGAAGTTTGCTGTCTCCCATGGCTACAAGATTGAAGAGGACCGGGTGGCTGCCCCTCAGCTCTGTGCTGCACCCCAACGCCTTCTGCCTTTCCCCCAAGTCCCAGGGGACAGGTCCAGAGACTAATCGTTTCCTTATAAGTTTCCTTTCAATGTTTGGTTTTGGTTTCATAAATGTTGTTGTTGTTGTTTTGTTATTGTTGTTTAAATAGTTTTAATAAAAGATGTCATATTTGTTGTAATGTGCTTCATTTGACCTGTCCAGACTTTTATCCCTATGTGGTGAATTCTGGAAGACAGATGGCAGAATCTCGTAAAGCTTGTTGATCCCTACCGGTAGCGTCTGGCTGGCTCCACATGTAGCATAGTTAAGGTATTAACCCAAAGATGTGCCAGGTAGCAGCAGGGTCTCAACTTGCAGACAGTCACCCAGGATGGGCAGGGCTTGTGTCTGTGTGGGTGTGCCATAGAGAAAGAGAGACAGGCTCATTGACAGTGGGCAGCAGGAGGCGGAAGCTGGTGGTCCAGAAGCTTCCGCAGGCATCCGCGGGTGGGTGCAGAGGAGTAGGCGGGGGGGGGGGGGAGGTTGGCATGCGGGCACTGGACTTCTGGATGCAGTGGAATGGAATGCATCCCCCAGAGACTGGATTGATGGTCCCAGAATCTTGTTGATGGCTCCTGGGACGCACACAGGCAGGCAGGCACATAAATTATTTTGTGTTATATTGATATATTCCATTTCATTCTTGCGGCTGGTTGTGGGCAATGGGCATCTATTGGGTGCGTGAGCACAGATGGGAGTTCTTCCTGGTTCTGGCAGGTGGCAGCTTGATCTGGATACACTTACCTCTCCCCCTCCAGCCCCCCATCTCTTTCATTCTAGCGGGGAGCCTCTCTCTCTCTCTCTGGCCATATAGTGCATGTGACAGGCAGCATGGGTGGGATCATGTCTGTATCTCCTTCTAGCAGTGAGAATTTCTCTCTCTCTCTCTCTCTCTCCATGAACAAGAGATTTCAGAAAGAAAAGGTGGAATGATAGTGCCCCGTGAGTGGAATGACAGGGCACAAGAACCTTGAGGGTGGGTCCTGGTCTGGCGCTAGAGTAGCAGATTCTAGTTATAGGGCACAGCCCTCCCTGCCAGTAACGTAGGCCCCAGAACCCTGATGGCGGGTCCAGGAGCTGGAGTGGCTGTTTCTTGATGCCATGACACAGGCAGCGTATAGGTCGGGGGGCCATTGGCACCAGCATCACCAGACATTGGTTGCCAGGGTACAGAACCTTTGGCACAGGCAGCAGATAGGCCGGGGGCCATTGGCACCAGCATCACCAGACATTGGTTGCCAGGGTACAGAACACTTGGAACATACAGCATAGGCGGGCTGAGATCGTGTAGCCATAGACCATCTGGGAGGCTTACAGTTTGTTTCCCAATGCCACCCTGTGTCATGAGGTCAGTCAGATAAGACGGCCGAGGCCATCTAGTATGAAAGAGAGAGGGGGAGAGAGAGAGAGGCATGGCGGGTGCCAGGCATTGGGAGGGAGGGACAGCACCTCAGCAGCACAGGAAGAGGAGGAGGATGAGGACAAGGAGGAGGAGGATCTCCGTCCCAAGACTGCCCCTGGCATGGGATGGCGTGTGCCACTGCACCATCACTCCTTGTCCAGGGGAAGCTCAGTGAATCCCAGCAGTGGAAGGTTCACCTTCAAGAAGAGCAACTGCTCCACCAACTTGGTCCCCAGTCTCAGGAGGTGCGGGAAGCAAATGTCCCCCGCCATAGAGAACACCCATTTGCTGGGGACACTGGTTGGTGGGCAAGACAGGATACCCTTGGCCACTTTTGGCAGGGCCGGCCACACGTTGGGCTTGCTGGCCCAGTAGGCCAAGGGATTGCTGCTGGATCAATGTATGGCTCCTCCTCCAGGTAGATCTCCATTGCTGCTGAGGAGCCATAATTCTCCCTCTGGTAGCTCTGGGTGGGCATCACCTGCCCCACTGCCCTCAGCCACGCTGCTTGCCCTTTTGTGCTGGGCCCCATGCTCCCCAGAGTGGACTGCACACAGGAGGAGCTTCTGGCAATAAGGGTTCTACTGCTGCTGCTCATCCTGCTGCTGGTGCTGCTACTACCACTAGGGCTGGGGGCAGGCATAGACACAGATGGTTGGAAGGGGTCACTGCTACCACTCCCACCATCCCCAGTGGTGTCCTGCTGCAGTCCGCTCTGCCTGCCGGACCTTCTACACCAGTGCACCCTTCCGGAGGCCATAGACCGCTGTCTCGCGTGCCATGCTGCCTTTGATCCTGGGGTGCAGCATGGTTGCCAGGACATGTTCCTCCCAGCACAGGAGCTTGTCAAAGCGCGCACTCAGCCCCGCCTTCAGCTTCCACGCCAAGCGAATTATCGAACATCTTCCTGCCTGCAGGGCCACAATCCCACCCCCCGAGAATCTCGTTCAGGCTCCTCTGGAGACTATGGACCAGCGGGGTCACCTGGCTGAGGGTGACGGTGGAGCTACTCACGGTCTCCTTCATGGCCAGAAATGGACTCAGGATGAATACCGTGTGAGCGAGAATCTCCCATTCCTCCCTGTTCTACCCTGGAGGTGCCTCGAGGTCTGTCTCCAGTTCCACCTGATGCAGGGCGGCTTTCTGCTTAAGAAGCCGCTCGATCTACAGGAAGGTGGAATTCCACCTGGTGGAGACATCTTGGACCAGCTGGTGCACTGGGGACCCTTGCTCATCCTGCTTCTCCCGGAGGAGCTCGCTGCCCTTTACACTGCGGTTGAAGAACCCCGCCAGCTCCGTCCCCGGTTGACCAGGGAGCTAAGGGTGCCTGGCCCAATCCCCTTCTCCCCCAAGCCCAGAGTATCCTTGACCACAAGATGGAGGGTGTGTGTGGCGCAAGGGATGCTTATGAAGCCCCCGCTACGGACTGTCTTCAGTATATTGGCTGCGTTGTCTGTGACCACACACCCCTTTGTTGAAGGCCATGCCTGGCATGACCCACTCCCTCACCATGGTGGACAGGGATGCCTTGAGGTTCCTTGAGGTGTGGGAGCTGTCCATTACATGTGCCTGAAGCAGGGCCCACCTATACCCTGCTTCAGGACCCCTCCTGCCATTGCCAAGTGAGTCCTGCCACCAGTGTGCAGTCACTGCCAGGTAAGTGTGCTGGGCATTCCTGGAGGACCACAGGTCAGTGGTGAAGTAGATTGTGCCCCCCCCCCGCTCCTGCCAGCTGCTCCCTCACACGCTCCTTCAAAGCCCTGTAGAGCTGTGGCACCACAGTCTGACTTACGGTGGAGTGAGAAGGCAGCTTAAACTGGGGGGGGGAGGAATCAAATCAGCCGCTGAAAGCCCTTGTCCTCCACAATTGTGAGAAGGGGTGCCCATCCAGCGCAATCATCTCGGCCAACAGGCACTTGGCTTTCTCCAGAAAGAAGCCACGCCATCCTCCAGCACCTAATGGCCTTGGCAGCTGCCCCCACCCCAGCTCCTCCATAGTGGACTGACACTGCTGCTGGCGAAACTCCTGCTGTTGTTCTGCCTCCATACTGCTCCTGCTGCTAGAGGCAGCAGCAGTTGGTGCAGGATGCTTTCCTGCTGAAGGAGTCGGGCAACTGGTCACTGCTGCAGTCAGGAACCTGCTGGCATCCACTTCCCCTGCCTTCCCACTTAGCATCAGAGCACTGTGGCATGCCTTGAGGTGCCTCACTATTGCAGTTGTCCCAAGGTTGGTGAGCACCTGCCCACGCTTCACCACCTTATTGCACACAGTGCACTGCACCTCTCTGGGATCATCTGCCCGCACCTGCTAAAAATGTTCACAGACTGAGGATTTTTTCCCCCTCCTGCCTTCTGGCCCACCCCAGATGACGCACTTCTGCCACCGCTGCTGGGAGGGGGAGAACTTGGTGGCACTGGCAACACAACTCTGGGAGGAGGGACAGCCATTGGCTCAGCTGCAGACATCTCCTCTGCGGTACTTGTGTCTGCCTCTGACTCACTGTTGTCCACAATCACGGTGATGGCCAATGAAGGGGAGTACTGGGACCCTGAGGCTAGACTTCCCATTCCCGCCATGCTTCCAGCACTCTCCCTGTGTCCCCCTCTATAGCTGCTAGCAGCTGGGGTGGGATCCACCAGCTCTGGACTGCTGGGGATCGCCTCACCAGTGGGGAACATTGGTGGCCCTATAGAAACATTGGAAGCAGCACCAGCACCTGCTCCAGAACCAGTGGCAACAGAGACAGACGCAGTCTCAAGTCCTGCAGGCCTTCCAGTACCCTGCGTGGCAGTGGAGGAGGGCACTGCCAGAGGCAATGCTGAGCCGCTGAAGCATGTTGCCCTAAAGCAGGCCTGCTGAGTTTGGACCATGGCAATGTTCTCTGGATACTCCTGCTGCCACTCCCCTTTCACATCTGGCACATACTCCATTGCTTCCCCTACGGGCAGCAGACCAGCCTCTCCTTCCCTTCTCCATTTCTCCCTCCAAAATAATGTTTTTATATTGGGTTTTTTTTTTTAAAAAAAATATTAATCTAATATTATATATATCTACACTAAATCTAACTACTATAACTATTCTAAATGCTATCAACTAAATGGATTATCTAATAAGTACAAAGGCCTACTCCTACAAACACTAAATCTCTAAACACTATCTCTATCTCAGCTAACTCCTACATCTATCTATCTATCTATCTATCTATCTATCTATCTATCTATTATATGGGATGGGGGGAACACAAAGAACACAGAGAGGGGTAAAAAACTGAAATAAAACCTAATTAATCTAATGATACTCAAAATGAATAAAAAACAGGGGAAGGGAATCAGGGATGGAATATATATAGAGGGAGAGTAAAAGGATTCAATGGAGGGGAAAGGGAGGAAGGAAGATTGAACACAGAGAACACAAGGAGGGGTAAAAACAAAAAATAACACCTAAATCTATCTAAGCTAAGCTAAATAAATGATAAAATGGAGGTAGATGGGTTGGATGGGTGAAATAGGAGGAGGATTTCAAAGGACTGAGGAGAACAAAACTGCTGGGAGAGGAAGCCTTCTGAAACGCCTGCTGTTCAGGAACAGTGACTCACTCAGAAGGTGTTTCCAGGGGAGGGCAATGAGTTTTGTTACTTGCTACGCCCGCCTCACCACGAGCCCCATTGGCTCCATGCAGCCTAGCCTGTGGCCAATCGCAGACTGTGAAGCCAGTGGTTTGAGGAGAAAAGGGATGGTGATTAGGCAGACTGGCTGCTACTCCAAGCCTCTCCACCCCTGGTGCCTGGAAGTCTGCTCCTCAGCTGACTCCCCCTCCGTGTCACGTTTTGCCTTCCAGTGACACGTTTTTGCCACCCGAACTCATCCGAACTGACCAAACTGTTCGGTCATTTTGGAGTTCGGAATCAGGTTCAGTTCGGTCGGGCTCAGGTTCAGGTTCGGGTTCAGTCATCCAAACAGGCCGAGTTCGGGCCGAACTCCGAACTTCTGAACTGCATTCGCTCATCCCTAAAAGTCAAGTGTCAACAGTAAAAATGGGGAAAGTCAAAGAAAATAAATTTTAACCCCCTACCACCCTATCCCTCATCCTCCTGCCTTCACCCACCTCCCTTGCCAAAAGCATGGTGGAACAGCCAGGTCTTGAATAGTTGATGAAAGGAGGAGAGATCCAGGGCCATCTACCTCTGCTGGAAAGGAATTACACAGCCTAGGTGCAGCCACCAAGAATGCCCTTTCCATAGTTGCCCCCCAAAGAACCCAGGAGACCTCAAGAAGGGTGCACCCGAATGACCGCAGGGGCCAATCTAGAGCCCAGGGGGGTGGGGGGTGAGATGGAGAAGGTCCCTCAGGAAGGCAGGGCCTAGGCCACATAGGGTGTTATAGGTAAGCACCAGCACCTTGAATCGAGCCCGGAAGACTATAGGCAGCCAGTGCAGCAAACGAAGCACTGGTGTAATGTGCTCACAGCAACCCATTCCAGTCAAGAGATGAGCTGCCGCATTCTGCACTAGCTGCAGGTTTCAAACCATCACCATGGGCAGTCCCACATATAGTGTTACAATAGTCCAATCTAGAGGTGATGAAAGCATAGATGATGGTGGCCAGGTCAGAGATATATCCAAAATGTATGGCCGAAGCTGCCGTACCAGATGAAGCTAGGGAAATGCGCTCCTCGCTACAGCCTCTGACTGAACATACATACGGAACTGGGAATCGAAGAGCACTCCCAGACTACAAACCTGGGAGGTGAACCCCATCACTGATGGGGGACACCACTCCCACTGCCCTACCCACAAGCATCACCTTCATCTTGTCAGGATTCAGCTTCGGCCAGCTCGCCCTCATCCAGTCCCCCACAGCCAACAGTAATCACTGAGACTGCTGGGTCTGGGTCGGAAGAAAAGGAGAGGTAGAGTTGGGTGTCATCAACAGACTGATGACACCGAACACCAAATCGTCTCATGACCTTGCCGAACTGTTGCATATACATTGAACAGGAGAGGGGACAGACTAGAACCTTGTGGGACTCCACATGAGAGGTCCCGGGGAGAGTATGAACAGTCCCCGAGGACCATGAACAGTCCCCGAGGACCACCCGCTGAGTTCTTCCAGCCAGAAAGTAGCGGAACCATTCAAGAATGATCCTGCCCACTCCGACTTTGTCTTAACTATGGGGTAGGTAATGGGTAATGGGTGGGTAATGGGTGGGGAGGTCCTTGTCTAAAAAGACCCATAGCCTCTCCACCCAGTCTAGACCCAACCCTGATCCCATAGCTGGATCTGCTCCCTACTATATGCCCACAGATCAGACAGGGGGTCCTGACAGTGTCTGTGATAGGTCTGTGACACTGAGAGAAAGCTGCAGTGAGTGGACACTTGCCCTTTTTACATGACACTTCCACGCATTGATTACCATCATCCACATGGGGGAGCATCTCATGTAAATGTGGAGGTGCATGGGTGCATACTCCCGCGACCCCCTCCCCCAACACACACACATGGATCAACTGGCAAAAATGCTCCATGTGTGGGGATGGGTGGGGGATGGGTGTGCACCCATCTGCCCCCACACCGCCCCTGCTGCGGCACACACATGGACGCAATTCCAATGGTGGTCCATGTAAAAAAGGCCACTGTGAGGGGGGAAATGCAGTGAATCATGGATGTATAAACTAGGGCTGAAATGAATGAATATGGATATTATTTGCATTTTCAGGTAGTCATCTGAATATCCAAATAATATCTGCAACTGAAACGGCTATTTGCCTATCTGGTATTTTGTCTATTTGTTAATTTGGTTGCTTTATTTCAGTTGCTACACATGTACAGTAGTGCCAAGAGTGCCAAAACAAAATAATGAATAACCTAAAGAAAGAATGAATGACCAACCCAAAATATCTAAACTGGATATTTGTCAGTGAAAACTAAAAAGTCAGATCAGGTTGAAGTGGGCACATTTGACCAATAAGATACTTGCCTATGATAGACAGACATCACAATGCTCCCAAAGACAATGAAAAAGATGGAGAGAAAGTGTGTGTGTATATATATATATATATATAAGTATAAGTTATATATATATATATATATATAAGGTTTTTTTAATATTTTATATATATATAAATATATATATAGTGCTGAAACAAATATCAGGTTCTATATTCATGAACAATATTCACATTTTCAAATATTACACCAATTACTCAAATGAATATTCAAATCATAAAGAATTTTCATATATTCTTTATACCCCCTGTTTGTCTGAGGATGGAGGAGGAGACAGTTATTTTTCTTTGGTTTTTCAGATATTCAGTCAAATATTCCATTAACTAATCCACTAGAATAATCTGCTTCATTCCTAACTCCTACATAAGCACTGCCTGTGTTGCCCCCATTATGCTGCCATGTTTAATGTATCCCTCTGTTTTCTTTCAGTTCGCTGTCCCAGTGGATGAAACTACCTATGCCTGCACATTCATCCCACTGCCCATAGTTAAGACGAAACACCACATCTATAAGGTAGCCTGGTTCTCTTGCTGAAGGGTGGGGTCAAGGCGGGCACCCTCAAGGCTTGACAGCCTCTCTTTTCTTCAGCAAGTTGTCTGTCTGTCTGTCTGTCTTGGAGTACTTTCTCTCCATCTCTCTCATTGTATTTGGGAGCACTGTGATGTTGGTCTTTCACTGTTTTGGGTCTCTCTGTCCAGGGAATCAAAATAACTTTTCCTCCTTTGCCTTTCTGCCAATCCCAGTTTGGGCCTATCATCACACCCCGGAACATAAGCTTGGTTCATCACATCCTGGTCTATGCCTGTGGCAATCACAGTGTGTTGCCATCTGGGGTCAGTGACTGCTATGGGGCCGATCCGGATTTCGCCCTGTGCTCCCAAGTGCTCGTGGGCTGGGCTATTGGAGGAGGGGTGAGTACATATGGTCCATCTAATCAGGTGACCCATCTCCTGCAACAATCAATCAGACTATAAGGTGTCATTCATACAAGCCATAGAAGAGGGGTTAAAAAAATTCATGTATGTTAACTTGTGCTGCTTTCTCCTGTGGGTCCTGACATGGTGTAAAGGGTTTCTTCCTGCTAGAAGACCTGTGCAAAACAACCCCGTGATGCTATTTTATTCACTTAAAAATCAAATCATGGAAGTGTAGACCTGGAAGACACCTTATGGGTCTTCTACTCCTACTCACTTAACCGTCCTTGATAGATGCTTATACAACAGTTTCTTAAAAACATTTAAGAAAAGAGATTCCACAGTTTCCCTCGACAACTTGTTTCATTTCCCAGATGCTTTTTCAGTTAAGAGCTTTTCCTAATATTTAATCTTAATTTACCTGCCTGCCACCTAGAATCTTAGAACTGTAGGACTCTGAGGCCACTTTCAGACCCACCCACCCACCGCAAATATTCTGGCTGCGGGGGTGGGAATGCGCAGTCAGAATATGCACGGGGATAGGCTGGCCTGAAAGCGCCCCCATGCGGCTTTGCTGGCAGACATGCATATGGATGCAGAGCAGGAAACAGAGCTCTGCATTCATGCACATGTCTGCCAGTAAAGCTGTTAGGGGGGGTGGGGGGATTCAGATCAGCCGATCGCGATGAATATTCTGGATGCACATTCACCCCCTCAGTCACAATATGCGCTGCAGGGGGGGGAGGGGGGGGGAGGGATGTATGAAAGTGGCCTTAGTTAGGGGGTGCATTCCGTAAAACCAAAATTTTTGATTTTCTTTTTTGTTATTGTAACAACAAAAACGGAAAAAAAATAATGAAAACAAAAACAAAAATGCTATTTTGTTTTTGAAATGATGGGAAAACATTGAAAAATGTATTTCTGGCTATAACCTTTTTGTTTCTCATTCAGTTCAGATGATTCGTAGGAAGATTGTACCCCCAACAGAGAGCACTATGTGTACCAACCTTTGAAAAGATTTGATACATTGAACTGATTTTAGAAGCAATTGAATGTTGTGATTTTATGAAAATCTGCATATACATTCCTGGCTACAACTTTTTTTTATCTTTCATCCAATTTGCATAAAACCTGGGAATACTAGGTCCAACCAAAAGTTTAACATGCCTGCCAAATTTCAGAACAATGGGATAAAGTGTCCTGATTTTATAAGCTATTAACTTGAAAATGCATTTCTGGCTGTAACATTTTTACATTCTAGTCTATTTACAAGAAATTTGGCAAAATGTATCCCATACCTTCCCTGTCATTTCTGCCAAACTACAGACAATTTGATAAAGTGACCCAATTTTATAAAAAAATGAAGTTGTCTCCTTGAAGACCTTTATTCAGATAAATAGCAGCACATGCAGTGTCAGTCAGAAGCAGTCACCTGGCATGGCAGGGGGAGGGAGACTGTAGGAGGGAGGATGTAGAGAAACCCAACAGAATGACAGACACATTCACTGGCCAATTGCTGCATGCTTCCAGCTTTACAGGACCAATCTGTGGTGGCTTCAAGGCGGGCATAGGGGGCGGCTCTCAGGTGGGTATAGAAGGGACATAACATAACTAGAACTTTGGGGATAGTTTCCCAGAAATCAGGAGATATAGTTTACGCATCCAGGCTGGCCAATTATCATCATAATTACATCCTGCAGCACTGTGACAGAGGCTATAAGAGAATCTCTATTGGCTCTTTCCTAAGCAGATGCTTCCGACTTCCCAGTAACAAGTTGGGGAGAGATGTTGGGATGGTCACAGCACAGAATGAAGATATTTGGTTGACATTTCTGCTGGACAACTGGCATCACAAACCGATCTTATACCACAGTCACACATAAGAGAATCCCTGGCATAGACTCCTTCTCTGCATATGCTTTGCAGGCATATAAAATTGCAACCCTTTATTGCATCTTTCCTATATTTGGCATAGATGATCCTGAAAATGTGAGATATAGCTCTGCCAAATTGTATGTATACTGGTTGAATTACAAAGATGTTACAGTCAGACATATATTTATAAGTTAATTGCTTATACCACTGGGACGGTTCATCCAATCCTTCTGAAAGTTGGCATAGATAGTAAACATAAGGAGGGGTATATATTTGCCAAGTTTCATCCACATTAGATGATAGACAAAGATGTTATAGCTACAAATGTATATGCAGATTTTAGCCAAATAACACAATTCAACTGCTTATAAAATTGGATTATTTTATCCAATCTTTCTGAATTTTCGTAAACTTCATGCTTTCCATTTGAAGTGCAATCCCCTCATGTTTCATCTAAATATAGTGAAAAAAAATGTTACAGCTGAAAATGTGTTTTCCATTGAAACCAATGGAAAGCAAAAATGAAAGCAAAAACAAAAATGACTTTTTGATATTTATGAAAACAAAAATGACAGATTTAAATAATGAAAATGAAAACAAAAAACTACATGGGTCTCTGGTGCACATCTCTACTCTTAGTATCATAGAACTGGAAGGGACCTCGAGGGTCATCTAATCTAACGGCAAATGATCTGGGGTCTGTTAGAGACAAATTTTGTGAACAAGACCCATGCCCGTCCTGGCTGGTCAAGGCCAGTCGGAAGACATTTGGGCCATTGCTGGCAGGTGTTGTCAGTGCCTCCCTGCAGGAGGCCAGGGTGCTGGACTGCCTCAAGGAGGTGGTGGTGCAGCCCCTGCTCAAAAAACCATCACTTGACGTTGAGTCACGCACCAGCTCTTGGTCAGTCTCTATCCTTCCCTTTTTAGGGAAGGTTATTGAGTGGGTGGTGACCCAGCAGCTGCAGTAACATCTGGACCGCACCGGTTTTCTTGATTTCTTGCAGCCTGGCTTTTGTCCTGGTTATGGCACTGAGACTGCATTAGTGGCTTTGGTCGACGACCTTCGCTGGGAACTGGACCAGGGTCATTCGACCATTCCAATCCTATTAGAGCGTCAACAGTATTAGAGCATTTGATACGGTCGATCATGAGATGCTGGTGACTTGCCTGCGGGACTATGCCGGGGTGGGCGGAACCATTCTTGAATGGTTCTTCTCCTTTCCGACTGGGAGAACTCAGTGGGTGGTGGTCGGGGATTGTTCATGTTCTCCCTGGGACCTCACGTGTGGAGTTCTGCAAGGCTCTATTCTGTCCCCGCTCTTGTTCAATGTGTACAGGCAGCTGCTCAGCGAGGTCATGAGATGGTATGGGGTGCAGTGTCATCAGTACGCTGATGACACGCAGCTCTACCTCTCTTTTTTATCCAACCCAGACCTGGTAGTCTCGGTGCTTACCCTATGTCTGGCGGCTGTGGGGGATTGGATGAAGGCAAGTCGTCTGAAACTAAATCCTGACAAGACAGAGATAATGTTGGTGGGGAGGGCGGTTGGTGTGATGTCCCGCATCATTTATGAGGTTCGTCCCCCACTGGTCTCTCAAGTCCAGAGTCTGGGGGTACTCCTTGATCTGCAGCTTTGCCTGGATCTCCAGGTTGAGGCTGTGGTGAGGAGTGCCTTCCGTCAATTACATCTGGTGTGACAGCTTCAGCCGTATGTCTCAGACTCTGACCTGGTCACTGTCATCCATGCCTTCATCACCTCATGTTTAGACTACTGTAACACACTCTACATTGCGCTACCTTTGGTGATGGTCCAGAGCCTGCAACTGGTGCAGAATGCGGTGGCCCTTCTCCTTTCGGGGATGGGTCACCGTGAGCACATTACACCAGTACACCAAGTTCTGCACTGGCTGCCAATAGTCTTCCAGGCCCAATTCAAAGTGTTGGTGCTTACCTATAAAGCCCTATATGGTCTTGGCCCCTCCTATCTGTGAGACTGCCTCACTCTCCGTGCCCTGGATTGACCCCTGTGGTCCACCAGGAACACCCTTCTTGATGTCCCCCGGGTGGTACGGCAGACTACAATGGAGAGGGCGTTCTTGGTGGTGGCACCCAGACTGTGGAACTCCCTTCCAGTGGAGGCCCAGGTGGCCCCGGACCTTGCCTCATTTTGGCAACAGTACAAGAACTTGCTGCTCCACCAGGCCTTTGGTGAAGGAGGTGGGTGAAGGGTGCATGGGGAGGATGGGTTTTTTATTTTTTATATTTATGCTTCCCTTTATGTCTTTTATGCATTTTATATAAATAAATAAATAAATAAATAATGCATTTTATATAAATAAATAATGGAGTAAATCAAAGCACCCTAATAGCCTTCTCTTGGCCGTTCATTATTTTACTGGTTTTCATCTAATCCTCCTCATCCTCCACTCCTCTTTTCGACCTAGTAACTTGAAAAGCAGAATCACAGTCTAGGCCAGTGTTAGGTGTATCAGGGTGTTTTCAGGCATGACGCTAACCCCAGTTTAACCACACTTGAACATTTCTTATACATGTTGCAGAGCTGTATTGGTGCCCTATGCAGCCCTGCAACATGCATAAGAAATGTTTAAGTGTGGTTAAACTGGGGTTAGCGTCATGTCTGAAAACACCCTCAGTAGTTGGCTGTCTCCTAGTGACAAGCATATGAAAATCCAGCATCTCCAGGCAAATTTCTAGAGCACTGAAGGGAAGAAAAGTAGATAATCAAATGACTTCTAAAATGCAACCCCCCTCCTTTTCTTCTCTCCATTCCCACCAGTCCTACCAGTTCCCAGATGAAACTGGAATCTCTGTTGGGACCCCCCTGGATCCTAAGTACATCCGCTTAGAAGTCCACTACAGCAATTTTGACTTGATACCAGGTGGGTAGAATGGATGGATGCCTGACCCCTCCCACCCACCCCACATAGTGTGTGGGAAAAGGCTTGGAGATAGTTTCCAAACATTTAAACATCTGGCAAGGGTAAAGGGGGATGCAAATCAAAATTTATTTTTTAAAAAGTGAAGTTGATTTTGGGGGCGGGGGGTGGAATTGTGAATTTGAATTTCCATTTAAAACATAGAACAATAAAAATAATAGTAATATTCTCCCAATTTTGATCATGATATTTTAGACAATAGATATAACTTGGCTGAGTATTATTGAACAGGATGCCATGAAGGAAAATGCTTGTGCTGAATAGTGTGTGACTTATTTTTATAGGATTAATTGACAACTCAGGGATAAGACTCTACTACACCCCAGAACTGAGACCTTATGACATGGGGGTGCTACAAACAGGGGTGTTCACCTTTCCTGTCCACTTCATCCCCCCTGGGGCTGATGACTACAAATCCTATGGACTCTGCAACAGCAGCCAATTTGATGAGGTGAGTTCTAGGGAAGCAAACGGGTCCAGAAAAGAGAATTTACTTTCAGTGTCTTCATGAGTCTTAAGACTCTTAATTACAAATGTACGTTTTTAAAATATTATTATTATTCATTATCCATATAGGACAAGCAATGTACCTCACACTGTACAATCATTAATTAGGGATGGGTCCCTGCTCAGAGAGACTTAAAATCTAGGAAAGACAAGGCAGGGAATTCAAGGAAGAGGTGAATATTGGGTATTTTCAGATGTTACGAGATCACACTCAACCACAGTCAATACCCTGTAGTGGGGAATGGTCCCGTAACGTCTGTTGGGGAACGGGAAGTTCCCCCTGCAGATGTTTGCCACGGTCAGTCGCGGCGAGGAATCACATTCACCACGCGATCGACTGAACTGGCGGGGCCGGCGCCGATCGCGTGGAGAATGCGATTCCCCGCCGCGATGAAGGGGCCCATCTCGTCTGGACAGAAACCACGGCCCGGAATCCCTGGAGGGATTCCGGGCCGTGGTCAATTCGGGTGGGTGCTGCGGTCACATTGGCTGCAGCACCCGCCTGTCTCCCCAGAGGGCGGGAGGCGGGGGACCGTGGGGGGGCGGGGCCATGCGGCCTCACGTTGCGCCACGCGGCCCTTCCCCCTCCCCGATTCCCCACTGGGATCAGTCAGCACATCTGTTGGACATGCCGGAGTGATCCCGGTGGGGAATCATTTGGATGATTCCGGGATGGGGCGAATGCCGCCCCGTCTCGTCTGAAATCACCCATAGAAACAGGGATACATTTACAAAGTTGAGAAGTAGCAAGTGCACGTGCTTCATTAGTACAAAGTTACAGGAGCGGTAGAGACCCTGGATGATAGGACATTAGAAAGTTCATTTAAAAAAATAAATATACATAAATAAACTAACCTAACAAAAATAAGAACAACATAAATTTTACATCTGAAAAATGGAAGGGAGCCAGCAAATTTAGTTAAATGCCAAAGGAGTTCCTTGGTGGAAAAGAATTTAGACCAGGAGTGGAGAATCTTTTCCCTTCCAGGGGCCACTTTGAGAATTAGTAGACATTCCAAGATCCACATAGAAATTGTGGATAGAGGTGTCTGAGGGGTGCACTCAGGCAGTGGTGTAGTGGCAATTTTAAAAGTGCAGGAACTCTTCATGAGAGCTCCCCACAAGACTGCTGGAGGGGGGGGCACAGAAAAAGTGCCAGAACTCTGTTTCCCCGCATTCCTGCTCCACTACACCACTGTACTCACAAAGAGGAAGGTCCAGATCATGGATCTGTTTCATGGATTTATCCCCTATCCTTGTGTGCATGCCCTCATCTCTGCTCCCTTCCCCTGAACTCAGTCTTTCAATGCTTGTGTGGATTGGAACTGGATCCAGGGGCCAGATCCAGGAACTGGAAAGGACCAAATAAAATCTAGTTACAGTCCACATTTTGCCCCCAGGCCTGAGTTTAGAACCACTGATCTCTAAGACAGTAGTTCTCAAACATCTCATCTACCTCAATCAGAGCGTGGATCTTGGTGTTTTCCAGCTGGGAACCTTCCTGTGCCTCCTTAGAATACCTTCTGCTACTTTCACTGGCCCCAACAGGCAACACTGACCTACACCTAAAGAATGGGGAAGGCAAGTTTTGACTCTTTTCTCTTTGGTCTACAGGTAAATGGGGCACCAGTGCCAGATCTTCATGTGTTTGGGTACCTTCTGCATACTCACCTGGCAGGGAGAGGAGTGAAAACTGTTCAGTACCGGTAAGGGAGGAGATGTCCCAGTGCAGCTGGAAATGCATGGGGGTGGTGGTGTTGTTGTTGAATCTAATCCAGGGGTTGGGGGACTCCTTGTGGGGAATACCCTTCCTGATTAATATCTTCAGTGAGAGACTGAGACACTGGTTGGACATCCCAAACACATTTACTGAACTAGGAATAGGGTTGTTACCTCTCTGGGTTTCATTTCATTCAGGAACTCCAATCTCTGGGCTTCATGGGAAGCCCTGACTACTCCAGGTCAGTCAGAGACCCCTCCTGGTAAAGGAGAGATTCAGAGCTTAGGGAGATTCAGGGGCTGACCATGTCTTAGAAGGGGCAAGCCATGGGGACTTTCCCACTCTGTCCCTATGGAACATCATGATGTCACGATGTTCCTCAAGGGAGAAATTACATCAGAAAGTGGAATGGCAACCCCTTTCCCCCACCTCTTTTGGATGTGGTCATTTTATGATGTGATGTCATAAAGCTCCATAATGGGCAGGAATGTCGGCAAAGGGGAGTGACAGCCCCTTTGCCCCACCCCCTCCCATGTGGTCTTACCCCCTACCGGTTCTTTCCTGGAGGGAAGTGGCAAGTAGGGCTGAAATGAGCAAGTAAATTGCTGATTGTGAGAAATTTCACCATATTAGGAACTTAAACTTGGATAGATTTTCCCGACCATTTCCTGATCCCGATGCTATTTCTCGATTCTCGCAATACCACAAGATACCATCCTGATTTACTGACTTCCGCTTACTGTTTACTGTGTACTATTCAGTTTCCACTTACTGATTTGCTGGGGGTAACATTCAGTTTCCACTTACTGATTTGCTGAGGGTAACATTCTAATTCCGGGTTTGTAATTTATGCATTTCTGAGCCAATCACTGTGCGAATAGACCACCCCTTAAACTCCCCTCAGTGCCCCTTAACCTTCACTCATGCCTCCAATCAGAATTGTTGTTCTATGTTTTTACCTTTGCTTTGACCAATCTGCAACTGGATTGCAGATTAGTAAAGGAATCTGCATACCAGCCAATGAGTGACAAGGAAGTACAAGGGAAAATTGTAACGGGCCGCCATCACTCGATTCCCCTTCTGCCCATCTCTGGGTTCACTCATGCCTGCTCCAGCCCCCAGTCTCTGTTCTTGATGGGGCCGATCCCATGCCTCATGTGTGTGGCACACAACCTGCGTGCACATCCATTGAGTATATTGCGCTGTGCAGAACCTGCATGGATCTCACGTGGAGGGGGTTTGGGATTGTGGCCACTGTCCTCCAATTGCTCTGGCTCACTCTCTGCATTGACTTGGAACCAGCTCTGTCCTTGCCATAGCTTGGTTGTCGGAACTTTCCCCAGCTCTCTCTGGTCGTGACAGTGTCACTTTCACCTGGCTCAACTCACGGCTTTCAGACAGCTCGGTCATTCTTCAGCCCAGCTGCAGCATATCCCCTCCGGCTTCGCTGTTCTGCATCAGTAACAACTGGGCCTTACTCTGTGACTCCGTCTCTGCCCAGTGTCTGTTCTCTCTCTGGGCAGCCACAGCTCACATCTCTTGCAGCTTTTATTCTAGCTCCCTGGTTTGGGCTCCCAGGCCTGCTCTGCCATCTGGGTTTCACTCCTTTCAACCACCCACTCAGATGCCCTTGATCTCCCAGATTCTCATCACTTTATAGTGCATCTGGGCCCACTTCTTAAAGGGCCTGCTGTTATTTTATCTCGTGGAGCAGCAAAAATGGAGTGCAAGAAATGTGGTATTGCATTGGTAATACCATTACCTTTTAGGATTTGAAATTGATGGCAAAGCAGTAAATAGCAAAGGAGTAAGTTGGATCCCCGTAAGCAGAAAGTCAGTAAATTGAGAAATGAAATGTCAGTTGAAACATTACCGGGTACCAAGAGGTTCTTGATTCAACCAAGAAGGAATTGGGATCTGTAGGGATGGGTGAACGCGGTTCGGAAGTTCGGAGTTCGGCCCAAACTCGAACTGTTCGGATGACTGAACTCAAACCCGAACCCGAACGCGAAAATACCGAACAAACCGAACACCGAACGGCGAAATGGCCGAACAGTTCGGTCAGTTCGGATCACGTTTGGATGAGTTCGGGTGGCAAAAAAAGGTTTAACTGGAAGGTCAAACATTACAGGGAGGTGTCAGTCACTGAGGAGCAGACTTCCAGGCACCAGGAGTGGAGAGGCTTGCAAGAAACGAAACTAATTATCTGCCTCCCCATTTCCCAACACCTTCTGAGCTAGTCACTGTTCCTGAACAGCAGGTGTTGAGTAGGATTTTTAGATTGCTTTAAGTTTCATTTCACTTTTGTAATGAAATGAAACTTAAACCATAAACTGAAACCTTGTGTTATGCACTGTACAGACTCATTGAGTATGTAATGTATGTATTTCACTACAGACTCCTCTTCTATTTGTGAATATTCCCCCCCATCCCATATATATTGGATGTATATATATCCATATATATCCATATATATATCCATATATATGGATATATGGATGTATATATATCCATATATATCCATATCCATATATATATATGGATACATATATATATATGGATATGGATATGGGATGGGGGGGATAGATAGATAGATGAAGACAGTTGTAGGAGTTACCTTAGTGATAGAGATAGCGTTAGTGATTTAGTTTTAGTGTTTGTAGGAGTAGGTCTGTGTACTTATTAGATAATCCATTTACTTCATAGCATTTAGAATAGTTAATAGCGGTTAGATTTAGTTTAGACAGATATATATAATATTAGATTAAAAAAAATAAGAAAACCCCATATAAAAACCAAAAAACCAAAGAAAGAACAAAAGAAAACCCAATAAAAAACCAAAAAAACATATATAAAAAAAACAAAAAACCATAACAACACTTCCCGAATGGACGAACGGATGAACCGAACAGCCGAACCGAACAGCTGTTCGGACGAACGAACCGAACATCCGAACCCGAACTCGGCGAACGAACTGAACGAACGAACCGAACAAATCCGAACCGAACAAACGAACTGAACGGACGAACCGAACGCAGCCGAACCGAACGGCCGAACCCGAACCGCGATCTGTTTGCCCATCCCTAGGGATCTGGGATTTTTATGAGACTTCTCGTTTTGGTGAAATCTCGCTTCAGCTCAAGTGGCAAGCCTTGCTGGGAGACAGGTTCACTTCATGGGAGAGCAAAAGATTGAGGAAAAGACTGGGCTTGGGCCAAGCTCAGAGGTTCAAGGTTCTGTGAACAGGGGATTAAAAAACAGCACAAACTGGGGTGGGGGAGGCTCTACTACTTTGACCCTTTAAAGCCCTTTCCATTGACTCCCCAAAACCTCATCTTGGCTGGGGCTCCTCCCCACTCCCCCCAAATGTTTTGCTGAGGCTCACCTGTTCCTGGATTCCATTTCACTGACAGCCACTATTCAGGACTTTCTGAGAATCCTGGACTTTCCAGGATCACTCTGCTGCCAGCATCCACCCCCTTTGGGTAGTGGGGTCCTTCATTGATAGGCAGTGAGTGTATCATGATACATGACACATCCATCCCCAGCCAATCACGCAGTTCCCTCCAGAGAGGTATGCATGGGGGCAGCCATCTTGAAATCCTTCTGCTCGTAGCTCAGCAGGGGGACTGGAAGAGTGCAGGAGATGTGATGGTGGTAGTTGCAATAGCCTGGATGTGGAATAGAATTCCAAATGAGATAGCCCTCTGTATCTCACACTCAGGGTGGAATGTGCCACTTCTTTATGCCCATGTGTAGAAGATTATAAAGAGTCTTCCTCCTCTGTATCACCCTTTCAGGGACCACTCATAAGCACAGCTCCTGAGCTAGCCAGGGGAGGAGGTGGAGGGGTATACAGCTAGCTTTGCTGGCTATATGGGGGAAACTGCTTGCTGCTAATGCAGTGATATTTTTTCACAGAACTGACTTCCCACCACGAAAGTGGTCTAGTTTCCTGCAGGGACAGTTAGGCCTTGACACTAGGACTGAAACAAATGTCCCATCCTACTTTTGTGAAGATCTTTTTTGTTTTTGGGTGCAATAATAAATATCCGGTCTTCAGTTGGGCAGTTGATGTTTGATTTTGAACGTATTGCTTTTTGAACTTCTAAATTCAGTTTGGGCATTCGTGTGCTTCAGTGTCAGTGCTTCACCAAGCACTGAATGTGCTTCACCAAGTACATGAGCTTGGTGAAGATTCCTGAATTAGTTACTGTATGTGTTTAGTTATTTGCTATCTTGTACTTTACCTCCTTATTACTTCTGTATTGGTTACTTACTGGTCATTACTTTAGTATTACACATCACATAACACAAGTTAACCAATCAACGTATTGCAGATTTTCAAAAACAACTGGTTAACAATGAAGTGCTCCAGTGATGAAATCTATAGGCTTATGCAAACTTCAAAAATCATTTTAAAATGTGGACAGTGAATTTGTTTTGCATATGAACATTCTAATACAGTGAATTCAATAGGTTTGAGGCTTGCTTTGAACATTCACTTCAGTGCTCTATTTTATCTGAACAAGACCATATGCTCCTTCATTGTCTCCGAGGGTTTTGGAGATACCTCTTTGATTTTCCTCCCCTCCTTGTGTTCTTCCCTGTCAGCAATGGAGAGCAGGTGAGATTCATCTGTGAAGACAGAATGTATGACTTCACCCTGCAGGAGACACGGGACCTGAAGAATGAGATCATTATCAAACCAGTAGGTTATTCTGGGATTATCCACTGTGACAGTTTTCCAGAGGCAGGGAAGTGGCTAGGGGGCAGAGGAGACTGGACAAAATAACATAAATGGCACAGTTCTTGTCAATGCCATTTTGGTTTAGAGTCTGCTGTATTACCAATAGTTTCCACTAGACTCTCTCTGATGAGAAGTGATTCCTCACAGCTATGCTTTCGCAATGACCCCTGCACCTTCAGCTCTGACGGTGTCCTTTGTGTCCTGCAGGGAGATGAGATCCTAGTGGAGTGTAGCTTCCAGACACTGGATCGGACGGGAATCACCTTTGTAAGTATGGTTTTCTCAATGCATTTGAAGTCATTCTGGCATTAGCAAAGGTTGATGAATGAGTAGCTCTTAGTGACCAATGTTTTCTGCAACTCTACAGCCAATACAGAATGGGCAAGAGCCCAGTTAATGGGTCCTAGTTAGGAATCAACACATACAAGAGGGAAATTCCATCCATATCCACGATCCAATGCATTCTGTAGATGCAAATTGCTGCTGGAGCCTTCTATGCCTTGTTCAATATTTAAAAAATCATATTTCTCAGGCTTTATGCCTCAAAATGAACCTCTAGCTTTCAGGTCATTTGAAATATCTGATCGGTTTGTGGCTACCCAAGCTGTTCCCCTCCAAGATAAAGGATTCACAGAAATCTCCAATCCCTTCTTTTCAAAAATCAAGTAATTTCAAATACCGAGTTTCAGCAATAGGGTAAAAGTGTCAGATACAATATTTGCTAGTGAAATTCCACTCATCTCTGGTTTAAGGCAGTACATACAAGACAAGTACAAATAATACCCTCTGAAAGTGGACACATGTGTCTTTTCCTGGTTTTTCTTTTTTGTTCTTAAAAAAAACAACCCTAAGGAATTAAATGGGTGGGAGGGGGGAGGAATTACTATTGCAACATTAAACTACACAGTTACTGTATAAGTGGTCAGGACAGGAAATCCTTGTATTCTTTACAGTAACTATAACTTGGTCATTGTGCACCTTCCTGTATTTATTCTAGCTCTCCTTACTAAGAGCCATAGGCAGGTAGAAATCACAAGGGGTGTTTTTAAACAAGACGCATTCACACATGGCCCCCCCCACCAACCACACATTCAACTGCTCATTTGAAGGAGGCGCATGGGGAGGGGCGCTCTCGTGACCAATGCAGTGGCCACTCTAGCCACACATGGAGCACTGCTGAAAAATCATGAGTGCACTGTGTGGGGTCAGTTGAATGTACAGTGGCTGCCTCTGTGGCTGGGGAAGCAATGCTGGGAGCTACCGGTTTGAAGCACTCCCCATACACTTTGTGCACACGAGTACCCCGCAGCCATGCCACTCAGCGACCACGGACCCCTCCGCCCACCTTTCTCATTTAAAAACACCCCAAGTCTGGATCTGGGTCTGAATCTCAATTCAGATGTTTCTAGTTTTCTGTGGATGTTCAGGTTCATTGTTCTGTCTAAGACAAATTGGAGAAGCTGCTGCAGGTCCTAGAACTGTAGGACTAGAAGAGACCCCAAGTATCATCTAACCCAATCTCCTGTGCAAATTGCAAGCTTTACCATACCTCCTAAACCTTCCTAGACAGATGTTTCTCCAACCTATCCATAATATCCAAGAAGGGGATTCCACAACTTCCCTTCACAGCTTATTCCATTGCCCAACTCCTTTTACTGATAGAAAGTTTCTTTACATCTGTCTTGTTTTTATAGCAAGAACCTATTGTCTCTTTTCCTGTGCTCAGTTGCCAGGGAAAACAATTGTATCTCTCTCTCTCTCTCCCAGGGTGGGCCAAGTACCCTGAATGAGATGTGTCTGTCCTTCCTCTTCTATTACCCTCGTAACAACATCTCCAGCTGCATGGGCTACCCGGACATCCAGTACATCGCCCAACAACTAGGACAGGAGGCCTCAGAGTGAGTTTATCTAGTGGAGAGGAGATAAAAACACTTGAGGGACATGGTGGGTGGATGGAGCTGTGGGCAGGGAGAGATTGACTGAAAGAGATAAGTGAATGGGAATGATGCTGATAAGGATGCATCAGCATCTGTCTAACTGACCTCCTGCTCAGGAATTTAACACCCTCCTCTTCTTCTCCAACTCTTCCCTGCAGTCCCATGGAAGGGATGATGGCCGTGAACATGGTTGATTGGGACAATGATACCGTAAAGAGTGCAGAGAAAGCAGCCAAGGATGCCGATCAGATAGTTGTGATTAAGACCATTGATGTAAGCAACTTTTTCTGGAGTGGACAGTAGCTGCGAAAACCCATTCAGCTATAGGGGCGCATAAGAGAAAAGCATGTGGCAGGCACAGGGACACTGCTGTCCTGCATACTGGATGTTACCTATAGGCTGTGAAGATCTATTGGTTCACATATAAAGGGATTTTCACTGCCCATGGATAGATGATTATTTATTATTATTATTATTATTATTATTATATTTTATTTTATTGGCATTTATATAGCGCCAGTGATGTACCTGGTGCTTTACAAAAAACAAGATAAACATGGTGCCTGCCCGAGACCTTACAATCTAAAGACAGGGGGAGGGGAGACAGTGAAGGGGGAACAGAGGGAGAGACAAGGGATGTGACATGAATGTCACATTCATGAGGATGCGAGAACTCAGGTACATGTTCTTGACTTGGTTACAGTCAGTATACAGATAACAGGTGGGGGATAATCCTGGGTGGGGATGATTATCAGGAGTTAGGGAAGGCGGAGCAGAAGAGGTGGGTTTTGAGGAGGGACTTGAAGGTGTAGAAAGTGGGCAGGAAGGGAGTTCCAGGTGTGTGGGGCAGTGAGGGAGAAGGAACGAAGACAGTTTGGGGAGCAGGGGAGGTGTGGGAGGATGAGAGAGGGGATAGAAAAAGAGCGAAGTGCTCGAGCAGGGGTTTGGAGGGAGATCAGGGCAGAGAGATGGGGGGGCTGAGATTGTGAAGGACTTTGTAGGTGAAGACAAGGAACTTGTACAGAATACGCTCAGGAAGAGGGAGCCAGTGGAGAGAGGAGAGGAGAGGCTGCACATGGTCAAAGTGATGGGCTAGGTGGATGATCCTGGAAGCAGAGTTTTGAACAGAGATGAAGGAAGAAAGGTGAGGGCAGGGAAGGCCAGCAAGGAGGAAGTTACAATAGTAAGGTGTGAGATGACTAGGGCATTAATGAGAGTTTTGGCAGAGGAGATAGACAGAAAAGGGAAGATCTTAGCAATGTTGTGGAGGGAGAAGCGGCAGGATTTGGCAACGGAGTCAATGTAGGTTTTGAAGGAAAAGTGCGAGTCGAAGATGAAGCCCAAGCTACGGACGTGGGGGACAGGGAGGATGGAGACCCCATCAATGGCAATTGACAGCAAAGAGGGAGAGGAAGGATTGGGAGGGAAGATCAGGAGGTCAGTTTTCGCCATGTTCAGTTTGAGTTGGCGTTAAGACATCCAGGCGGAGATAACATCGAGACAGTTGGTGAGACAAGCTTGAACAGAGGGGGAGAGGGAAGGAGTGGAGAGATAGAGTTGAGTGTCATCAGCGTATAAGTGGTATTGGAACCCGTGGGAGGCAATAAGTTTGCCTAGGGATAGGATGTAGATAGTAGGGGCTTGTCAACACCGGGGGGTTCGGTGTTTGGCCCGTTCGGGGTTTGGTCAAACCCAAAACTGTTGGGTTCGACCTGTTTGGCCCGAATGGGTTCGTGGGGGTGGACCTGTTCGGGTGGGGGGGTGGTTTTCCCTTCCCCCTCCAGGCTGCGTGGGTGGAAGGGGCACCAGGGAGCACAACCCCCCCCATCCTTCCCATCCAGGGATGTGTGAACACCAAGGGGGTTCGACCTGTTTGGCCCGAATGGGTTCGTGGGGGTGGACCTGTTCGGGTGGGGTGGTGGTTTTCCCTTCCCCCTCCAGGCTGCGTGGGTGGAAGGGGCACCAGGGAGCACAACCCCCCCCATCCTTCCCATCCTTGTAAAAAAAAAATATTATTTTTTAACTCCACCCCCACCCCAGGGACAACCCTACCGGTGGTGCCAGGGCCCCGGGCCTGGGTCTGGCAGCTGCGGGCCCGGAGGCAGTGACACTCTGGAGCACTTCAGCCACTACTAGGCCTTCCGGGTCAAACCAGAAGGCCTAGTAGTGGCCTGAAGTACTCCGGAGCACCACCGCGGCCAGATCCACTGCCGCTTCCACCGCTGCTGGTACACCCAGAGCCTGACCTTCATGGTGGTGCTGGGTCTCCGACCCTGGGTCCGGTGGCAGCAGCAGTGGCGGGTCTGGCGGTGGTGACTCTCTGGAGCACTTCAGGCCACTACTAGGCCTTCCAGTTTGACCCGGAAGGCCCACTAGTGGCCTGAAGCACTCCGGAGCGCCACCACCTTCAGACCCACCACCGGGACCCACCACTGCTGAACCCAAGGCCGGAGCCCCAGCACCACCAGGTAGGGTGTTCCCTGGGGTGGGGGGTTTAAAAAAATGTCCAAGGCTGGGCAGGGTGGGGGGGAGGTGCTCCTCGGTGCCCCTTCCACCTGCGCAGCCTGNCTGGGCAGGGTGGGGGGGAGGTGCTCCTCGGTGCCCCTTCCACCTGCGCAGCCTGGAGGGGGGGAGGGAAAATTGGGTTCCTCCCTGCCCCTGCCCGAACTGGTTCGGAACCCAAACTTTGTTTGGCCAGTTCGGGTGGGCGGCGGTTCGGATTCAGCGTGTCTGCGAATGGTCCGAACACCCCAAATTCAGGCCGAACCCCAAACTTCTGAACCGCATTCGCACATCCCTTGTAGATAGGGAAGAGGAGAGGACCAAGGACAGAGCCTTGGGAACCCCCAACCAAGAGGGGTAGGGAGGAAGAGGGGGAGAAGTTAGGAAGAGATACACTGAAGGAGCAATCAGAAAGGTAGGAGGAGAACCAGTTGAGGACAGAGTCCTAGAATCCAAGGGAGTGAAGCGATTCAAGCAGGAGTGAGAGATCAACAGTGTTGAAGGCAGCGGAGAGATAAAGGAGGACAAGTATGGAGTAAAGGTGTTTGGATTTAGCCATAAGAAGATCGTTGGTGATCTTAGCAAGAGCGGTTTCAGTGGAGTGAAGGGGGCAGAAACCAAACTGGAGGGGGTCAAAGGAGGAGTTGGCAGAGAGAAGGTCGAGGCAACGGGAGTAGTCAACCCGTTCGAGAAGTTCGGAAGCAAAAGGGAGAGGTGAGACAGGACAGTAATTGGAGGGTTCAGAGGGATCCAGACTGGACTTTTTGAGGATGGGGGAGACAGTGGTGAAGGAGCCGGTAGAGAGGGAGAGGTTGATGATGTGCATGAGGGGAGGGGCAACGGTAGAAACAATGGAGGTGAGGAGGTGGGAAGGAATGGGGTCCAGGGGGGCAAGTGGAGGGGTTGGAGGAGGAGAGAAGAGAGGAAATATCCTCAACGGAGGCGGGAGGGAAGGAGGACAGGAGAGAGGTGGGGGGAGGAGGGAGGGGTAGTAGGGGGAGAGGGCTTGGAAATGATTTCCAGGCGGCTCTTGTCGATCTTAGACGTGAAGAAGAGAGCAAGATCCTGAGCGGAGAAAGAAGAGGGAGGAGGAGGACGGGGGATTGAGAAGGGAGTCAAAGGTGGAAAAGAGGTGTCGACGATCCTGGGAGCAAGCCTCAATGTGGGAGGCATAGTACTGCTGTCTAGCGAGGGAGATAGCAGAACTGAGTGATGAGAGGAAGAATTTGAAGTGGAGGAAGTCAGCGTGGTAGAGGGATTTGCGCCAGAGGCATTCAGCAGCCTGGGTGAAGGAGCGGAGATGGTGATACTTGGTGATACAGCCAAGGATGATACTTCAGTGTATGCTTTCGCTGACTACTCCACATCCTGAGAAATTTCCCTGATTTGTAACCCTTGTACCCCACCTAAGAGAACTTGGTCAATACCTCTCTGTTCTGACACGTAGTTCCTGCCTGCTATTCCAGGATTCCCTGCCACCAGCTTTGCCAATGTCCCTTACTCCTGGCCTGCAGTTTGAACCCTGAACTACCCACACTCTTCTGCAGTTCCCCTTGATCCTTCCCTGAAGCCCACCTGTAATCCAAGCCGTGATCTCCCCATACAGTTCTGCCAATGACTCTCAATATTATCCTGCAACACCCCTGCTATTCCAGCCATGGACATCTTGCACAGCTCTACCAATGCAATCTAGTCCTGCAGCCACACCCTGCCATTCTAGCCCTGGGCTCCTCATGTAGTTCTGCCAGTTCATCTCCATTCTGCCCTGCAGCCCCCTTGATATTCCAGCCCTGATGTGCTGTCCCCAACACAGCTCTGTCAATTCCTCTCCATTCTGTCCAGCAGTGCCCTCTACCTTCTCATGCCAAGATTGGTATATATATATATATATATATATATATATATATATATATATACACTGATATATTAAAAATTAATGTTTTGGGAGGAAAAACCTAAAAAAATAAATAAGAGCATCCCTAAGCATGTTCCTGTGGTTAACACAAGGTAATATTAACCAAAGCAAAAAACTTAGCAGTTTGAAAATAAACTTAAATGTACAAGAGTTTTCTTAAAATACACACAAAACCCCAATTCATTACAATTCCAATTCCAAACACCTTCCACTCCATACATTGCAACAAAACATAAACGCCAAAAACCATAGAAATTAATTCACAATTAGAGCAATATTTAATATTTTATCATCAACATACATGTAATGTATGTACTAAATTCCTTACCATACACACTTCATTTTTAGCAATAACTAAACTTGCACATTTTAATATTATGAAACTAATTTATTATCATAATTTGACAAGGAACAATTGTGTCAGAGTAATTTAAGTCTGTTATTATACAATTCGTTGTCTAAAATGAAGTTATGTAGAAACAGACTTAAATTACTCTGACACAATTGTTCCTTGTCAAATTATGATAATAAATTAGTTTCATATTGCTAAAAATGAAGTATGTATGGTAAGGAATTTAGTACATACATTAAATGTATGTTGATGATAAAATATTAAATATTGTTCTAATTGTGAATTCATTTCTATGGTTTTTGGCGTTTATGTTTTGTTGCAATGTATAGAGTGGAAGGTGTTTTGAATTGTAATTGTACTGAATTGGGGTTTTGTGTGTATTTTAAGAAAACTCTTGTACATTTAAGTTTATTTTTAAACTGCTAAGTTTTTTGCTTTGGTTAATTTCTTGGTTTTGTGGGAAGTGGGGGCTTGGGATGTTGCTGGTGGGCAGGAGCTAGGGGCATGGGTTGGGGGGCAGGTCAGTGCCCAGGATGTTGCGAGGGGTTGTGGGAGCTAGGGCCGGGCATTGGGGGGCAGGTGTGGGGTGTTTGTTGTTGTCTATGTGTGTGTGGTGTTGTGTGGGCATCTATTGGGGGATGAGTGTGTGTGTTGGGGGAGATGTCAGGGTAGGGGTGTCTGTGTTGGTATGGGGGCTATCTGTGGGTGTTGGTGTGGCAGGTGTCTGTGTCGGGGTGTGTGTGTGGGATGTGTGGTTGTCTGTGGGGGTGTCTGT
>QEPC01009940.1:504776-521923 GCA_003113815.1 Sphenodon punctatus | reverse complement strand
CTCTCTCTCTCTCTCTCTCTCTCTCTCTCTCTCTCTCTCTCTCTCGCTCTCTCTTCATGAACAGCAGGTTGCATAAATAAAAGGTGGCATGACAGTGCCCCGTGAGCAGAATGACAGGGCACAAGAACCCTGAGGGTGGGTCCTGGACTGGGGTTAGAGTGGCAGCTTCTAGTTATAGGGCACAGACCTCCCTTCCAGTAATGTAGGTCCCAGAACCCTGATGGAGGGTCCAGGGGCTGGAGTGGTTGTTTCTTGATATCATGGCACAGGCAGCATATAGACCTGGGGGCCATTGGCACCAGTATCACCAAACATTGGTTGCCAGGGTAAAGAACCCTTGGCACAGGCAGCATATAGGCCAGGGGGCCATTGGTACCAGCATCACCAGACATTGGTTGCCAGGGTACAGAACCCTTAGCACAGACAGCATATAGGCCAGGGGGCCATTGACAGCAGCAGCAGACATTGGTTGCCCAGGCAGGCAGGCACGCGGCATGGCATGAGTGGCAGTCAGGCAGACTGAGGCAGGGTTCGAGCTTTGCAACCTGGGTGGGTGGGCAGACAGGCATTGTGGCATGAAAGGCAGTATTGCAGGTGGGTTTGGGCAGTCTTTGAGGTAGGCAACCTGGGTGGGTAGACAGGTACCTTGGCATGGGAGTCAGGAAGGTGGACTGAGGCATGCTTTGAGCTTGGCGGCAAGTTGGGTGGGCAGAAAGACAGTGTGGCATGAGAGGCAGTAGGGCAGGCAGGCGGGGACTTTGGCAGCAGGGCACTCAGACAGACTAGTAAAGACTGTGCAGCGTGAGAGAACGAGAGCCAATCAGTGTTACATAGGCGGACCGAGATTGTGTAGCCAGAGGCTGGCTGGCAGGCTTACAGTTTGTTTACCAAGACCACCCTGCATCATGAGGTCAGTCAGATAAGGCGGCAGAGGCCGTCTAGTATGAGAGAGAGAGGGGGGGGGCAGGTGCCAGGCATTGGGAGGGAGGGACAGCATCTCAGCAGCACAGGAGCAGTAGCCTTAGCCCAGATTGAGGAGGAGGAGGAGGAGGAGGAGGAGGAGCCCCGTCCCAAGACTGCCCCGGGCATGGGATGGCATGTGCCACTGCACCATCACTCCTTGTTCTAGGGCAGCTTGGGGAATCCTAGCAGCGGAAGGTTGCTCTTCAAGAAGTGCAACTTGGCCCCCAGTCTCAGATGGTGCGGGGAGCAAATTTCTCCCGCCACAGAGAACACCCACTCTCTGGGGACACTGGTTGGTGGGCAGGACAGGATACTCCTGGCCACTTTCCACAGGGCCGGCCTTACCAGTCCATTAGGCCAAGGGATCGCTGCTGGGATCAATGTATGGCTCCTCCTCCAGGTAGGTCTCCACTGCTGCTGAGGCACCATCATACTCCCTCTGGTAGCTCAGGGTGGGCACCACCTGCCCAACTTCCCTCAGCCACGCTGCTTTCCCCTTTGTGCTGGGACCCATGCCCCCCATAGTGGACTGCACACAGGAGGAGCTGCTGACAATAGGGGTCCTGCTGCTGCTGCTCATCCTGCTGCTGGTGCTGCTGCTACTGCTAGGGCTGGGGGCAGGGATAGACCCAGATGGCTGGAAAGGGTCACTGCTCCCACTCCCACCATCCCCAGGGGTGTCATGCTGCATGACCTGCTCTGCCTGCCGGACCTTCTGCACCATTGCTCCCTTCCAGAGGCCATATACTGCTGTCTCACGTGTCATGCTGCCCTTGAACCTGGGGTTCAGCATGGTTGCCAGGACATATTCCTCCCGGTGCAGGAGCTCATCAAAGTGCATACTCAGCCCCATCTTCAACTTCTTCACCAGGTCAAGCACCTCATCAGACATCTTCCTGCCCACAGGGTCACAATCCTGCCCCACCAAGAATCTCGTCCAGGCTCCTCTGGAGATTATGGACCAGCAGGGTCACCTGGCTGAGGGTGGTGGTAGAACTGCTCACGGTCTCTGTCATGGCCAGGAACGGTCTCAGGACGAAGATCGTGTGAGCGAGAATATCCCATTCCTCCCTGTTCTACCCTGGAGGTGCCTCAATGTCTGTTTCCATATCCACCTGATGCAGGGCAACTTTCTGCTCAAGAAGTTGCTCGAGCATCAGGAAGGTGGAATTCCACCTGGTGGAAACATCCTGGATGAGCTGGTGCACCGGGGACCCTTGCTCGTCCTGCTTCTTCCGGAGGAGCTCGCTGCCCTTCACGCTCCTATTGAAGAACCCCGCCAGCTTCCTCCCCCAGTTGACCAGGGAGCTAAGGGTGCCTGGCCCAATCCCCTTATCCCCCAAGCCCAGAGCATCCTTGACCACAAGATGGAGGTTGTATGCAGCACCAGGGATGCTTGTGAAGCCCCCGTCATGGACTGCCTTGAGTATATTGGCCGTGTTGTCTGTGACCACAGATCCCTTGGTGAAGGCCACACCTGGCGTGACCCACTCCCTCACCATGGTGGCCAAGGCTGCCTCGAGGTTCCCAGCAATGTGAGAGCTGTCCATTACTTGGGCCTGAAGCAGGGCTCACCTATACCCTGCTTCAGGACCCCGCCTGCCACTGCCAAGAACTGCCTCTGGGTTCTGCCACCAGTGTGCAGTCATTGCTAGGTAGGAGTGCTGGGCGTTCCTGGAGGACCACAGGTCAGTGGTGAAGTGGACCATGGCCTCCCAGTCCCTGCCAGCTTCTCCCTCACCCGCTCCTTCAAAGCTCTGTACAGCTGTGGCACCACAGTCCAACTCAGGGTGGAGAGGGAAGACAGCTTAAACTTGGGGGCCAGGAACCCAATCAGCCACTGGAAGCCCTTGTCCTCCACAATTGACAAGGACTGCCCATCCAGCACAATCATCTTGGCCAACAGGCGCTTGGCTTTCTCCTGAAAGAAGCCACGTCGCCCTCCAGCATCCGATGGCCTTGGAAGCTGCCCCCACCCCAGCTCCTCCATAGTGGAGTGATGCTGCTGGTGGTGAGGCTCCTGTTCTGTCCCCTAGGCATGGGTGACGCGGTTCGGAGTTCGGACTGAACTCGGTCTGTTCGGTCGACCAAACCAAACTTCTGAACCGAACTTAAATTTCAAACCAAACCAAACCAAATTTCCGAACTCCGTTCTGTTCGCCCATCCCTAATAAACACACACCAAAAAAAACCTGGTTTTGAAAGGCCGAACTTGGTTCGGAAGTTCGGAATTCGAACGAACTTGGTCTGTTCTGTCAACTGAACCGAACTTCCAAACCGAACTCTAATTTCAAACCAAACCAAACCGAACTTCTGAATTCAAATTTAAAACCAAACCAGACCTAACCAAATTTCCGAGCTCAGTTCTGTTCACCCATCCCTACTGCCCCCATACTGCTTCTGCTGTTACAGGCAGCAGCAGTTGGAGCGGGACGCTTGCCTGATGAAGGATCCAGGCGACTGGCTGCTTCTGCAGTCGGGAACCCACTGGCATCCACTTCCCCTGCCTTCCCACTAAGCATCAGAGCACTGTGGCATGCCTTGAGGTGCCTCGCCATTGCAGTTGTCCCAAGGTTGGCGAGCACCTGCCCACGCTTCACCACCTTATTGCACAAAGTGCACTGCAACTCTCTGGGATCATCTGCCTGCACCAGCTTAAAATGTTCCCAGACTGAGGATTTCCCCACCCCCACCCCTACTAACTTTTGGCCTGCCTTGGGTGATGCACTGCTGCCAGCGCTGCTGGGAGGGGGAGAACTTGGTGGCTCTGGCCACACAACTCTGGGAGGAGGCTCAGCTATCACCTCAGCTGCAGACATCTCCTCGGTGGCACTAGTGTCTGCCTCTTCCTCACTGTCTGTGATCACGGTGATGTTCCGTGAAGGGGAGTTCTGGGACCCTGAGGCTAGACTGCCCATGTCCGCCATGCTGCTGGCACTCTCCCTGTGCCCCCCTCTATAGCTGCTAGTGCTGCTGCTGCTATTCCTCTCCCTACTGTCATTGCCCGGGGATCGGGCCCTGTCTCTAGCAGCCGGTGTGGGATCCACCAGCTCTGGACTGCTGGGGATCGCCTCAACAGTGGGGGACATTTGTGGCCCTGTAGGAACATCGCAAGCAGCCCCAGCAACTGCTCCAGCACCACCACCAGCAGAGACAGATGGAGCCTCAAGTCCTGAAGGCCTTCCAGTGCCCTGCGTAGCAGTGGAGGAGGGCATTTCCAGGAGGTGACGCTGAAGCCTGTTGCCCTAAAGCAGGCCTGCTGAATTTGGGGTGTGGTGATGTGCTCGGGGTACTGCTGCTGCTTGCTGCCACTCCCCTGGCATGGCCCCTTCCGCCTCTGGCACGTGCCCCATTGGCTCCCCTATGGGCAGTAGACCGGTCTCTCCTTCCCTTCTCCCTCCAAAATAATGTTTTTATATTGTTTTTTAATTTAAAATTTTAATCTAATATTATATCTATCTATCTACGCTAAATCTAACTGCTATAACTATTCTAAATGCTATCAACTAAATGGATTATCTATCTAATAAGTACAAAGGCCTACTCCTAGAAACATTAAAAAAATTTCTAAACACTCTCTCTCTCTCAGCTAACTCCTACAACTTGAATCTATCTATCTATCTATCTATCTATCTATCTATCTATGGAATGGGGGGGTGACACAAAAAACACAGAGGGGTACAAAACTGAAATGAAACCTAAATCAATCTAATGTTACTCAAAATGAATTAAAAAACATGGGAAGGGAATCAGGGATGGAAGATATATAGAGGGAAAGGGAAAGGATTCAATGGAGGTGGGGGGAGGAGGGGAAGGAAGATTGAACACAGGTAACACAGGGAGGGGTAAAAACAAAAAATAACTCCTAAATCTATCTAATATAATCTAAATAAATGATAATATGAAGGTAAATGGGTTGGATGGATGAAATAGGAGGAGGATGGCAATAGATTAGGAATAGGAAGGAACAAAAACTGCTGGGAGAGGGAGCCTTCTGAAACGCCTGCTGTCAGGAACAGTGACTAGCTCAGGTGTTGGGAAGGGGGGGAGGCCAATGAGTTTTGTTTCTTGCTGCCCCCGCCTCACCGCAAGCCCAATTGGCTCCATTCAGCCTAGCCCGTGGCCAATCGCAGACTGTGAAGCCAGTGGTCTGAAGCGAAAAGTGATGATGATTGGTGTCGTTGATTTTCGTGGGTAAGATAGTAAGACGAGGAGGCTGCCAGCAGATTCAACAGCAGAGTTCTTTTTTCAGCAGAGACACAGCGCTGCGGGCTTCCAGGATCCTTAGATCCCGAGCAACCCACCAGAAAGGGCAGTACATAATTTATACAGAAATCCTTGGGAGGAAAGCCCTTACATGGCTTGTAACTTCTGCGCAGAGGAGCAAATTGCAACACAAACACACAGAGTTATTACATTGAGAAGAAACAGTTACTTTCTAAGATCAGGCCGGTACTGAGATAACAGCGGAATGTCTTAGTACAAAGAGGGCCTTCCAATCTAGGCTTAAGGCCAGCTGCCTCTTGCACAATTTGGCTTACAAATGAAATCATCCTACGTAGAAAGGAGCAATCTTAAGATAGTGGAGTCTATCTACGTATAGCGAAGCAAAGCCTGTCTACGTAAGGCAGGGTATTTCCAAAAGGGTACAAGGTTATTACAGGTTAAGCAGAATTATAGGTTTTTCCTCCTCATTGGGCAGACTGACTGCTACTCCAAGTCTCTCCACCCCTGGTGCTTGGAAGTCTGCTCCTCAGCTGACTCCCCCTCCCTGTCACGTTTTGCCTTCCTGTGACACATTTTTGCAACCCCAATTCAACCGAACGCGATCCGAACTGACCAAACTGTTCAGTCATTTCAGTGTTCGGAATAGAGTTCAGTTTGGTCAGTTCGGGTTCAGGTTCAGGTTCGGTTGTCCGAACAGGCTAAGTTTGGGCTGAACTCCGAACTTCCAAACCGCGTTCACCCATCCCTAGTCATGGCTGCCCATGATGGTGGGGCTCTGGGAGCAGTGAGGGAGCACGGATGGCCATCTATGCCCGTTCTCTCTGCCCCTGGGTTGTGCCAAGCACTGGGCGCATCTTTGTTCTGAGCACACTGTGTCCGCCTGGGCTGCCTGTCTTGGGTCCCGTTATCACTTCTGTTTCCACTCAGTATGTTTATACAATTATTTGGGAGGTTTAAACTGGCCTTAATACAAACAGGCCTCGATAGGCTAAGAAAACTATTTTTTCCCCCACCTGACATTGGGTGTTTTTACACAAATATTTCTCCTGCATGTTTGCTGTTACATCCTGAACTTTCTGTGTGTCTAAATCACTCACCCAGATATTAAACATCTGACTCTTTGAACTTCTGCATAGAACTTCTCCCAGAACTTCTGTGTGTAAGAAGTTCTCCTGGTAAACTATTTTGCTCCAGGCAGCAGTGGTCACTTGGTTTCCGTGACAGCCCCTCACGTCTACAGCTGCGGCTACTTTAGGCTGCCTCAGGGCAGTGGTTCTGAAAAGAATGCATCCAGGAACTGCCTCAGGGCAGTGTGTGTGTGTGTGTGTGTGTGTGTGTGTGTGTGTGTGTGTGTGAAGAATGCATCTGGAACCTATTTGTGAACTTGTAAAGATTGAAAGACCAGCACTTTAAGGTGTGTGCAAAAATGCCCATTAATACGGTGCTATATTGTCTTGTCCTCTTTCTTTAACTGTGTTTTCATGCAATGTTGAAATCTCCTGTTTTCTGAAGTGATGTTAAAACATGTTGCTGTACCTGTAACATTGTCAAGCTTTTCAAAAGGTGGAGTTTGAATATGGTAGCAACCCAAAATGTAGGGGACAGTACATAAGGCTTCTAACATCAAAGCAAACAAGATCCCAACCTTTGAATTAAAAGGGTAATTTCTTTGTTAGTGGTTGTGCCGGCCTTTACCCTTTATGTGACAAACTACTAGAGGGTGGCATGATCACACATACTTACTCATGGTATTACACCTGGCTGTCACCTGGAAGATTTCATAGGAATCATACCCAGGAATGTTGCTCCTTCTCTTCCACCAACCTCACCTGCCTCAGAGTTTCATGCTTTCTAAACCATTTTCACTTCTGTCATACTGCCTCCTACACCTGGAACTCCCTCCCCATGTACCACCACCTATGCTCTGTTCCCTCCAGGTCATTACATCCCTCCTGAAAAACCTACCTTTTTCATAAGACTTGCCCTAGCTCCTCACCCCCACAGACGTCTGGGTAATGTTTCTCCTTACACTGTCTTCAAAATCTCCTCCTTCTTGTCTTGTAACTAAATCAAACACATGCACCGACTACTTCTCAACTTCATGAGTGTATCCTTGTCTCCTCCTATGGGTGTTTCTAAATGAGCAAGGCTGTGTGGGGAGGGGGTCTGTGGCTGTTGAGTGGTGCAGCTCTGGAGCAGCCACTCAAGTGGGAGTGGGTGGGGAGCGATTTCTTGGTTCCTAGCATGGCTACTATGGCAGCTGCCTCTGCTCCCCTTGCCACGGACCATGGGGGAGGGGAAAGCTGGCCTTTGAAATTGACATGTCCCAGCATGAGCGCTGGGGAACCCGGGCTCCCCAGTGCTTGTAGCCAGTTCCTGTGATTTGCAAAGGTCATGTCCCCCACCCAAAGTGCCTATGAGCAGTGGACCAGTCTGCTGGCATGGCAGGCTGCCCCACTTCATACGGGCAGGGGATGCGTGGGTGCCTGTTGCCACGCACCTTTTTGGCTTGCCCTGCATGGCACACTTTGGGTTTCTTGGCATTGCTCTGTGAGTGGCCATGAGTGGGTGCTGCGTGGCTCACGGGAGCACACATTTCTCTGCTCCACCTTTAGATGGGCGTTCGGATGAGTGACTTCTGGGTGGCCATGCATGGTAGCATCTTGTTCAAAAACACCCTCTGTCTCTCTTGCCTCCCCTTATTTGTCCACCCTAGACTGTAAGCTCCTTGGGGTTGGGACCTGTCTCTAATCATGGGTGTTTTCAGAGGAGATGCTACCCTGCATGGCCACCCCTGAGTCAAGGATCTGACTGCTCATTTGAAGGTGGAGCAGCTGAATGTGCACTCCCGCGAGCCATGGTGCACCCACTCTCAACCACTCATGGAGCAATGTTGGAAAAGCTGGAGATATCCATGTGGGGCAAGTTAAAATGTGCGGTGGCTGCCTCCTTGGTTGCATAGCCATGCTGGGGGCTGCCCATTTGTATTGCTTCCCACACAATCCACATGTGTGGGTGCCAGTAGCTTTGCTTGTCTGAAAACACCCCATGATTGTTCAACACCAGGCATACTGGTTGTGTAATAATAATAATTATTATTATTAATAATACATCCATCCAGTGTCTTGGCTTGATTTGTTGATTAAGTCTTGAATTTGAGCATCAGGACATGGGTAAGACATACTTACGGACTCTTTTGTGTTCCTCTCGGGAGGAAGCATTCATAAGATCCTCTTCTTTGAGGGAATTTAAATACTGTCCCTGATCTACATACAGGTTCTTCCCTGTACTAACATCTCACTAACATACTTAAAAAACACACCTCATGTACTAACATTTCACTATGACCTCAGTAGTGGGGAGGGGACACGCTCCTAGTTTCCTTATCTATGTCCATTACTTCTCCACACAGTACCAAGTGACTTAAAATTTGCCCAACCTGAAAGGATTTTTTTTGCCATAAAAATTATTGAAATGAATTATAAATCAAAAGGGAATTCCTGTCAAGAAGGAAAAAGAGTAACTCCATTATTCAGATATTTATATGGAGTTCTTCAGTGCACTGAGCAATTCACAAACAAGTAAGAGGTCAAAAGGACAGAATGCAGCCGTGCTCTTGTAGAGTACCATGTGATTCCCTTTCAAAGGAAAATAAAACTGTAAGCAGTAGGACGAATCTATTGGATTCTGGTTATCGTTATTCTATACCCCCAACTTTCCTAAACAGTGGCCTTCTTGTCTTGCACATTGTGCTTCTCTCCCTCTCCCCATTATAGAATCTGTAAAAGACAGGGGGTGAGAGAGTCGAGGGCATGGGCATACAGCTACAATGGGTGTTAGAAGGCAAGGTGAGGAACACCAGGCTTAGAGCAAGGCAGGGCAGGGCAGGGCAGGGCAAAGGAGTCCAGGAGCTAGGACATGGCTTGGACACAGGGTCAAGGCTAGAACAGGCCAGAGAGTCCACCCCAGCTTCCTGGTGCTACCAGCAGGCCTTATTTAAGGTCTGGTAGCCAACCACCCAGGGAGCTGGGAGATGCAGCAAGAACTGAGACAGACATGAGAAGAGGTGTGGTTAAACCCTAATCTTTCACCGTGGGGTTATTTTCCATCCCCCGGTGGAAAGAAACATAAACAAATATGGTAATTAATTGCTCCACAAGTTTGAGAATTTAGGACATTGTCACCAGCACCTCTGGGAATAACATACTCAAATTTCATCCAGATATCACTTACCATTTGTCTTCTATAATAAATAAATGGGGGGAAAAAAGGCCTGGGGTGGAAAAATAACCCCAGCGTCAATGGAGTTTTCCTATTGAGGTGGATTTCCCCAATAGGAAACCCCAACCCCAGCCAATGCATTTCAATTGGGGTGGATTTCCACCCCAACTTAAAAGCAGCCAAATCAACATTTTTAAAGGCCAGTTCAGAATGCAAGATGACATGGAAGGCAAGGCCACTTTAGACTAGCAGCAACAATGGAAATTAACCCCTTTACTGCCACAAACATCTCTCAATGTTTCCATTAGTGTCTAATAGAAAAAAGTAGCCATGAAAGATTTTTCATTTGCTCACTCCATCTGCAAAGCTTCCTTTCTCACCCATGGAAGGCTAGGTCAATTTAGACTGGCAGCAGCAATGACAATTAACCCCTTCACTGCCACGAACATCTCTAAATTTTTCCACTAGTGTCCAATAGAAAAAAGTAGCCATGAAAGATCTTTCATTTGCTCACTCCATCTGCAAAGCTTCCTTTCTCACCCAGCCTCCTAGGTTTCAGTCTCTTAGTCTATTAGATAGATTTTATCTCCCTTCCTATAGGCTCCATTTCTCCAGCAAGCCAGAAGTGCCCTCATTGTCCTCACAAACTGACCATAGAAATGGAACAAAGACAAGCTTATGGGCCATTAGCAAGTGATTAGTAGGTGATAGACACATCCTCAAGTCCAGGGGAAGAGTGGCCATTCCTCCTCCCTGCAAGATTTTGTGTGGTGTGGTCACTAGCTGGGGGCTTGCAGGAGGGGAATGAAGGATGGCAGGGCACAGGGCACAGGGGATGGCAGGCATGCAGGGGATGGCAGGGGATGGAAGGCGTACAGGGATGCAGGGGATGGCAGGCATGCAGGAGTGCAGGGATGCAGGGGATGGCAGGGGTGCAGGGGTGCAGGGGATGGCAGGGGTGCAGGCATGCAGAGGATGGCAGGCACAGGGGTGAATGGAGGCACTGAGGGGCTGGTTGGCTGGAAGAGGTTGCACTGGGGGATAGAACTGAGGCAGTGGAGGGGCTGACTCTTGGGGGCACACTACTTTAACTTATATAGATAAAGTTCATAAAAACCATTTTCTGTAGTTTGAATAAAAATAATGTTTTTGCAAAGAAAAACGAGTAGTGTTGGTTGTTATTTATTCATGTGTGGAGCTGGTATTTGTCATAAAACAGACTCTATAATGTCTCTGTGTGTTCTGGGCATAGATTGTGAGGCTACTGTAAAAAAAAGTTACATTTTATTGCACACTTTCAATCCCCAGGCCAAAATCGGCTTGGTGTTGAAATCCACCCCATGATAATTGGAGTGTAATTTGGGCTGAGGCTGTGATGCAGGAGGGCTGGCCACTGCTACAGAACTCCTGTGGAAGTGGGCTCAAGGCTGAGGAGATTTTTTACATGAGATGCATTGCATTGCAGACCTGTGAGGTTCCCTGTAAATGCGATCATTACCTGATTATGTAAATGCCTCTCGAGCGACCTGTCTGGGAAAACTCCCAGATTAGTAAAACCTCGATATTGAGATTTTACTAACCCACGTTTTAAATCTGCGGTGAGATCCCCCTCGGTTGACCTGACAAACCATTGATGGGGAAGATGGGCACCCAGAGTGCACATGCTCTTCCTGGCTGCCCCAACAAACAGCTGATTTGTCCGGTTTGATTTGTCTGATTTGCTCCGTTTGTTGGAGCAGACAGGCAGAGCGTGTGCGCTGTGGCGCACACGGTCCCCCCCCCTCCCCAGCATTGTCATGCGAGCCAGTTGCTATGAGTGGGATCATTTAAAGGCACTACCTTGTGCATCCACGGGGATCGTGGGAGTCTTTTGAACCTGTCAGTTTTCCCCACTCATCCTAATAATGCCTTGAGTCATCACAGAAACTTTAGGGCCATCTAGTCTATCCCATTTCATTGAGACAGAATTCAGTAGACCTAAAACGTGTGGGCTACCCAGCCAGCAGCCAGTGGGCAAAAGCTGAGTCATGGCTTTAAAATTCAACTTTATAAAATATCAGTATTCTGTTAATAAAATATAAATCCCTGAATGACAAGTCATGCAAATAATCACTCCAATCTCTGCATGTTTTAGCCCACACAGTAAATTAGTTGATTGGTTGAGTAGTTTGAACAGGGCTTGATTAGCTCTGAACTGTAGAAATAACATGCACTGGCTTGCACAATGAGATTTGTGTGCAATGTGGCCCATCAGCAAATGGCCATGAGGCAAACCCACCTGCAGTGGCCAAGACATTGAACAGTCCTGCCTACAGACACCTTTGGCAGATCTGCATCTAGCCTCTCCTTTAAAGTCTGTAATGAAGGTGATTCCTTGGAGAATCAGAGCAGTGCCATATTCCCAGCACTGTTTTAAGAAGCTCATAATCGAAATCTGAGGTAGGGAAACTTTCCCCATTTGATGGGCCACTTTGCAAATTAGCACAACCTCCATAGACTGTATGGACAGGGGTGTGCTTAGCATGGGGGGAAGGAAAGATAGAATCATGGCTCGTGGATCTGGGCCACGGACTCATCTCCTGAGTGCACCACTCCCTTCTCCTCCCCATGGCTCATTCTTTCAGGGCTTGAGGGTAATGGGTATGGACAGGATCCATGGGTCAGATCCAGGAATTAGCAAGGGCAAGTTGGAAACATCCATCCCTGATCTAATACAAGAAGCAGATGAAGGAAAGGATGCTGCAACACAAGCGAGCACTGACACTCAATACACATTTTTCATGCTTCCATGATTTTTGCACAAGTGATTTTGGATTATTTCTCCCTCTGTTTTTATTATCTCTCTGATATTTAGTTCAACGCGGGACACCTTGCACACAAGAGCCTTTCCTAGTCAGCAAAAGGAAGAAAAAAGAAATCACAACCATATCCCATTAAAATGGCCGATGTGAATTCTTGATCTACCAACCGACTCTTAAAGGTTTTATTTCCAGAGCAGACTATGCTGTATACTTGTGTCTCCGTCAGTTTCTTTAAGGAAAACTCAAGAAGCGATCCTAGTTTCTTAGCTCTGAATTCTCAGAAACCAAGATTTACTGCTGCTGTTGATGATGACAATCTTTCTTTCCCTTCTGGGCAGTCAGACAGATCAGGGACCCCAGAAAAGATCCTCGCCATGGGTCAGAACAGCAGCTACTTTTACTGCTTGCTTCTGCTCAGAGCTCTCAGTCAGCCAGAAGCTCATTAGTACTTCTGAAAGACATGGGGCAGACTGCTTTGTTTGCGGTATCCTGCAGGCATGCACAGATGGGTAGGAAATAACTTGCCTCTGAGCAGGAGAAATCATGCAAATGCATTAGTCTCCTAATCAATGTGGGAGACTTGAAAGGTCTGAACCCAACATGATATCTGGCTGCTGACACAACTCCAGTTACTTGTTCTTAATATGGACTATAACAGCAGCACTGCACTGGTTAGTGTATTGTTCACTGAGTGTGAGCTCTTTAAGAAGTCAATGTGCTTCATTATTCCTGCTCTCAGGCTCGTGGTTTTCATGGGGTTAGAAAGAATAAGGACGGGGATGGTAGTAGTAGTAGTAGTAAACTTGATTACGCGATTAGCCAATTGTACAATCCAGAAAAATAAGTAAAATACAAAATAATTCAATAAAACATAAAAAAATAAAACGAGTGTCTCTCAACTTTACCACACATTCAAGGGGAAGACACTACTGTACACAGTGATTGTGTAGAGGTATGGGGCATCTAGACCTGGACAGATTATGGAACTGGGGCACAGTTCTTATTATCATTAAGAATTAATAATTATTGACAATTAACAATTAACAATTCATAATTACTAAATATAGTGCCAGCAATGTACCTGGCATTGTACAGTCAGTAGTTACAGACAAAGGACTTACAATCTAAAATACAAGGAAGGGGGGGATGAGGGAGAGGTGAACATCAGAAGAGACAAGGATACATTCAAGAGTGTGAAGATATAGGTGCACGTGCTTAACTTAGTTATAGCGAAGAGGTTCAGAGGGAGGGAGGAGGAGAATGCAGTTTCACCCATGACGAGCCACAGAAGAGGTAGATTTTCAGGAGGGATTTGAAAGTTGGGAGGGAGCGAGCAGAATGAATCTATCCAGGAAGGGAGTTTGAGGCCTGGGGGCAGCAAGAGAGAAGGGGCAAAGATATTTAGAGGAGCAGGGGAGTCACAAGTAGACGAGGGTTGGGGCAGAGGAGGAGCGTAGCTCCCAGGCAGGAATGTGGCAGACGAGAACGGTGAGATATGGGGGTGCAAGGCCATAAAGAGCCTTGAAGGTGAAAGTCAGGAGCTTGTGCTGAATGCATTCCTATAGAGGGAGTCAGTGTAGGGTGGAGAGGAGGGGCTGAATGTGGTCAAGGTGGATAACTGGCAGTAGAGCATTGAATGGAGATGAGGAGGGTGAGATCAGAGCAGGGGAGATCAGTAAGGAGAAAGTTACAGTAGTCAAGGTGAGAGTTATCTAGAGCGTAGACTAGGGTTTTTGCAGTGGCAAGGCAGGGCCGAATTTTAGCAATATTATACAGGGCAAAGCAGCAGGATTTGGCAACAGCCTGGATCTGAGGTGGAAAGGAGAGGTAGGAGTCAAAAATGAATCCCAGGCTATGCACTTGAGGGACAGGCTGGATGGACTGGGAGTCAGGAACAGAGAGAAGACAAGCCTGGAGAAGGAAAACAACAGGCAAGACTGAGGGCAAACGATTTAGAATCAAGGCAGGAGCAGTACAAGGAATCGAGAAACAAGAGGAATTGCTCCACCCAGCTTCCTACTGCTACCAACCAGGTTTATATCCCAGCTTGCAGCCAATCAGGAAATGGGACGCATGGCAGGGGTTGGGACAAGCTTGAGGAAGGTGTGGCCTGACCAGTGCAGATAGACTTGTGGGGGATGGGAGCAACACAAGAGGGAGGAGGAGTGGTTGGCAAGAGGATACAGTGAAGCAGTGTGTTAAAGGCCCAGCTACTGTTGTAGAATAGTGGCGGCTGGTGGGTTTGGAGGCTGGTGGGGCAGTGGGCGGGTTGAACCTGCGGGCCAGTGGGCCTAAGGACGGAGTCTGACCTAGGGGCGGAGCCAGGGCAACGGTAGGCCAGTAGCGTGGCATAACCCAGCAGCAAGGAGTTCCCAGGGTTAACATTGGATGAACATTACATTACTTAACACTGGGAACACTGCTGTGTGAAACACTGCAACCGGGAAATTAGAGAGCCTTCTTACTGGGGTCTTACTCACTCTCTTTCCCACTGGGTCCAAATTAATCATAGTAGGTTAAAAAAATAGATCACGTTGCCATCGCCTACTTTATCCTGAACTGTCAAATACTCGATTTTCATGACATCCTTGGCCACCTGTAGTCTTCTGAAGGTGTAGGCTTTGGGAAAAGCCTTCCTTCTGGCTTGGAGAACTGGGAGGACTGAGTTACCTCCCTGTCCTGCTACAAGCCGAATAAGAAGAGAAAGAAAGGGAAGAGAAGGACAGGACAGAGGAGAAGTAGGAGGGAAAGGGTTTGGTTTTGGAGCACGAGAAGAGGAAGGGGAAGAGATGGGTTCAGTGGGGGACAGGGTAAAAGGGTTTCCTTGTTTTCTGCAGCCTTCTCTTCTGCTGTGCTCCTACCTACTTTCGCCACTGTTCACAAGGAAAGCAAGGCAAGGTGTGGAATCATGCCAGATCTCAGACAAACTGGATAGAAAAAAGAAGTAAATTACTTTAGATGGTTGCATTTTGAATGACATTTTGTCGCGTTGTGCCTCAGTTTCCTCAAATGGAAAATGTGCTTAGTGCTCCAGCCAGACATAATCTTGAACTGGATACAGGGCTGCTATCTTCCAATATGTAGAAATGTAGTTTACACTGTGCTAAAAGCCAACCAGCTCAGCAAAGTATTGTAAAAACAATATTAATAATAAATGAAAGCCATGAGACAAAGAATGTTATAAATATAAAGCATAGTTTACTTAAATATCAACACGGTACAAAAAAGAAACAGTGTCACTTACAAATACATGATTTAAAAAGACATTTCTGTTCAAAGAAACAGTTGTATTATAAGTTCAAAGATCTTAACATCTATGAGAAATAACATATGCTTTAATTATTGTTGGCTCAATGCAACCACTAAGTGCCCCTAAGTGCCCTGCCCTTTGGCCGTGGCACTTTGGGTTGCAGCCTGCGGCGGAGCCACTGGCAGCTGGGCTATCTAGCCCCCAGTCACTTCTGGGTAGGTGAGGGGACAAGTCGGCCCACATGACCGGCTTCTTCACTTCGCCCCACCCACCGGGGCTTACTGATGTCTTTTTTCTTCCCGCAGGTTCCTGGAAGTCCCCAGCCCAGCGGGAGTGGAGCAGCGGTGACAAGTAGCAGTGGACCCCCCCTCAGCAGCAAGATGAGACAGCGCAGGTAGGTAGAAACCAAGCGGAGTCGCTGGCAGCTGGGCTATATAGCCCCCAGCCACTTCCGGGTAGGGTACGGGACAAACCAGCCCACATGACCGGCCATGGCACTTTGGCTTGCGGCCTGCGGTGGAGCCTCTGGCAGCTGGGCTATATAGATCCCAGTCACTTCTGGGTACAAGACCGACTTCTTCCCTCCCCCCCCCCAGGACTCACTGATGTCTTTTTTCTTCCCGCAGGTCCCTGAAAGTCTCCAGCCCAGCAGGAGCGGAGAAGCGGCAATGAGCAGCAGCGGACCCCCCTCAGCAGCAAGATGACACAGCGCAGGTAGATAGAATTATCTGAGTGGGCTGGATGTGGTGGTGATGAATGAGTTGAGGAGATGACAGGGTGGGGCTTGGAGCAGAGGGGGGATTTTGAGGCAGGAGAGAGGATCTTGGGTACTTGGCACAGTGGTGGGATCTTGCAGTATGTGAGGAGGAAAGTTTTATTTATTTATTTATTTATTTATTTATTTATTAAATTTTTACCCCGCCCCTCCTAAAAACAGCTCAAGGCGGCTTACAGCAATAAAAACAATTACATATAAGATATATCTAAAAACAATTAAAACATATCAACATACAATTCAAAGTATTAAAACAGGGCCCGGGAACTCAATAAAACAATAAATAGGGTAGGGGAGATAAAACCCTCTAACCCCCCCTTCCCCTCCTCCCCAAAGGCCTGGGTGAACAGCCAGGTTTTACAACTTTGCTGGAATGTCAGAAGGCTTGGGGCCAGACAAACTTCCTCTGGGAGGGAGTTCCAAAGGCGCGGCCCAACCACTGAGAATGGCCTCTCTGTTGGGGTCCCCCGCTTAATGCGGGGGACCTACAAGAAGGCACTCCTGGCAGACTGAAGGAGCCACTCTGGGGTGCAGAGAGGGAGGCGGTCCCTGAGCTACAAGGGGCCCAGACTGTGAAGGGCCTTATAGATCAACACCAAAACCTTGAACCTGGATCGGTACGCTATTGGCAACCAGTGCAGAGTCCGTAGCACAGGTGTTATGTGCTCCCGACGACCCGTCCCTGAAAGGAGGCGGTCCAACGCATTCTGCACTAGCTGCAGCCTCCGAACCAGGACCAAGGGAAGCCACACGTAGAGCGTGTTGCAGTAGTCCAGCCTTGAGGTGATGAAGGCATGGATGAGGGAGGCCGGGTCCGGGCTGGAGACAAACAGACGCAGCCTCCACACCAGATGCAACTGGCGGAAGGCAGCCTTCGCGACTGCCTCCACCTGCCACTCCAGGCAGAGAT
>QEPC01009940.1:491620-504676 GCA_003113815.1 Sphenodon punctatus | reverse complement strand
GTTGAAAAAGAGAGGTACAGCTGAGTATCAACAACATATTGGTGACATCGCACCCCAAACCCTCCCACCACCTCCCCCAAGGGCTGCATATATACATTAAATAATAATGGAGACAGAATGGAACCCTGTGGAATGCCGCATGATAAAGCGCAGGGGCAAGATGTCTCATCCCCCAGCACCACCCGCTGGCTTCTCCCTGAGAGGAATGAACGGAACCATTCAAGAATGGTCCCATCCAGACCCCCCAGGTTATGCAGCCATCTCAACAGCAGCCCATGGTCCACAGTATCAAAAGCGGCCGAGAGATCTAGCAAGTTGAGAAATGTTGAACATCCTGCATCCATCTCCCGGCGGAGATCATCAACCAAGGCCACCAATGCCATCTCAGTGTCATAGCCGGCGCGGAACCCAGGTTGAAAAGGGTCCAGGAAACCGATGCTACCTAGATGCACCTGGAGCTCTATTGCCACCACCCGCTCAATAACCTTCCCTAAAAAGGGAAGGTTAGAGACAGGTCGGTAACTGGCAAGCGCATCCATGTCCAAGGATGGTTTCTTCAGCAGGGGGAGCACCACATCCTCTTTGAGGCTGGGCGACAACCTTCCCTGCTGCAAGGACACGTTCACTACCCTCGCCAGCACCGTCCCCAATGTCTCCTTGGAGGCTTTCACCAACCAGGCCGGACATGGATCAAGTTCGCAACAGGTGGCCCTCACAGACCCCAAGACATCCTCTGCATCAGCCGGTGTCACTTCCTGAATCTCCCCCCACAAAACTGGACCGGATGGGTCCTCCATCACCTCGCGCTCTCCCCCTACTGCCCCTAATCCAGCGTTAACGTCGCTCTGAATCCGAGTGATCTTGTCTGCGAAGTAGGTGTCAAACTCCTCACAGCGGGCCTGGGACAAGTCCCCATCCAGACGGAGGGAGGCCGGACTGACCAGCCCCCGCACCACCCAAAACAGCTCCTCCGGGCGTGACTTCACAGATGCTATGAGGACAGCAAGGAACTCCTTCCTTGCTGTCCTCACAGCCTCAACATAGGACCGCAAATGGGCCCTTTGGAAAAGTCAGTCGGAGTCAGATTGAGTCTGACACCAGCATCGCTCTAGCCTCCTGCCTACTCTTTTCATACACCGCAACCCTTCAGTAAACCAAGTTGGGTCCGAAGGGGGATCTTGGGGGCTTAGAGCAATGGGGAACGGGTTTGGGGTCAGGAGGGGGACTTGGAGCAGGGGGGAGAGGGATCTTGGAACAGTGGGAAATCCTGAGGCCTTGGAGCAGTGGGTGAGGAGGGAGTTTGGGGAAGAAGGGGGTTCTTGGTTGCTTGGAGCAGTGGGAGGGAGAGATCTTGGGGCAGGAGAGGGGATGTTAGGAACTTGGGATGATTTCAGATGTCACACACTCCTGGGTCACCACAGTGGATTCCCAACTGTGACAAGCCAGCGAACCCCCTCCTGTGGTCCAGGACACCCCCGAACAGATGTGATGGGAGTGTTACCATGGCAAGGAAATGGACAGCTGGACCACAACCTGGGGTAGTACAACAGACATCACGCCGATTCCTGATCATGGTTAGAAGACCCAGAAGCCACCAGGGTGGGGTGGGAGGCAGACATGGCCCAGCTAGAGCAAATGAATCCAAAAGCACCAAAAGGCAACACCCACACAAGGGAAATGGGAAGGGAGGGGTAGGAGGGAGAAGAGCTGCTGAGACGGCACACGCAACAGGGACAGGGAAGTGAAGGACACAGAAGAACACAAACCACACACACACTCCCGGGTGCAAACACACCCAAACGGGAGTGGAAGGAAAGGGGGAGCACACCGGGGCACACAGAGAAACAACACCACAGGACAGGGAACGGACAGACATCCAGGAAGGGACACACACACCAGGCACCATGCACAGCCAGGAGCAGTGGCACGGGGGTTGGGTGGGAGGGGGACATCACCCCAGGAAGGCCAACACACACAGCACCACGGACAAGGGGTGGTGGGGGCCATGGGAGGGAACTGGCCCGGGAACAAGACGGGACATGGGGAAAGCACCCAGAACCCCACTGACAGCACAGGTGGCATGGGCCAACCAACAACAACACAGGCAGACCAAGTCATGGTGATAGCCACGGGGACAGAGCAGAGTCACAGGGGGAGGGCAACCAAACAGAGGAAGGCACTGGAGCGGTCAGAAGCAGGTCAATATGGCAAGGATTCCCCTTGCTGATGCAGAAGCACTGATGGGGATGGAGTCCATCGGGATCCTGCGTGCAGAACATGCAGTGCCCCCCTGGAGGAAGCCGGGAGGTGCTGTCCAGGGGCCACAAGACCCGCACAGTCATGAAGGCACCCAGGGAATGGGGGAGCAGGGCATGGACACAGATGAGTTGCTGGCTGTGCAAGGGAGGACTACACCACGGGGAGAGCCGGTAGAGGTCACAGGCAGCAGGAACAAGGCAAAGGGCAGAGAGGAACACCACAGGCAGCGAAGGACAGGTGGTGCCCATAGAGGGGGCACAGTGACACAGGCGAGCGGAATGGAGGCAACAGACCCAGCCACAACAGCTGCAAGTCCAGAACGGCAAGGAGTGAGTGGCCAGTGCCCCGAGCTGGCAGGGAGGTGCAGGGAGCACACGTTGAGCTGTCATCCATGACACTGAAGACACAGGGGGTCTCACATTCAGCTGTACGGGGTCACGAAGAGGGCTGGAACAGGTTGGTCCACCAGATGCATGTAGTGGGGCCACTGAAGCATGCCCTGGTGGTAGCCAAAGCATGTCATGTGGTGGGCAAGGGGTAGTAGGCCTCAAATAGATCTGGGCCGGTCAGTCCCACCTGGACATCAACACGTGTTGACACAGCTGCCAGTGCTGCCAGCTCCAGTCCTGTGGGCTCCAACAAGGAATAGTCAGCAGCAGGGGGCCAAGGCAGGTGCCCGAGATCCAACAGGCGGTAATACGCCGCCCTATGCGACCGCTGGTAGCCACAGGCCCTGTGGATGCAGCAGAAGAAGGAAACAGCCAGGGCAAGGCCCTCCTCCTCCAGACAGGTAGTGAACTCGGCCAGGCCACAGACCAAGAGGGTGGACATGGTCTCTGCTGCGGACCACGCCACATACGACCACCTCATCTCTGGAACGTGCCATCAGGAAAGGGACGGAGGCCCAGTGCCTCTGCATGGAGTCGGCATGCACTCCCGCTCACCTCATAGCCGAAGTAGCGAAGGCCAGAGCTCAGACTCATATAGGCACCAGAAAGGGTATCTGGGCAGCACAGGAGCAGTTGCATGGCTGGGGAATGCCACAGGTCACATTGTGCCATGGTGTCCCGGAAGGTCCAGCTATGGGGGGCGCCAGGCGATCCGGGGCGCGGGAGCCCCAGGATAGCACTTCCAGCCATGGTCCAGCGGGCAGATGGTTGACCAGCAAGGAAAGAGGGGCCCCACAATCCCATGTGGGCTGGGGAGGGAAGCAGGGGAGCTCCAAGCACACGCAATAAGCCCACAGGCCACAACAAGGGACGGCTAGTGAGTGACGCATGGGGACCGGACCCAGCACAGCTGCAGGAACCAAGCGCACAGAATGTCCAGAAAGCACTGATTGCAGAGAGGTGATGACAACAGGCAACCAGCTTCGGACCGCACTGAAGGGTGCATGTGGGCCTGGGGCACGAGCCCCCATAATGGGAGCAGAGGGGCGCTGTCTGCAGGAACACACCGGCTGGCAGGTGAGCGCAACTGGCATGAGGAGCCCACAGAAGGCTCCACTGGGGCACGGGGCACCCGGCCAGCTGGGGCATGGGGCTAGGGTGGGCCCAGGACATGGGCAGGAGAGCTGAGCACCGGACCGCACCATGGGTACCCACCACCATGGACGTGGGCTAGAGGGCCACATGTTGCCTGTTCCTGGACCTAATGGCGGAGTGGCACTGGCAGCACACCAGCCTCCAGCGGCTTGCCATGGAGCTGCTCCACATGAGTGCCAACATCTGGGGGTGCCTTGCAAGGACCGCTGTGGCCGCCCGGTGCACCCACCATGGGCGCATGTGCTCCCAGGCCAGACTCATGGCCCTGCGGGCATCTGATCATATCAATGGGCCCTGTGTCTCACCCAAGGGCACCCCACTGTCCTCTGAGAGGCAGGTGGGCAACACAACTGGTTCCGGGTGGCCATGGGGAGCGCGGTAACGCTCACCATGCCCACGCAAAGCTGGGTCATGGACTGGGCACATGAATGGTGGGCCAGGGCCCTGGCACGGTGGGACAATGCAGCATGGAGGGCACACTTCCGCATGGACAGGTGGTCCCTCATGCTGCTCGCTGAGCACCCCCATTTGCTCCCCCATACCCATGGTACAGCACTTGACTATAGTGGTCTGGGCACTGGCAACATTGGAGTCCTGCCGGTCCGTGGTGCAGAATTTCAGTGTTGGACTAAGCACCATCACGGGCATCCTCCAGGACTTCTGCGAGGTCATGGAGGGCATGCTACTGGACCGAGTGATCCAGCTGGTGGACTAGGAGGCCTTGGTGGCTGGCTTCAAGGCTGGTGGGTTCCCCAACTGTCTGGGCATTGTGGATGGTACCCACATTGAGATCCTTTGGCCCCCCAACATGGATGCTGGCGAGTACATCATTTCCAGGCAGATGTGGACCACTGGGGCTGGTTCACGGACATCTTCATCCATCACTCCGGTCGCAGCCACGATGCCCAGATCCTTGCCATCTCACCCCTCTATGCCTGGATGTACTTTGCCAACATAAAGATGAGCAGGATCGAGGGGGTGTTGATGCCCCCCTGCATCCTGGGCGACCCGACCTGCCCGCTCCTCTGCTGGCTCATGAAGGCATACCCGGTCCCCAGGACCCCTGTGGAGGTGCTGTTCAACTACTGGCTATGTGCCTCAAGGACCGTGGTCAAGAGGGCCTTTGGTGCCCTCAAGCAGCGCTGGAGGTGCCTTTCAGGTTGCCTGGACTATGGTGTGGAGATCTTGGACCTCATGATCGGTGCCTGCTATGTCCTCCCCCTTTCAGGTATTGCCTCCTCCTTATTTTGGCCAAGCTGCCCTGAAGGCTCTGTGGGGGGAAAGAGAAGCTGTCTTTGGGGAAGGCAGCCAGCCTACCGAGAGTGCTACCACCTGAGACTTTGTCTGTCTCCTCCTCCTTTCAGGTATTGCCTCATCCTTATTTTGGCCAAGCTGCCCTGAAGGCAGAAGCTGAAGGACGCTGGCCAAAGGGTGGGGTCCTTTGGCGACCATTAGTGGGTGGAAGTGGCAGTGTGTACAAACCACAAGTGTGTACAAACCACAGGTTCTTACATTTCTGAAGCCATTCAAACAGTTTTAGATCCTGATGTTGGCCAGGATGATTCCCAGTCTGCATCTCAGAGATTTTTTTATCAGGTATCTTCCCAACCCCAGTCGTGGTTTACAGAAAATCAGGTTCTATCTGATATGCCCCTTCTAGATCTTATGGTGAATAATCCAAGCCAGGTAGGTGTTCAGATTGTAGGGATTCTTCCAAAGTTAAGAGAGTAAGAAGGACTGTCCTTCCGAGATCTCCTCTTAAAGTCTGGGTCTAGGAAACCCAGGTGCAATGTGTCTCTGCTCTCATTTTTAATGTTAGAAAGAAGAGAAGGCATAAATATTAGGGATGGGCGAATGGGGTTTGGAAGTTCAGAGTTCGGACTGAACTCGGTCTGTTTGGTCGACCGAACTGAACTTCCGAACTGAACTTGAATTTCAAACCGAACTGAACTGAACCGAATTCCCGAACTCGAATTTCAAACCAAACTGAACCGAACCGAATTTCCGAACTCCGTTCTGTTTGCCCATCCCTAATAAATATTTGCCTTTCCATTGGAGGTTTGAAGTGGATGCTTTTAGGAACCTTATCGATCGTTTGATATCACCATATGGGGTGATGGGGAGTGAAAGGATGTTTATTGGGATAAGATGACAATAACTATTTTTTAAATACGTATGAGCAGTTTTTTATTGTTGTTTTACAGGCTGTGTTTGGTGCTGGGGGGACTGGGGCTGTCTTGACTGGAGGAGCCTGCTGTCATTCTGCTTTTCCATCCCCTTCCCCAGGTAATAACTCCTAGGGCGGGGTCCTGTAGCCAGCTGCAAGCTGTGTTTGGTGCTGGGGGGACTGCGGCTGTCTTGACTGCAGGAGTCTGCTGTCACTCTGCTTTTCCCTCCCCTTCCCCAGGTAATAACTCCCAGGGTGGGGCCCTCTGGGTGCCAACCTGAAGGGTGACACCTAAAGGGTGTCGGCCATTGGCTGGGGCCGTTTGCTGGGCCAGGGTGCCCGGGGGCCCTTCTGCCAGACAGACACCGCATTAGACACCATGCTGCCAGCGGCTCCTGGGGGAACAGACTTGCCAGGGCTTTCCACCTGCCAGTCCTCCGAGGGGGCTTGTTGTGCCGCAGTTGCTGTCGCTGCTGCTGCTGGGATGATCTGCCACTGCTGCTGCTGCTGCCGCTGCCACTGCTACTGTTGTTGGTCCTTGCTGAAGATCAGCGGGACAATAACAACATGGACAGTTAGTGCTGGGGGCACATGCCGAAGGGGCAGGAAGGACATTATAAGTATTTGGTGGGAAGGGGAGTTGAAGAAGAAGGGGATGCAAATGGAAAGAGTAGGAGGGGTGGTGGTGGGGTGGGTCTTGATATTATTGGGAGGATATGAGAAGTAATGAGGGAGTTAATAGATGACTTGTTAGCTTGGACCCCTGGTCCCCCCCAAAATGGAAGTACCCCCCCTTGTGATAGCCAACTGTCTTGGACCCTGGGGTCAGCAAAGCCCACAGGGGTAACCATGGGCAAGAAGGCTTGGGGGGAAAACCCCACACTGGATGCAAGAGGAAGGGGGGGGAATAGAAAATAAGGATCGGACCCAGCCACCCTAGCTCCTAGCAAAAAGGGACCGCTCATGGAAAAATACCAGCCTAAGGTTGAAAAAAAGACTAGAAGGGAGAGCTCTCTGAATAAAGAGTGGAGTTGTTGAAGATAGAGACTCACCCTGTTATAACAAAGGACTGGTAGTTAGAACTCAGTGCAGCATCATCTTATCTTTGCATTCCCCAAGAGAAACCAGACACACACTCATTGTATCCTGAAGCCTGTCGTTAAGCCCTTCCTTCCCTCCCCTCACTTTTTGTTTACCCTTACCTCCTGTGTAAAAGGTATCTGGTGCATCTAGTATAGCCCTTTTTGTCATGGAAGTAACCTCCCCCTCGTTAGCCCATTGTACACCCCAAATGACCCTTCGTAACCTCTCCAAACTTCTTTGTCCAGCACCCTATAACTGCCCCTGGTTTTCCCATCAACTTTTGAGAAGTCTTGGGACCCAGATACGTGCAGGTTGCTCTGTGCGTGTCTCAGTTGAGAACTCTCCCAGACTCTGGTCTGCCCCTTCTTTTTCCTCCATCCCCCGAACTCCGCTGGATCCGTGGGCCGCCTGTCCTTTCTCAACAGGCAAGGAAATGTAACCACAGCTCCAGACTTTCCCAGACAACTGGGGAAGTCCTCTTTCTTCCTGTCTCTCTCTCTCCCCTTCCCATTCTCTCGCTCCCCATCACTGGGCCAACACCGGAACCCCCCCTCTTCTCCTACAACCCCCACAAGTCGCTCATTTTTTTCCCTTGTTATATCCCGTCAGCCAGACTGGGGCTGTGTTTCTCTGTTTTATGTAACAATAAACTGGTTGTTTTTGGACACTTCTCTCTCTTTCTTTCTATTTGGGGAGGGTACATAAACTGCCTGTAGCGCATACTGTCCTCAGCTTGATCCTTTTGAACATGTGGCGACCTTAGTTTAAGTCAATTAAGCTCATTCCCCCAAAAGTTTAAGGAACGGTGGATATTGGGGAACCCACCCCCCAATAGTCATGAGTGGGAGGGGGTCTCCTGTTAACAGACTATGTATTGAGGGGGAGGACTATGGGTTGTTTTATTGTTATATGAATTTTGCTGTTATATAATCGAAGGGGTTTTTGTAAGATGGATATTACAGATTATTTTTGTATTTAGAGATGGTAGGATGGGGACCTTGTCCCTCAGTGAGAGCGGTGGGAGGAGTGAGAGGAGGGTCCCCCCTGGTGGCAGCAGGGTGTGGTATGGGAGTTGAGATGGAAGGAATTTAGAATGTTGTTATGGGGTAGTGCTAGGGGGAGGGTATAAATGTTAGCCTGGCTTTTATGAAATTATACTGGGTCCCCTGTGTGGGATTAAGCCCCGCTTAAAAGGGGTATTGTAGAGGGGTGGGTTGTTTTGTTTTTCTTGCTACTGGGTCCCCTGTGTGGGATTTAACCCAGCTCTTGTGCTTTCTTATGTTATGTTTTTCATTTTTGTTGTGAGCCGCCTTGAGTTGCCTCAGAAGAGAGTGCGGAATACAAATAAAAAATGAAATGAAATGAAAATGAAATGAAATATATTGCATTTTATATTATTATCACCTCGAGTCACCGTTTGGTGAGAGGGGGCGGGGTATATTTAATAAATAATAATAAATAAATGAAATAAATATTCATAGAGCCATAAGGTCCAAGGGTCAGAGGGGGCCACTATATCATTCAGATCATATACACGTTTCAGGCTAGTAGTGGTCCTGTCTGAACCTTGGGCCCTTCTTTCACCAAGTCCCATGTCCTATTGTTTTCTTTCTCAAAAGTCTGTAATCAGACACCCTTCTGCTTTCACTTCTGATAAAAATAAAATGACAAAGCAGAAGTTGGCAGAAACTTCCTTTTTGAGATCAGGCTACTGTGATTAAGAGGAAAAGCAGGCCACAAACTCAGTAGATAAATTAAGCCAGTGAAGCTTTACCCCACAATACGTCCATGATACAGCTAGTGCTATGAGTAGTACAATCCAAGTGTGAACAGGAGGAAAGAAAAATGACAGAAAACATCACTTATGCGGTTCTGAATCTTTCAGCAACACCTGGGCCCAGTCATAGGCAGAAAGGGAACAGCAAAGACAACCAAGCAGGTAGGTCAGTGTTTCTGGGTGTTACCGGCTGCCTCATCTCTATATTCTGGATCATCTTGGGTGTTGGGATGCCGGGAGAAGGAGAACCAGGTTCTCTGGGACTCTTGAAAGTACGGAACAGCTGAGCGGTGCACAAACTCAGACTGAAAGATCTAAATATATTTTAATTCCTACTTCTTGTGATTATGTTGCAAGTCTGTGTGTGATTATTTGTAAGCAGTTTTGAGCTTCTTAACTGTGACCAGGTTTGAAATGCACAGTCATCTTGAATGAACCCACATCGTTATTTCTGTTCAACTCTGTGTGGACAGTCTTATAATTTAAAACAGTGGTGAGAAAACTCATGTCTGGTTGCCATATGCAGTCTGCAACTAATTTCTCTTTGACCCCTTTCCAGTTCTTGGATCTTGGATCTTGGATCTCCCCAGGATCGAGTTTCTACCCTCACGCAGTGAAAGTAAAGAGTGAGCTCAGGGGAAAGGAGCTGAGGATGAGGGCATGCACACAAGGATAAGGGGTAGATCCATAGCTCAAATCCATGATCTAGATCCTCCTATTCCTGAGTAGAGCAGACTCTTTAAACAGCCCTACCCCCAACTTCTGTGGGGCCCTCAGAGCTTGTACTAATTTTTGATCTGGCCCCTCTGAGGAAAAGGTTCCCCATTCCTGTTTTAAGCAGACTGTCTTAAATGTCCTTGAAACAAAGTACTCTTATGCTGAAATGAAACACTAGGCTTTTCACTGATACTCCAGTGATGATCTGATATTTGCAAATTTTGTGAAAATGCTTTTGGGTTTATCAGGAAATATTTTATACTCAATCTGCATTGGTAAAAAAACTACACAGGCCCTGGATAATTGACAATCATTCCAATCCTGAACCACCTAAAATAACACTGTTAGTCTTAAAACAACGGAGCTAATTTATTAGTACAGAGTGTACAAGCTTGCACACAAAATACCGTTACACCATGCAGCAGAATTGTACCATATTATTGTGCAATGCAGATACAGCGGCCATAGGAGGACGGAGGCAGGGTAAAGCAGGTGTGCACCTTGGAGGATCCCAGAGGGACATGTGCACAGTCTTCTGGGGCAGGGGTGTTGCCTTCATCTCCGATTCCCCCAGAGAGTCTATGGTTCCGGTCACCCTTGTTGCCTCTCATGACTAGCTCCCCTCTTGATGCTGATGCATTAGCCAGGGGTAGTGGGTTGCAGTTTGGTTTGGCAGACACCTAGTGACAGGGCATTGTGCAGTATGTTTCACCTCCTGTTCACATCCAGGGATGCTCTGTCCCTTGTGGAACATGTAACGTGTGCCTGTCTTGTGTGCCCATCTGGGTGTGCGTCTCCGAGTGCTTCTGTGGCTGGGGTGTGCTGCTGGTGGTGCCACATCCACATAGGGAGTGTGGTCCCCATTGTGCTAGGGTGGCACAACTCCTCTGTGCAGCTTCTTTCAATTACACGTGTCCTCAGGTGCGCAAGTTATACGTTGTGCATGCACAGTGCGCACCCTGCATGTGCCTGTACTGCATTTGCCCTAATGATTTTTTTAAATTCTGAGGCTTTTTTCAGTTGCCATCAGGCTTCTTTAGCTTTTTGTTACACAGTTGAAGATTGCTACCTTGTGGCAGGGTCTATCACAGACTTGCTGGCTAAGGTTGCCACTAGGTTTCCACTCTTTTTAGTACTCACCTCAATGTGTGGCAGGGGATATTGATTAGTGGGGGTCTTCTGTTCAGGGCTAGGGAGGAGGGGTGGGGGTGTAGGAGGGGTGGTTAGAGGTAGGGGGTGGGAGGGTGTCCCAGGGACTGACCCTGGTGGCAGCAGGGGAAGTACTGGGGGGAGTATTGGTGGGGAAGGGGGGAGGAGTTCATACCCAGTGAGAGAGGGGAGTCAGGCAGGGGGATGGCCCTTACCAGTCCCTGGTGGCAGCAGGATGGCCGAGGGTGGGGGTGAGAGGGAGGTTGTAGGGGTGGGGGTGGGGGGAGGGAAGGCCACAGGGCGAACATCCGGGTTTTGGTGGGGATGGTGGACGGGGGGAGCGTGGCGGCTATAGGGGTGGTTCTGGGGTGTGGATGGTATGGTATGGTCCCCGGGGTTGGATGGCCTGCTCCCCTAGGGGATCCGGGTCCAAAGTCCACACATGGGGGCTGCTGTTGTTAAATGCGAGGTCCATGGTCAACAAGGCCCCGATTATCTGGGATATAATCTCGGATGGGGCCGTGGACCTCGCATGTATCATGGAGACCTGGCTGAACGAGTTGGTCAGTCCAACTTTGGCTGATCTCGTTCTGGCCGCGTATGCCGTGCAGCATCAGTCCCGCACGGGTGGCCGGGGAGGTGGTGTAGCAATTATTTTTAGAGAGGACTGGCCTGTTAGGAGGTTTCCAGTTCATGAGATTGTGGGCATTGAGGCCCTTCACGTGGTGTTCGATTTGGCTGGGGGCAATCTAGGGGTGCTGCTGGTATACTGGGCCCCCTCTCGTCCAGCAGCATCCCTGACCACTCTAGCAGAGCTGGCCTCAGAGGTGGTGCTGGGCTCCTCTGGGACCTTGGTTCTGAGGGACTTCAACGTCCACGCCGATGCTGGCCTTGTCGGGTGGAGTAAGAATTCATGGCCGCCATGGCAACCATGGATTTGTCCCAGGAGGTTATCTGCCTGACCCACGTGGGGGGGGGGGGCACATCCTCGACCTGATCTTCAGTTCTGCCCTTGAGGTGGGGGGTCCGGTTGTGGGGGAGGTTACAGCAGTGCCCTTGTCATGGACGGACCATTTCCTCCTTCAGGCCAGTCTCTCCATGCACCCCCTCCAGAAGGGAAAAGGACCAGTTAGGATGGTCCACCCTCGGAGACTGATGGAACTCCAGTGGTTCCAAGAAGTCCTGAGGGAGTTAACCTTGGACCTAGACAGTCACTCTGTCGATGAGCTGGTCCAGTATTGTAACATCTTGCTGGAGGAGGCCATCAACAGGTTGGCTCCGAGAGGCCCTCTGCCTCAGTTTCGTCACTGCAGGGCCCCTTGGTTTACTGAGGGGCTGTGGTCTATGAAACAAGTAGGCAGGAGGCTAGAGCGATGCTGGGGAGTATTCTCACAAGAAGAGGATTTACAACAATATATTAAAAAAAACATCCCAGCACTGAAAGACATTGACTTCATCTGAAGCCTTCTGGGAGGATAAAGCAATAAGAAAATGACAGGACACCTAAGTTAAGGAAAACAGACCTTTATTACCAGACCCGTTAAAAGTACATACAGGGTTACTCTTTGATCGTTATAACTTGCAAAAATTTATAAAGTTAATGTTGTGCTACTTTATCTATCAGATAGCACCGTTGTCCATCTATACCTAAAAATAATCTATAAAGTTAGTGAAGTACTATTTAATCCACTAGATGGCACTGTTGTCCAACTTCATTTAAATTAGAGCAGTAAGTTAGATTCTTCTTATTCCCCACCAATCTCTTTATTCCCCAGCAATGGGTTCTGGATCTTACAGGAAATGAAAGCAGATAGGTAATTAATAGTTAATGGCTAAAAGTAAGTTAACTATATGGTTGCAAACCTATGATTAAGTCAGCTTAAAAATGACAGATTAATAGAAACAAATAAATGTTAACGTAAGGGCTTGGCAGGGGCCAAAATGCCAAAAAACTGCGCTACTCCAGTGGCCTCCCCCCTATTTTTTCCTCCATGTGAGGTGAAACAAATTATCACAAGTTATACATTATGTTGTTGGTTACTGTTATTTTAATTTTTGTTAAATGTAGTAATCTTCCATTATTTCTTTGTACTGCACACAGTTTCACTGAGAAAAACAGGTAAAATAGCAGGTTTGGCACTTATAAATAACATGAAAGGCAACCAACAAGAAACTCTCAATAGGAAGTTAACTTATCAAACATCATGGCAACTATTAACTAGGGCTGATGCGAAATCAGCTGTTACCGCTCCGCGATTCCATTCCTAAACCTCGGCATCCCTGTTTGCGCCTCGCATAATTTCGCGCGATACTCCGCGATTCTGCATTATTTTCGCTACAAGAATTCGCGGATGTGAAAT